>CM066574.1:17257500-17562500 GCA_033816785.1 Picus viridis | reverse complement strand
CTTGCACAGGCACCCTGTGGAGTGCTGCTAAATTACTATTAAGGTGTTTGAAACAAAGACGTTGGACTAGATGATCTCTAGAGGTCCTTTCTAACCTCTTTCATTCTTTGATTCTCTGCCAGGTGGTGGTGATTTTTTACACTGCTGATGGCACTTTCAGCTCCATTCTTTCAAGCTGGGGCTGGCAAGGAATGCTGGTGTCAACTTTTTGCCTGGTGCTAGATTCACACCATGCTTTAGCCTTGCAACAGTGCAGTTGAAATGGGGACTTAGGCTTTTGGTGCTGCAATTAGCTCTGAGTTAGGTTATGTCAACAGTGAGTCAGAGGGGAGCTGTGCTGCCTCAGTACAACCAGAAGCTGGCTGGCTGGCTGTGGGAAGGCAGGGGGTTGAATCCAGACACCACTGGTCAAGAAAAAGGGTCTTTATTCCTCATAACCCTACAGAACCCACTACTTGGTCAGGGGCTAAGAATAAATAGCTGCTAAGGTCTGAGGGGAAAGGTGAAGGAGTAAAAGAGCAGTAGCACTCACAGAAAGTCTGATTTATAGCAAGGAGGGGAAGAAGTGTGTTCCCTGTAAATATCTGGGTAGAGGCTCACGGAGCATGAAAACACAGGCACCGCTGAGGGGCAGGGCACTGCTGATGGGCAGGGCTCTGCCCCGGCTGACTGCAGGCACTCGGCATGCTGGGGAGCGCAGGTGAAGAGCTATCACTGTGGTCAGAGAAAAGCCATTTCCTGACAAAAAGTAATGTGGCTATTTTAACACCCATGCAGAGTTAGACTGACACTAAAGACCCAGGTGCAGTCAGATCCGTTGAATTGCATCCACCACCTAAAGCTGAGCTGGCCCTTTGGTGAGGCAATCCTGCTGTTTCTGAGTTCACTGATGGGGCAAAAGTGCACGGCTGGCGTGAACTCAAGGGCATGCTGCCTGCTGTTGTCTGTGCTGAGCACAATCTGGGCTCCAGTCTGTCATCTGGGTCTGGCACAGCCTTCTCTCCACCATAGACCCACAGAATGTCACTGGTTCTTTCTCTTTCTTTCTTTGTTTTGTTTCTTTCTTTTCTTTCTCTCTTTCTCACTTTTTCTCTCTCTCTTTTCCCCTTCCTTCCTTCCTTCCTTCCTTCCTGTCTGCCCTCCTGCCTTCCTCCCTGCCTTCCATCCTTCAGCTTGAACTTTGATGCCGCTCCTTCCAGCAGCCTTGAAAGGAGGCAGAGCAGTGGTGTGAGTAGCCTGGGTGGTCACTTGACATGACTCACGTAACCATGTTCTTAAGATCCTGGTGCAGCCAGTGAGGAATATGCTGTCCCCATGGGTCCCCTATCTCTGAGGCAAGAGGCTGCCAGCACAACATCAAGAGGAACCACTGCTTCCCACAGCCCTGACCAGAGGAAGCTGTGCTGGATACTCAGCCAGTGTTTCTCCTTTAGGAGAGAGGGGAGAAAAAAGAAAAGAAAAAAAAAAGGCATTGAAGTTGTAAGGAGAGCAAAAGAGCCAGCAGCTAGCAATTGAACAGCAGCTGTGCATTTCCCAAGGGGTAATTTTAAGGTTTATACCCATTCACTCTTTATTTACAGCCCTGGTTTATGTCCTTTTATCCAGCACTAGCTGCCAGACTGCCCTCTGCTTAAACCAAGCTATCCACATCCAAGTGTCAGGAGATCCACTGACTATGGGAGGCAAGCTTGGCTTGGTTAGGCTCCCAGACCCAAACAGCTGGGATAATCTTCCAGACATATTGAAGCCAGCCCTCACATTGCCCAGGTCTTGGACACACTTAATCCTGCTCTTTACAAAAGCCTCAGGGGTGTGAAATGAGCACAAGGAGTGGATACTCACTGTTGTGTACACTTAGAGTCTTGTCCTTCTGCCTTCAGATTTGGGAAAAACTCCTTTATGCCACACTAATTTAATATCTTTTCACTTGTTAAAATTCCATCAATATTCTAAAGTAACTGTGGTGGTTATATTTGTACACAGGCATGCATAAACTTACATTTACTTTGTCTATGGGATAAGACCATGAAGGGAGACCTTCTAGCTCTCTACAACTCCCTGAAATGAAATTGGAGCCAGGTGGGGTTGGCCTCTTCTCCCTAGTAACAAGTGACAGGAGAGGAAATGGCTTCAAGTTGCACAAGCAGAGGTTTAGGTTGAATATTGCAAGAAACTTCTTCACTGAAGTGGTTCTCAAACACTGGAACAGGCTGCCCAGGGAGGTTGTGGAATCCCCATCCCTGGAGGTGTTTCAAAGAGGCAGAGATGTGGTGCTGAGGGACATGGTTCAGCCCCAGCCTTGGTGGAGTTAGAGAATGGGGACTTGATGATCTTAAAGGTCTTTTCTAGCTGAAACAATTCTATGAACCTGATTTTCTCAGGCATGTTTATAGACAACCTATGGATCCATTACCATATTCTGCTAGAAATGTTTACATTAAAAACCCACAAACAAACCAAACTTCCCAGTGCTTATAGAGAGAAATGGTGAAGAACATTACTTTTACCCTTTCATTGTCAACAGCTTTGCTGGAATCTTCTTTCTGTTCTTATGAAATGAAAGTGTACTATTGAGGGACAACCTTCTTCCCCAAACTTTCATTTTCTTCATCAGTGGGAAGGAATGGGAGGATCTGCAGCTCTTCTCTGCGATAGTGCAAATTTAAACTCAAAACACACCCTCTTTCTTAACATCAGCACTCACAGGTACAGAGTATCATTCTGCTGCACAGCAAGGGAAGAGGCAAGGACAACTCTGTAGAGAATGATGGAAACGTCTATTTCAGTCATCCCTGAATACTAATCCCTGGAACATAGCTCCCAAGGTCTACCTGCATCAGTTTATGGCATTCCAGTGAAGAGTTTTGCCATTTCCTCAGCTGTTCTGACGTGGGTGTTTTCATTCAAAAGCCTGAGAATAGGCAGAAGATGCTATAAATATTTTTTCCTCAAGTGAACTGATCATGCAGTGACCCTGGGAAATCATCATAAGCTTTTGGAAATATGCCTTCAAAGTGCTGTTTCCATCCTTCAGCTGCAGCTGATATGCTCTGAGTGTGCACAGCCTGGCATCAGCACCAGGAGTAGGAAGAACAGAGAAAAAGGAGGGCGAGGCCACGGAGGCAAAGCCCATGAAGAGTTTTGGACCAGCAGAAGGCTTTCTGGGCATCTCCACAAATAACATAAATAATGAAAACTTAAGAGTGCCCCTGGTAAGAGCCTGAAAATAAAGCTTCCTTCATCATGTATTTATGTAAAACCTGAGGCAACGCTGGTCAGAAGCAAGGGAAAGTTGTTCAGAGGGGTTTACAACAGGTCCTAACTAAGCACAAACAAGTGCTTCTGTGTCTCTTGTGTCAACACGGACCAAGTTTTATGCCTGAGCAAACAGCTTCCTACAGCCTGTGAAGCAATAACACAGACCTGTTAATACCCAGCATGGTATAAACCGTCTGATCCACCCCTGCACCAAGGTTGAATTCCACCAGTAACACCCTCTGGAAGCAGGGGTGTGACTCTGGGTGACCGATACCCTTTGCAATGTATGGTACAAAGCATGCTGCAGAGATTGGAGGGAAGGACAAGTGTCCCTGCCAGCTATTCCACCCTGTTTCCCAATTAGTCTGTTAAAAATCAACCAGAAGTGTTGTGGATGGCAAATCTGCTAGGAAGAGAAAATCACTCAAAAGAATAAACACTCAGAAAAGAGCTTCCAATGCATCTCATTCCTCAGTGTGCCTCACAGAGTTTCACAGGCAGCACCAGCTACAGTTTGCTCCTCATTTTCTGCAACAGGTCTGCCCAGCAATTGGGGGTTTCATAGAATCTTTAATGTTGGAAAAGATCTCTAAGATAACACCACCAGAGACACTAAACCATGTCCCAAAGTGCCACCTCCAGGGATGATTACTCCAGGGCAGCCTGGGCAACCTGTTCTAGTGCTTGACCACTTTTGCAGCAAAGAAATTTTCCCTAATATCCAATCTAAACCCCTCCTGGTGCAACTTGCATGGGCCAGTTTGTTGCACTCTCTTTTGGTTTTCTTTCATAGCTGCATAAGTAATATTTCGGATAGTAGCTCCTGATACCCCATCCATGTTTTCCTACTTATATAAAATTTTTAAAGAGGATTCATAATATTTTAAGACCCGGGACTGTGTTCCAGCCTTTTGCTTTGCTATCCAACATTTGAGATTGCAGGGAAGAAATCAGACTGCCTGGGGATTTTCAGCCCTTTCCTCTCTAGGAGGTGAATGAGAAGCAGCAGGACCGAGTGAGACTGCCAGCAGGGGTGTTCTGCTTTCTCTTTGCACACTGCAAGGAAGAGCAGCATCTGCCCAGGCCCCGAGTCAGTCATTCTCCCCTCACTGTCCACAGCAACACTGATGTGCAAAGCCACATTAGGGCTTGTAATACAGGGTGGGGATATAGGCATCTAAAATTACATTATCTGCTTCTGGGGAATGCAAACTCAAAGGTGTCAACCCAGAAGGGTGCCCCTTCCTCTTTGCCATCCTCATCTCTCCCTAAATTAGCTG
The DNA here is from genome assembly GCA_033816785.1 of Picus viridis. Taxonomy (NCBI): domain Eukaryota; kingdom Metazoa; phylum Chordata; class Aves; order Piciformes; family Picidae; genus Picus; species Picus viridis. The sequence continues at coordinate 17,557,962 of CM066574.1, read as the reverse complement.
AGGGAGACACTTTTTACAAGGGCTGGTAGGGATAGGATGAGAGGAAATGGGTTGAAGCTTGAGGAAGGGAGATTTAGACTGAAGATTGGGAAGAAATTCTTTATAATAAGGGGTTTGAGACTCTGCAAAAAGTTGCCCAGGGAGGTTGTGGATGTCCCTTCCTGGAGGTGTTTAAGGCCAGGCTGGATGAGGCCTTGAGCAAGCTGGTCTAGTGCAAGGTGTCCCTGCCCATGACAGGGGGCTGGAACTAGATGATCTTTAAAGTCTCTTCTCAACCAAACCATTCTATTAATCTAATAATCATTAAGTGCCAAGTTTTACCTTCTGTTTGCCAGAACTGTTCTAGAATTTAAGGGCAGACAGTTCTTGGGGGTTTTAACTTGATCCTCTCAAGTCATCATCACTACCATAAAGGGGGGTGGGAGGGTGGAACAGCTGTTTTTCTAGTCCAGTAGTATTTCTTATCAAAGGTAACAAAGCTTGTTTTGTAATAATGCTCTAGGAAGAACATGATTGCATGCTCAGGGCAAAGTCTGGTGGATTTGAAAGCTTGGTTAAGTGATAGGAAAAAGATGATAATGAACAACTGCTTATCAAGGCTGCAGGGAGATTAATCTGGACGTGTGCCCAAAGCACCAGTAACAAAATCAGTGCATGTATTTTAGCTAATGATCTGGAAGAGAAAACACAGGGTGATTTGGCTTGGTTTCTGTTGACATCAGGAACCTGGCTTGGTAATGTCCTGATCAGGGGGCAAAGCAGGGGGAAGTGTAACATCTGCTTATCTCCTGTGAAACCAGAATGCCTTTTAGCCATGAGCAAACTTGCTGATTTCAGTGAACCTGTGATGTGCAAGGAGCAAGCCAGCCCCGTACCTCCAGTGCTTTGCTGAATCAGGAGCTGGGTGTGAGGCCTCTGTCACTTCACTAAACAACCATTTTAGCTTCTGGAGCCTTCTGAACTGCAGGAGCTTGGCTGGAACTGATGGTCTGTGAGCAATATGCTGCGTGGAGACCACACATTGCCTGCTGGGACCATGTGCTTGACATGGACTCCACAGAAAGTCCTGTACATCCTGTTGCATCCATGGCATCCCAGCTCCCACGGGAAGTGTGTACATCTCCTGAGCTGTCCATGAGCGGGGTGCAGAATGCACCCAGCTTATTTCTGCTTGGAAGAACTTGAGGGGAAATGTGCTAGTCCTGTTTCCAGATACTTCAGAACAATAAAGGTGCATGGGGAATAGAAAGCACAAGGGGCATTTTTGTTTTTGGTTTCTGGAGTAGTTTTAATTAAGTAATTAATTAATTACTTTAGTTCTGGGTTGTTTCTCCCAACACAGTGATATGTATCAGACTGCTACATTTCTCTGTGTGTCAATCAAAGCTGACACCATCTGATCCTCTTCCCTGGCATTGTAGGTGAAGCAAGCATTGTAAAGAAGGGAGAACTCAGCACAAAAGGCTGAGTGCCAAACTTACAGCTTTACCACCAGACACCCATAGTCTGCCTGGTTTTCACCTCTCCTCTCTCAGGTAAAGCACCTACACACATATTTACACTACTTACAATGAAGGGAGATTCTCAGGGAACACCAAGCCTGCTAAAACACCAGTTGTAGAGGATTGGTTTAACATAGCACAATCTGTTCCGTCTAGTCTCTTACAAACCAGTTAGTAAAAGCCAGTTGTCTCACTGCTTCAGAGCTGTAAGAGAGGGTTTGGAGTCTGTGTAAAATGTTACTTGTTAAATACTCAATGATGGGTCCCTTCTTCTATAGAAAACCAATACTGAACCTTCACATTTTTGCAACTGAACAAAACCCCCAGGTATTTAAGAGTAAAATGTGCACTGATGAAGAAGTCTTGATTTTCATCTCTTAACATGGAATGGAATGGAATTAATGGAATGAAGCTGGAGGTGGGGAGATTTAGGCTAGATGTGAGGAGGAAGTTCTTCACCATGAGAGTGGTGAAGCCCTGGAATGGGTTATCCAGGGAGGTGGTTGAGGCCTCATCCCTGGAGGTGTTTAAGACCAGGCTGGATGAGGCTCTGGCCAGCCTGATCTAGTGTGGGGTGTCCCTGCCCATGGCAGGGGGTTGGAACTAGATGATCCTTGTGGTCCCTTCCAACCCTGACTATGATAACACTATACTAATTTGAGAGTGAGGTGACATGTGAGGGGATGCACTGATTTTAGGTACTACCTAAACTCTCAGGAGATGACAGATGTACCATTAAGCGTGAGCACAGTTGGTTCAGTGTTTCACTCCCTGCTACATCTATTTGACACAGTATAAAAGTTGTCGATACTTAAAGCCCTGCATCTCAGAAATAGTAATAATTTAAACACAGACAACCACTTAGAAGGCTTTATTATAAAATTATTTCAACATCTACAACCAAGGCTTAAAATTACAGCTCTACTTTCAGGAATAAAAATTCAGTGAACACTGAAATTGTATTTTCTAGGTAGATAGCCCTTCCGTGATTTTTACCGCTACAGAAATTCCACATGGGTTCCTTAAGTGCTACAGACACACCTCTGTCTGCACCGTGACTGCACAGCAGCTTCTCTCTGTAAGCAACAGCAGACATGTTTGCAGCACCTGTGTGCTTCAGCTGCTTTGAAATACAACTTACAGCTGCCACCTGGATGAGATGCAGCCTCGGTGCAGGCGTACAGCAGACCTTGAGATGACAACAGATTTACAGCAGATCATGGGATGACAGCTTGTGTGCAAGCACCATCAGGTGCAGACAGAGAGGTCTAACTTGTGTTAACTTGACAACACTGACTACACCCAGCTATGTTTTTTTGACCTTGTGTTCAATACAAAAATCAACAACTACTCAAGTTCTTATGGCAGTGAAGGCAGCTTTTTCACAACTCTATAGTCTGGACAAATATATTTCATTTTTATTACCCAGTCCATTCACTGAGCTGAGCTCTCGTACAGTCTGATGCTCTTTGGTGCCTGCAGCTTATCTACTGTGATAAAACCCAGCCTTGATGCAGTAGTGAAGTCATTGTGCTCACTAGTTACCATCAACACTTCTAAATGTAGTTTTTAAAAGAAGTGAAGCACTGTTTTATATTTGATTGAGAAATCCATCACAAAAGGAGACATCTGATATTCACAGTAGAGTATGGAGTGGCTTTATGTCCAACAAATCCATCTTAGAAAACTCTCATATGACTGAGCAGAATGCTTTAAATATTGCACTTGCAACTTCTTGCAAAGGATCACAACACTTAAGGTGCTAATTAGTTTTATTAAAAAAAAAAAAAAAAAAGGAAATTCAAGTACTGTTATGCAGCCCTGACAAACGTTGACTGGCCAGTCTGAGAATATCCAATAGGTTCAATTCTATTCCATTGTTAAGTTTACCTTGCTCACAAAGGGGAAAACAGAAAAGATGGAAAGGAAGAAATTTACCGAGAATGGAGATTTTCCCAACTGCTCTCTCCCACTGGCACTGTTCCTGTGACAGTTCCCCATTATTTTGCTGTCCATAAAAGTTACTCTGTAGTTTTCAGTGCTGCTCAGTTTGAAACTTCTCACTTCCTAAGCCTTTTCCATTGCAATTAATAGTTCTTAGAAGAGAACTCTAGTTCCAACACCACTCTTCAAGAAAACCTTCCAAACAGACCTTCAGTGCTCATCACAGCTTTCAGGGTGTAGAATCTCCAGGTACCTCTTTAAGTTACAAACCTGACAAAGATGACAGGGCAGGTTGTAGTTTAGGGTCCTCAGCCATTAAACTAACAGCATGACAAAAAGGAACCACAAGATCGTGTTTTGAACATGCTGTTTCCCATGTCACACACACCCCAAAACCTTTCCATTCAACTTGCATGTCTGTTCCTGGCTAATCCTGACCAACTGACTTGGCATGTGCTTTGCAGGGATGTAGGCTGGATGTGGCATGACCTTGCAGCTGGTCCAACCATTGCTTTCCAGCAGCTTTCTGAAAAATGCAGCTTTCTTTCTTGCCTTGTGCACAGGAGCCTTACTTGTCTAGTTTTCCATGAACAGCTTAGGATAAAAGAAAAATCTAGCAAAGAAAAATCTAGCAATGAAACTCACAGAGCAAGGCATCACAGAAGAATTATTATTGGAATATCATTTAGGGTGTTTTTAAAATGCAATTTCCTTATAGCTGGAAAACACTTTCTCCCCACCTCCCAGGGAGGCTGTTGTTTGTATCTTTCTTTCTACAAGACTGCCATTTAAAGTGGATCTTTTCCAAACATTATAAATACAGCTCTAAAGTACAGGCGTTATCTACCTGAGACATTCTGTACTAAGATGAACTGCTGATAACTATGCAAAGAGAAAAATATACACCAGCATAACTGGCATTTAGCAGTATTGAGAATTCAAGCGTTTGGCAGGACTCAGCAATTGCACACCTCTACCTCAGTGAGTCTTTGATCATAAGGAAAAAAGGAAGTCTGATTGTCCTCTATACACATCTCTTCTTTAAAGACATCATGTGCTCCTATTTTCCTCATCCTGAAGTCCACAGCAAGATTTCACATTCAGTGCAGACAGTGTAGGCTATAAGGTCCTGATCTTCTCTTCTGTCAGTCCAGAAAATGAAGAACTGTCTTGTTTGGAGGTAGATGAAGAGTTCCAAACATCAGTGTTTTTTGAGAAGCCAGCTTGATCCCCCTGAGTGCCTGGATACCACCTTCATGCAGCTGCACTCTGCTGTGATCCACTCCTTGAGCCTTTACTTGGCACACACCAATCATCTGCCCCTGTGGTAGCCTGGTAATGCTTGAAGGCTGATTTGTTAAAAACTGGGAGTTTTTCTACTGAGTCTGTTGACAGGGCCTACAAGTTAAGAAGGAAAAAAAAGTCACTTGTTTTCTTCCTCTGAGTCATGCCACTCTGCAAAACTCCAAGCAGTTTCAAGTGTTAAGTGACACTACAGATCAGAGTTATTTACAAAAATGTTTCTGTGATGGTAGTTTAATGTGCTTCAGTATCTCTGTTTGTTTTGAATAATCTGGCAGGGCAAATGCAGTGACATCAAATCCTGTCTGCTCAATTTTATAGGAATTATGAGTTACTCTGTAACCTGTTATCAAGATAGTCCTGGAAGATGTAGAAAAGAGCTTCCACTGACAAGATTCCAGAGAAACTTCAAAATATATTCCTTTCCTAATCCTGTATTTTGCAGTCAAAACCAGTACTATTCTATTGGGCAACTGTTACATAGAAATGGAACATGCACAGATAAACCATCTCTTCTTATTATATTGGTTTTGGTTTTCTGGAGTGAATTCAAAGCAAGTTCTTTTTCATGAGTAAATACAGAAAGTAGAAAATCATGTGTAGTGCTACTTCCCAGTGATTTATAAACCCAGCAGTGCATGTTATGCAGGTATTTCAGATTGTATATATGTGCTGCATGGCAGATGCTGAACAGGACCAGGTACTAGACTCCTTAAGGATTAGTTTCTACAAATGTTCTGGTTATCAAAATAAAGAAATCACAGTAAAGAAACCAGATTTGTTACTCACACCTTTAGAATCATAGGATGGTTTGGGTTGGAAGGGACCTCCAAAGGTCATCTAGTCCACCACCCCTGCAGTCAGCAGGGCCATCCTCCACTAGAGCAGGCTGCTCAGAGCCTTGTCCAGCCTCACCTTGAATATCTCCAAGGGTGTGGCTTCAACTACCTCCCTGGGCAACCTGTTGCAGTGTTCCATCACCCTCTGGTGCAGAACTTGTTCCTAACATCCAATCTAAATTTGCTCTGCTCTCATTTCAAACCACTGTCCCTTGTCCTATCACTGCAGGCCTTTGCAAACAGTCCCTCTGCAGCCTTCTTGTAGCCCCCTTAAAGTACTGGCAGGCTGCTATTAGGTATCCTTGGAGCCTTCTTTTCTCAAGGCTGAACAAACCCAGCACCCTCAGCCTGCCCTCCTCCAGTACTTTGTATTCCATGAACCAGTAAATAACAAATCTTAACACAACCTAAAAAGTAATGAGGCTCTCTCCTGTAATTTTTCAAATCAACTAGTTAAAGCCAAATGACCAGTTTAATTCTAAATACCAGTCACAAATCATGCTGGCATTTCTTAATCAATGAGAGCTTTTCTCCTCAGGACAGAGCATTTATTTACTTTAAAGTAATACTCAGTAGTTACCTCACTGCATTACATAGTAGTTATTTTGACTGAAATACAACTGAAAATACATACCTTCAAGTAGATAATAGCATCTGTTCCATAACCACATATAGAATAGAGATTTAGATCTCCTTGGAAGTATTTAGCATACAGACGAGAAATTGGCAAGCCATACCCAAAACCAGCCTAGAAACAAAGTAAAAGATAAAATTAATATCTTTTTTTACTGCCTTTTTTAACTAGCTTTTATGATTAGCTTCATATTTTTACTGACTTTAAATTAAAGAGCTGAATAGTGCTCAGATACCTTAAACTGTTACAATAGCCTAAGCCTGTTCCAGGTGTGCTTGCTTCCATAAAGACAGCATAATTGATAGTAAGTTTGAGGACTGAGTGGGAGTGAAAACCACGTAAATGACTGTCACTGGATGGCTTAGATTCAGGTTGGAATGTTCAACTTAGTTTCTACCTTTAAAAGTATATTTTTGTGCACTAAGCCAGGTATTAACAATGCTTCAGAAGCTATTAATTGCTATTTGTGAGGCTCAATGATCTTCGCACACCCCACAAGGCAGTAGGATGGACACAGCATTTCATAATTTATTAAGCTGTCAATCTGTCCAACACTTAGAGCAACCTTATCACCAATATGAGCATGGAAGATATCTTACAAGAGGGGCATTCCGGCCATCATCCATCCTTGGTGTGGGTGCTGTGGAATACATGTAGCTAAACAGCTTCTCAATTTTCCTTACTGGAACACCACCTCCTCTGTCTGAGATCTGATTGAAGAGGGAAGAAAACTAATTACAATCATGTCTTAAGAATGGTATTTAAAAATCCTGTTACTCAAACAAATGTTTCCAATAGTAATAGATGCAAACATTTGTTTTGCAGCTCTGAATGGAGTCCAGCATCTCAGGTCTGTTGTCAGGGGCTGGAAGTTCTTTCAGTAGAATTTGCTGCAGCACATTTAATCATAAAGACTACATAAAGCCTATACTGTAGGAGGCCACAAAATACCTTAATTGCCAGGTCTTCTTGTCCTAGAACAACTGTCACTTCAATTGGAGAAAGGGAAGAACTGTTTTCTTGGAATTCAACAGTTGCCCTCATTGAATTCTATAGAAAAGAAGGTTACTGTTAGTGTGTTGGAGCTATGCACTTGAAGTCATACCCCTGTTATGCAGAGGCTGAGCACAGTTACCCTCCATTCCCATCAGAGCCTTGTGTCCAAGGAACACACCTAACAACCTATCATAACAGGAGCATAGGAGACCTCACAACTAAAAGGGACTAAGCACAGCCAAAACTTTTATGTGTGGAGGATTACACACTGCCCTTGCCCAACATTACTCAGCCAAAGTAAATTAAGTAACATAACTCCCTTAAGAGTCACCAGGTTTCTAGACAAGAACAGAGTTCAGCAGTTGCTAAAGGCTGAACTGAAGTTGGCAGCACATTAGTTCAGCCACATTCACTACTTCAAGATGTATCACCCACTCACTCCACAGAAAAGGCATCAGGGCAAGCTCCAAAAGCAGAAGGCTAGTAGTGGTCACAACCCCATATCCCACTTTCACTCTCTCTCTCCCCTCCCATCCCATTTACCAGCACACAGAAGTGTCCAAACACTCCTACAAACTGCAACCATTTCTTTCTTAAATGCCAAAGCTATTTCTACCAAATAAGAATGTTTTAGAAGTCTCACTGTCCTGTGCAAAGCTTTACTTCTTTTTAGCTACAGACTTTAAATATGGATGCTCCATCTCAGACTACTAAAGGAAGAAGCAGCAGTTTATACTGACATACCTTGAAAAGCTCAAAAAGCATGTGATAAAGATGAGATGGAACATATACAATGTTAATTGGCTCTCCTGGAAATTTTCCTAGAGGAAGGGGAAAATATAAGCAATGTTTAAAATGAGCGGTGGATTTTTATCTGCATGCCACAACAAACCAGAAAGTAAGTCAAGTTGGTTTGGCTGTTTTTTCCCTCCCCAAATATGCAAACTTGTTTATAACAGTTTCTTTTTAAATATTCTAAAAAAAAAAACAAAACAAAACAAAACAAAACAAAACCAAAACCTCAAGCATTAATTCCCTTTTGTAAGTAAAGAATTTCAGAGGTTAAAGCAGACTACCTAAGATGAGACTCATGCAGGCAGCTTGGACCGGAACCCGTCTTTCAGTCAATAGCCCCAGTTCCTCACTCCAGATAAAAACCTCTTCTCTAGCAACTTATATTACTTTAAGGACAGGTTAGTTTTACTTCTCTCAAACTCATTAATATTACCTAGGATTTAAGATATAGTGACATGTAACACAGGAAATTAAATTTAGGTTCCTAAAGCAGAAAGTGAAAAGGAACTAGCCCAAGACAGATTAGCTGGTATGTACCAGTACAATTATAAAAATGGGAGCCTTTTGACTCAGCACATTGCCTAAGGACAAGAAGACAGATGTAAGAACTCTCATCTTACCGTTCACTTCGTTGAGTTTCAGCTCTGGAGATGTTAAGTAATACTGCTCACACAACATCTTGGAATTTTCAAAGGCATCTGAAATAATTATTTCAGTAAAATACATGAGGTGTAACAGCAAGCACTGCAGGAATTCATTCTAAAGCATGGCAAAACAGGATTTTCAGCTGCTAAGGTGTTAGACTCATGCATCTTCTGCATGGCTTAGAATGGAGAAGAAAGGCAACTGCAGAAGCATGGGCAAATCTTCCTCACAATTTGATCATTCTGTAAAAGAGACATCTGCTCTCTATCAGGAGGCAAAGCAAATCTCAACACCACCATCAACTAACTCCTGCCTTATCTCTCACTTGCTAAGCCTCACTCCAGCCTTTTGGGTTTTGGGGTTTTTGGGATGTTTTTTTTTTGGGGGGGTGTTAGGTTTTTTTAATCTTAAATTCTGTCCTATAAAAGCTGCTGGTTTGGTAAGCAGTTTTCAGCTGTTTCAATGAAAACCATTCAGCATCCTGTACAACGCATGGTGGTTACCCAAACCAGTTGCTATCAGATATAAATACTGATCATGAAGAGAAGTATTGAAGACCCCAGAATACTTACCATTCACCACCTCAGCAACATCACAGCAAGGATCAATGCTTCCAATGTGCCTTGGGTGCCCAGAGCGAGATTTATCATCAAAAAGAAGGGCTGTGTGGGATGAAAACAATGCTGTAGTTAATCCCAAATACTCTGTAAGTTAAAAAAGCCTTTTAAGTTGAGACTAAAACAATGTGATCACTAAATATATCAAATGCTGAGCATTGTTTATGCATTTTGTTAGTTAAAATGGTACCTATTGCCTGCTGTTCTGTTGTTCAACATCTAAAGGCTTTTCAGCTGAAGAATGAGAAGGCCTTGTAGTAATAGGATGAGAGGGAACAGTTAAGATGGACAAGGATACATTTAGACTGGATATTAGGAACACATTCTTTACAGTAAAGGGGTGAGACACTGGAACAGGTTGCCCAGGGAGGTTGTGAATGCCCCCTCCCTGCAAGTGTTCAAGGCCAGGCTGGATGGGGTCTTGAACAATGTGGTCTAGTGTAAGGTGTCCCTGCTTGTGGCAGGGGTGTGAAAATAGATGATCTTCAGGGTGCCTTCCAACCCAGACCATTCTACGATTCTGTGATCCCTAAATATGTCATGCAAGACTTACAGTTAGTCTGTAGTCTAGAAAAGAATTTTTCTTATTACTTTTGTAAATTTCACATTTGCTTTAACTTTTCAGTGTCACAAGAAACCACCTGAGGCAGATCTCCAACAGTCTTCAGCAATGTTTCCCTGAACGTGGTTCTCCTGAAGCTGAAGGTTTTCCTCAGGTAGGAATTTCAACTTACTGTGTTGGTTCATCAGCATCCGGGTGGAGATCCGGCTCATGTAAAAACGATCCAAGAAATACTGAATGTTTTGATTGGTGACAGGATCTACTTTACAGGTGTCTTTGTATTCAATGACTCCTTGTGCCATTGTAGGAACCACATCATGATGCCTGTTTCGGACTTTAATTAATGTATCTATGAAGCTAGGTTAAAAAAACCCAAAACACATAATTTTAGAACATTATTCTAAGACTGCACTGAGGTAAGCTTTGTATCATGTCATTATCCAGCCAGCAGCAGCACAAACAAGTGTTTAACAGCCTTAACATTCTATATTTCAAAAGCAATTTCTCCCTAACCCAAACCAGAGGAGTTTGATACTTTTAATACAGAAGGTGTAATCGTTAGCCACGCCAAATTCACTCCCTGTTTGCTCATTCTTAATAGTCTGAGCAGAGGAGAACATGAGGAAGAGAGTAAGTCCCTGAGCTGACATCTTGGCAAGAAGCCCGAATATGACCACACAGATAATTTTTGTTGCTATTTCTCTGTTGTGACAGTTCAAGGGACAGCATGGCCTTGGAACCAAACTGCAAAGGGTCATTTTTATTTGAAATATTGCTAAATATGATCAGAGATCTAAAGCAGCTTGCTCTATGCACAGCATCTCATGCTAGATCCTCAAATTCAGCTCATGACAGTTATCATTCTAAACTGACAACATTTTGAAGAGCAGAACACGAGATCAGGAGTCTGCAGAAACAAATTAAAAGCTTACTCAGATAAGACTTTTGATCATCTGGGCTTTTCTGATGGAACTCAACCAGCTCCATTAGGCTTTGGACATACCTATTGAAAAAGAACACAAGAAATATATGCTATTGGTTTGATTTTTATTAGTCCAGGAAAAACACTGTGTTGCCCAAATAATTTATTAATAAGTTAGCTGGAAGTTTGAAGCATCCAAGTTCCATCCAAGTAAGGAATCACAGATGGGCACTTCTTGAACCCTAGAAGTTTTAGAAGGCTTTCCTTGCACTTGCCACACAGAAAGGAATCTAAACCCTCACTTGAGATACATAGGATCCCCTTACAATTCTTGAGAAGTGTTTCACAGGAAGATCCAAATGACAATACTGATCAGAAAGTCAGTCAAACAAAATTTTTCCAGATCTGATCAGCTTTGGCAAAAGCTAAGCACTTGAGCCTCTTGTGCTGGCACCTGACAGCTTTGATGCACACTGCAACTGTTTGCTAGATCTGGATCTCACCCTAATACCTTTGCCCTTTATCTCAGACATCCCTGCAAAGGCGTCAGCTGTGCCAGTACAGTCAGGTTAAATGAGATCCAGCCACTGCGTCAGCTACAGAGATTACATTAGCTGAACTCCAACCACTGGCTGGACAGATCAAGACTAGGGAAGGGCTGTTCGTAATGCCATCAGTCAGAGGTGTAAACAAGTGCATGGCCTGCATCTTGTGTACCTCTGAGGGTCTGTAATGCCCTGTAATCACCCCATGAATGCTCTCTAGGCTTGGCAAAGAGGGACTGGAAAGCTGCCCAGCCAAGAAAGACCTCAAACTGCTGATCAACAGCCAGCTGAAGATGAGCTAGTCTGCGCCCAGGTGGTCAAGAAGGCCAACAGCATAGCAATAGTGTGACCAGCAGGACCGGGGAAGTATTTCCCCCTGTCCTCAGCACTGGCGAGGCCACACCTTGAGTCATTAGTTCAGTTTTGGGGCCCTCGCTGAGGTGTGGGAGCAGGTCCACAGAAGGGCAATGAAGCTGGTGAAGGGTCTGGAAAACAGCTCTGGTGAGGAGCAGCTGAGAGAACTGGGGTTGTTTAAGTCTGGAAAAAAGGACTAAGGGGAGGACTTTATCTCTTTACAACTCCCTGAAAAAGTTTGGAGCCATGTGGGGGTTGGTCTCTTTTCCTAGCAACAAGTGACAGGATGAGAGGAAATGGCCTTAAGTTGTAGCAGGGGAAGTTTATGTTGTATATTAGAAGAAACTTCTTGACTGAAAAGGTTCTCAAACCCTGGAACAGGGTCTGCAAGGAGGTGGTGGAGTCACCATCCCTGGAAGTGTTTTAGAGAGGCAGAGATGTGATGCTGATGGATATATTTTAGCCCTAGCCTTGGTAGAATTAGAGAATGGTTGGACTGGATGATCTTAAAGGTCTTTTCCAACTAAAACAATTCCATGATTCTTACAAAGGTATGAAGGGAGATTTGCTCTACCAGCTCTTTTGAACTGTTTAAAAACACCCCAACCTATAAAAAAACAGTAACACAACCAGGTTGCTTTTCTACTGCTAGGTGAGGACAGTGCATAATAGTTTGCAATTCAGCTTTGATGAAGAAACTGCAAGCTGAGTTCAAGTAGTTCTTACTTACCAGCTTTTGACTAACTGTACTGATGGAGTGCCTAGCAATTTATCAGGAAGAAGATCAATTTCTCTCAGTATGTTTGCAAACCTCACAGGAAGCTCTTGTCTCAAAAATGCAAAAGAAGTTCTCTCACATCCATTAGTTGAGCCTGTGAATACATCCAAGACAAAACTTTTCAGATGTTTTGAGATACAATTACAAATTACTGTCTTTCCACAGATTTCAGGACTGTATTCCTTAGCCAGCACCATGTTATTAACTGGCCAGTTCTCCTAAGCATACCGAAAGAGTGGTCAGGCATTGGAACAGGCTGCCCAGGAAAAGTGGTGGAGTCACCATCCCTGGGGGTGTTGAAAACATGTGCAAACATGGCACTCAAGACATGGTTTAGTGGGCATGGTGGTGGTGGGTTGACAGCTGAATTCGATGACCTTAGAGATCTTTTTCAATCTTAACAATTCTATGATTCTATGTTTGTGCTGCATGTTGTTTACATGAGAGCAAGACAGCACGTTCCTGGGAGGCACACTTGTACATTTCCCATTTTAGACACGGGATTTGTTTGTAATCCACTTGAAGAATCACTCCAGCCTTTGTAAACACGGGCTTCTTCGGAGTGACGTCTGGAAATGGCCATGTGAGCAGAGACTTTACAGCTGCCCGAGAAGTAATAGGATCTGGGTACAGGTCGTTCACTCCAACACAGGACTCCTGACTCCTCCCTGATAACAAGCCCGGCACAACACGAAAACACCTCTTGGCTGACTTAACTCTTAGCCCCCCATTCCACTAACACCACCAGCTCTAGCCTATCTCCAGCTATAACTGAGGCACTCGCAGGCCATTCATGGGCCGCCCGCTACCCCGGTGGGCTCCTCTGGCTACCAAGGCGACCTCCCCCGCCGCTGCCACTTCCAGGGCCGGCTCAGCCACGCTGCTCCTTTGACTCCTCCGCGCTGGGGAGTCAGGGCGGGGGACGGCGGCTTCTTCAGCGCAGGCAGAGCCCGCATCCCCCCAGACAGAGGATCGCTGGTTCCTGCAGCCCCTTCCTCCTCCCCCTCGCCCCCGCCCCCGCCGCTGTCCCCGGGGTTCTCTCCTAAGACGGGGAAGCCTCCGAGCCGCAGTGCCCCGCCGACCAGACCCGCGCCCCGTCCCTCCCTTGCTCGTCCCGCCTCTCACCGAAGTCCAGTAACTGCTTGATGGAGAGAGGGGAGGGGGAGAAGCGGGAAAAGTGCTCCAAAACTCTGGGAAAACTGCTGTTGCCACCGCTGCTCCCACTGCCCCCGACCAGGGGCGCGGCGGTGCGCAGGGCGATCCGGGCGGCCTTCATCGCTCCCGGGGCTTCGGTCAGTCAGTGGGTGAGCGGGCGGCAGCTGACGGCCGGTCGCTGGGCGGGTGGCAGGCAGGTAAGCGGGCGGACCGCTCGGTCGCTGGCTATCCGGTGGGTAGGATGGGCAAGCAGCGCGGGAGTCGTGCTGTCTCCTCGCTGTGACGGGCGGTGGAACGTGCCGCCTCTATTTACAGCCCCCGCGGGGCAGGCTCGGCCAGGCCACGCCTCGCTGCCCTTAACGGAACGTTCCCCCCGTGACAGGCGTTGGCAGGGCTCCCCCCGCCCCCCCCGGTCCCGAGGGCAGTGGGCAGGTGGCCAACGCGCGGTGGGAGCGCTAGGAAGGCCGGGCTGGCCCGGGAGCCGCAGGGGTGCCGCGGAGCCGGCGTCAGGGCTGCGGGGTGCGGTGCTGGCCCCGCGCCCCCTCCGTGACCTTGTTTGCTGGGCAATGTCAGCGGCGGGGCGGCCCTGCCAAGATACAGGAGAGACGCGCTCCTCCGACTCTCATTGACTGCCCGGGGGGCTCTGGCCGTATAGAGGGAGCCAATGGCGGGCAGCGGCTGTGGGGAGCTGGCCCGGCCCCGGGGTGGTGGCGGTTGGCAGCCCATAGGGGTACGCTGGCATTCTGTGGCTTAAATCACAGAATCATTAAAGTCGGAAAAGACCTCTATGATCAGCAAGCCACCATCAATCCAACACCACCATGGCCACTAAACAATGTCCCCAGGTACCACGACTACACGGTCCTCGAACACCTTCAGGGACGGTGACTCCAGCACTGCCCTGGGCAACCTGTTCCAATGCCTGGACAAAACTTTAACCAAAGGCAAAACTCTCTTTGGGGAAACTCTCTTTGTACTAAATGCAGGGGATGCTTCTTATGGAGTTACTGAAAGTCCAGGATTGATACAGGGAATAATGGAGGTGTAAAGGGAGCAAAATTAGATCCTAGCCCCAGGGTTCAGGGTGCTTGACTTGTAGGTCGTCACTGTGACCTAGATGAATAGTGGCCATGTATCTGAAGACAGCTGCTTAGGTGATGCACTGGTGCCAAATCACCATGTGACCTTTATTTACTCTCTGCAGAGCTGACCTAAGAGGTGGCAGAATGAACAGCTCTTGCTCAGCTCATCTTTCAGGGTCACAGATGATCTGGGAAAAGCCTGGAACCTCTCCTCTTCACTGGAAAGGGAGCTGTCATCTTCCGTGCTGCCTGGATATTCCCCAGGACACCAAGACCACTTGACTCTAAAGGCAGGCTTTGCATAATACATTGAAAAAGGACTTCTGACATCCTAAATCTTGGCCAGGAACAGCAGAAGCAGGTGGCAATAAAACAATGCTACAAAAGAATGTGGTCTTAATATTTTCATGCAACTCCTCAGTCCAATGTTTAGATGCTTATGCTTCTACACATAGAGAAATAAATATACTCATAAATATACTCTTTTTTATTATTTCTAACCAGAAGTACATACACTTAGTTTAGAAGGCAGAGAAGAAGACTTAACTTTTCTTTTTTTAACCAAAATCTGATTTTTTGCCTTCCTAGTCATGTTATCACTGATTACTGATCAGTAAGCACTTTCTGCTTTATTATTTTATTGTTCCCTGTTTTATTATTTTATTGGGAGAGTTGCCCTGTTATTGTTCCATATTATCTTTTCCCCCAGTGCTTGAGTGTTGCCATATGAAATGTGAAATGAAGCAAAATGAAGACACCTAATAACAAATAGGAGCATTTTGATTTTTTTTTCTGTGTTTGCTAGAAGTTAAACATTTGCAATAGATGTTGGAGTTTGTTTTCAACTGTTTTAATTTTGCCTGCAAGTTGCAGATGACTCACAGAAGTAAAAAATATCATACAAATTTGTTTAAATTCTGGAGCTTATGGAGGATAGCTTTGGAGTTGGTTTATGTTCTTCCTGAAGCCATTAACCAATGGCAAGCAAGAATCTCAAGATTTAACACTTTACAACAAAATCTGAATCATAGAATCATAGAATGGTCTGGGTTGGAAGGGACCTCTGAAGGCCATCCAGTCTGACCCCATCTGCAGTAAGCAGGAACATCCTCAACTAGATCAGGTTGCCTGGAGCCCTGTTGAGCCTCACTTTGAGTATCTCCAGGGATGAGGCCACAACCACCTCCCTAGGCAACCTGTTCCAGTGTTCCACTACCCTCATGGTAAAGAACTGAACATCCAATCTAAGTCTGTTCTTCTCTAGTTTGACGCCCTTGGCCCTCATCCTATCACTGCAGGCCTTTGCAAATAATCTCTTTCCATCCTTCTTGTAGACCCCTTCAGGTACTGGAAGGTGGCTATTAGATCTCCCCAGAGCCTCCGCTTTTCCAGGCTGAACTGTCGCAGCTCCCTCAGCCTGTATTTGTAGCAGAGGTGCTCCAACCCCCTGATCATTTTCATGGCCCTCAAGGAAGTCCTCTGCTCCAGGCAGTTGTTCTAGTTTATAAAGTCACTGTTTCTCCTGCTGTTGAGATACTTTGTTTTAATCTGCTGTTGTGCCAACCCCGCTTAATATAAGTAAGTTGAATAACCTTTGTGAGTAGGCATATTGCACACTCTGTTATGTATGAGGAAAAAAGCCTGCTAGGAGCAATTTCTGTTGTTTACATTCCTTTTCTTTACAGCAACTTGTCTCCTCATGGTTTCCCTGGTAGTTATTTGCAGTAAGGGATGAACAAAACTCTTGCATGTTCAGTTTAGCTCTGAACAAACAGTGCAGTTGTTGTTGCAGGAAAAATAGGAAGTGTGTTGCCTTCCCCAATTATTAAAAGGGCAAAGTTCCAGCAACTCAAAACCTGGATGCTTTTCAAAGGAAACCAAACTTCTACAAGAATTTTACACATCAGCAAGGCAACAGCTAGCAGAGTTTTACTACTCCGATGAGTTCCTGGAAGAAGGGTGTTGCCTTTGTAATGCAAATTTGCGCCTCTCTCTTTGTATTGTAGAATCATAGAATGGTTTGGGTTGCAAGGGACCCCTCTTCTGCAGTAAGCAGGGACATCCTCAAGTAGATCAGGTTGCCCAGAGCCCTGTTGAGCCCCACCTTGAATATATCCAGGGATGGGGCCCCAACCACCTGCTCAGGCAACCTGTTCCAGTGTTCCACCATCTTCACAGTGCAGAACTTGTTCCTAAGATGGTGTGTTATGTATTACAGTAGGTTCTGAAGAATCTAACTTTCCATGCCTGTAAACATAAATGAATATATCTGGGCAATAATTGTTAAGGATGTACTGAATATTAGGCAAGACAGCTAAGTTTTAGGCACAGAGGTAACAATATATCAAGATTCACTGTCATCTAAGCTGCATGTGAAGAAGACCAGGCTGTAAACCCCATAACCATTTCAAATAACTCTTTCTGTCCTTACTGCAGCATTGCTTGTTCTTGTTTTATTTCCTCTTCCAAACCATCATTTCCCCCTCCTTCTGAAGCCCTAGTACGTGTGACAGAAGTGCAGGTGTCGGAGAACAGCACTTCAATGGTGAAGGGCAGTTCTAAACTGCAGCATTCATCAGGCTGAGTCTCACTTCTGCTGCTTTAATGTGTTCACTTTACTCTTCTGAACTGCCCGTTTGAAGAGGCACTTACAAGCCTTTTGGCCACTCAGTCACAGCCATGTTTTGCTGACCATCCTTAAGAAAATGGATCTGCATTAACCTTCTGGTTTTTGCACAACAGCTGGGTCCATAGGAGTGGAATGAATGAAGCCTGGCCTCATGTCCATTTGTCTCCTAATTGCTATCCATCAGGATCAGCCTCCTCCCCCTCAATGCTCCTTATGTCCTTATGTGCTCCCTGCTGCCGGAGACACAACATGCTGTACTTAAGTCAGAGCTGTGTTCCTGGATGGCCAGAACAGGCGATACCTGGCCTTGTTGCTGATGTCTAATAGAAAGTGTCTTAGCTTATTTTAGCTTACCTGTTTTTCCATGTGTCACAAATTTAACCCTTTTCTTTCTAACCCACCTGCCAACAAGGGCTTGAGATACAATATACTGTGCTGAGGTGGTTGCCTTCTCCTGACCAGTCAGAATACATGCGATGACAACCGGTGAGGTTGCTGCTTTCAAGTAGAATAAGTCTTGGATGAGTTTCTTCATCCTTTTCCTCAATGTGGACCCAAAAGGGGATCTCTCATCCCTAAACCATCTACCAGTGTGTACAAAGTCTGTAGGAAGTTGATTATCTATCCAGATTTGGTTGAAATGGTTAGTAGGGGTGGTTTGGCCAGCAGATGAAGAGGCAACATGATTGAAGTTTTTTTCCTTGGGAAATCAGCATAACATTTTCTGCTAGGGACCAAAGCAGCTTGTAATTTTGTAAGGAAGGCTAACTGATGACCCAGGAGGAGCAGTAGGGCAGGGTGAAATTAATGGTGGCACTAGGAAGTTCTGAATGTGAGCGGAAGGAATAGTCTGATGACTGAAGGGCATGAGCTGGGCTGGCAGCACTTAGTAACGTTTCCAGCAGCGCCATGGCAAAGCACTGACCCTCTGCTTCCAGATAGGTCTGCATTTGTGCAGTTGGTTTGATCCTTTAATCTACTAACACATTTGTGTTCAAAATATTCATGCAGCCCTTTCCAGGGGAAAAAAATAGCATTACAAACAAGGGTCATACCTCCTCCTTCTCATCTTTCTGTCACCTGAAGCTGCAGCCATGGGAGCTGTCAAGCTGCCGAGGGCTCCCGGTGCAGCCAAAATTGGCAAAGTAGGTGAAAGGTTGTGGAGCAGCTCACAAACAAGCTGGCATGCCCATCCCTGCTACTAATTCAGTGGGGGAAAGGTCCTGCAGCTGCTCTGGCACTTGCACAGTCTTGCTCTGCCTGTTCATAGTTTGCAAAATTCAAGACTAGAGTAGCTGGTTCTAGGGTTGGAGCTGTGGCCAGCCAGCAGCTGTTTGGAGCTGTAAACAGCAGGATGCACATAGCAACCCAGAAGCCCTCAGCAGCAGATACCCTGTTTCCTCATTCCCTGCCTTTGTTACCCATGTCACTGGAGCATGATGAATCCAGGAGGCTGCTCACAACCTAGGAGAACGGTGAATGGTACTCTTTGGCCAAGCATACCATGGCAGGGAAGATAGAGGTGAGCACTCTGTGTGTGCTGGCACTGACCTGAAGTCTGTAGCTAGAAAAAAAAATTCCTCAGATGGCTACATAGCAACTCCTGTGGAAGAGAATGTGGCATCCTCTATGGCAGCTGCTGATGCAGAGGGGAAAAAGGGAGGAAAGGTATCATCAGGACAGCCATCACTCTGGGTCATGACTGTCTTTGCTGTGAACAGCCCAGCTCTGGAGAAGAGCGCCTGGGAAAAGGTGAACAACTTGTGAAAACTGAGAAGTGAATGTTACTAAGAGAATACACCCTTTAGGGGCTAGATATGCTTCAGCAGAATCAGAAAACGATTATCTTTTTTCTGTAGAGTTATGGGAAGGGAGTTAGTGGAACAAGGTGGATCAATGTAAAAGTTTTGGGTTAGACATTTTAAGAAATGCAAAACCTTAAGAAGAAGGAGCTCTAGCTTCCCCTGTAACCCATACACTAATTATAGGCTTTAAATTCATACACATACTGCTTTTCTTATTAACTGTGGACCTCTCTGGGTGATGGTGAGGTGTCTTTCCTAAATTCTTTTATATCAGCTGCCCTTGATACTGTTGACTGTAGCAGGACACTTGGCGAAGTGGGTGTGATGGCTTGAATTTATGCTCAGAACAACAGCCTTGAACCATTACTGAAAGTTATTTTGTCAGAGGCTGATATCAGAAAGCATTTTGTTTTCCCAGTTTCATCAGATCTGGGGAGGTTTAGGCTGGATATTATAAGAAAATTCTTGACTGAAAGAGTTCTCAAACCATGGAACAGGCTCCCCAGGGAGCCTGTGTGCAGGCCTTGGTTTCATAAAGCCACCTTTGAAAGAAAAAAAAACAGCATAGTAACAATAGGATACAGTCTGTGACATAGAGATGAAAAATATCTTTACCTCTTGTGAAACCAATTGAGTTATGAATTGAGATGAAAAAAAATATTAACCACATTGTTTTTCACTGCACAAAAATAGATTCATTGAAATATGCAAGATCTCCCTTTACACCTGGTAGGAAACATTTCAATTTCCTCTTACACACTCACACAACTACTGTTGAAGTGTGAATTGTCAAGTCTTCCATTTCATGGCATCTGGTCATTACTAATGCATATTTAAAAAGGGTTGAATATTTGGGGATTTCTTCATTCCCAGAACGAAATATAAGCTTGTTCTCTGATTCATCCAGTGCTGAAGAAATGTTAGGAAATTCTAATATTCAGTTCAAGCAATAAAGGTGGTCTAAACCACCAGAAAATATTCTAGACAACTTGGTAACCACCACAGGACACCTTGCTAGCTTTCAGCAAATGCTGAGAGGGAGGGCAGTGATTTCCCCTGGAGCTGTGTTTTTCCCCCTGCTTTCCATTCCAGATATACTAAGAGGAAGCCTGAATACCTCTTCCTTATTTGCAGCTCCCTATATGCTGAAGCTTAACAGTGGTAAAGAAGTTATAGAATCACCCAGGTTGGAAGGGACCTCCCAAGATCATCTAATCCAAACCCCTGCAGTGAGCAGGGACATGCTCAACTAGACCAGGTTGCTCAGAGCCCTGTCGAGCCTCACCTTGAATATCTCCAAGGATAAGGCCTCAACCATCTCCCTGGGCAACCGGTTCCAATGCTCAACCACCCTCATTGTAAAGAACTTTTTTTCTAACATCCAACCTGCTCTCATTCCAAACCATTGCCACTCATCCTGTCACTGCAGGCCTTTGCAAACTGTCCCTCTGCAGCCTTCTTGTAGTCCCCTTCAGGTAATGGCAGGCTGCTATTAGGTGTCCCCAGAGCCTTCTCTTCTCCAGGCTGAACAACCCCAGCTCCCTCAGCCTGTCCTTGTAGCAGAGGTGCTCCAGCACCCTGAGCATTTTTATGGACCTGTTCTGGACCTGCTCCATCAGGTCCATGTCCTTCCTGTGTTGATGGCTCCAGAACTGGATGCAGTACTGCAAGTGAGGTCTTACCAGAGCAGAGTGGCAGAATCATCTCTCTTAAGGAGTTCAGAAATGCATAGGTCGTTCCAGTGAGAATAAGACAGCACTTTGAGTAGAGTACTTAAACTGATAGTGCATGGATGCTGCCATGTTCACTGAAGTGAACAAGTATATCTCTAATCACTTTTTGTGGGCTTTTGAGACGTGCTGGAGCACCTCTGCTATGAGGACAGGCTGAGAGAGTTGGAGTTGCTCAGCCTGGAGAAGCAAAGGCCTTAGAGCAGCCTTCCAGTGTTTGAAAAGGGCCACCAGGAGAGCTGAAGAGAGTTTTTACCAAGGCATGGAGTGACAGGGTGAAGGCTAATTACTTCAAAGTGGAAGAAAATAGATCTTAATGAGTCATTAGGAAGCAATTCTGGCCTATGAGGGTCGTGAGGCACTGGAACAGGTTGCCCAGAGAAGTTGTGGAGACTCCAAGCCTGGAAGTATTCAAAGGCAGGTTGGCTGGGGCCTTGAGCAAGCTGGTCTAGTAGGAGGTGTCCTTGCCCATGGCAGGGGGATTTGAACTAGATGATGTTTTATTATTTGAGCTGTCGTACAGCATGCACATCAAGTGATGTGTATGCAAATGTCCTCATATATTTGGAAAGACAGTCTTTAAATTGTAAACATTTCAATTAAGAAGTCAAATCAACATGAGGAATCCTAGCTGGGATGGAGTTTGTAATGAAAATTAGCCTTCTTAAAGGGTTGGTTAAAATCTAAGCTTTTGTGAAAGTGAATAAAGACATTTCTATGACATTTCCCATTGAAGATGTTATAGTCAAACCATCATTAAATTTCTGGCTTTTCTTGTGAAACACAGTAAATGGATATGGGATCTGCCCTTTCCATGAGGAAGACTCAAAGGAGTGGTGGGCTACATTTTGAAAAGCACTTGGTAATTTTGCATGAGCAGTTCTGGCTCCTTAATAAAGGCCACAGTTCTGAGGGACTTCAGTCAGAGTGGTGAGCCCGTAACACCCTGACAAATGAAGTGCTAGGTCTGACCAACATCCTGAATTTAACTGTACTATGGAAAATGGGGGATAAAATTCTACCCCAAGTCACTCAAAGTGACAACTTACCACTCTTATTTTGACTCCCAAAATTTTCTCTTTCAAATAAAAAAGGATGTCTGTGCCCTGTTTAACCATTCCTGGGGAAATGTAGCTCAAATTGCACTTTTTGAAACATCCAGATAATACTATCCCTTTTACAGCCAGTTCAGGTTTCAAATCTTGTGCCAAATGCTTGAAAACCTTGGAGCAGAGAAGACCTAGAGGGAACACATAAAATTATATAGCAAAGGCACCAATTCACTCTTGCTGAGCAGTAATTTGGTTTGGTTTAGTAAACTGTGAAGTGGCTCAGTGAAATGATGAACTTTAAGGAAACTGTAAAGAGTGTGATTATTGACATCTGCTGTAGGTGACCTTTATGTGCTGAAAAGATCATGAGGTAGACAAGACCAAAAAATTACAACCTCCTTTTCTTCTTCTCTCTAATGGCCTGAAATTGAAAAATTGGATCTATTGAACCCCAGTTAAAGTTAGGACAGCCAAACAAAGCAAGGCTACAACCTGCAACTTGCAGTTTCCCAAGTGTGTTATTTATATAGCTTAGAGACTAAATGCTCCTGCTTGAGGGAGTCCTAACTCACCACCTTCATCTGACCATAAATCCCTTCAGGTTGTTTCCATCCTTTCATTACCTCTTCCATTAACTTTGCCCTCTCTGGTCAAGAAACACCTTCCAGCCTTTCAAGGGGCCAGATAAATGTATAGATGCAGATCATCCAAAGCTTTTTGTCCTGCTTCTTTTCTCAGTGCTGTCACAAGGACACTATCTGCCCTGCTTCTGGGTATCTTTCTGGCTGCTCTGTTTGCTGTTTGTGCTAAGGTAATCTAAACTCCCATCAGTGTTATCCAGTTTATACTGGTATTGATCAGCTTGCAGGATATGATCCATGCCTTAGCATCCTAGTAACATTGATATATACCAGGTTTCATTTCAAATGCATGAGCTGTGCAGGTGACCTTTTAACTTTCCCTAGGAGCATCTCTCACGGTGGTTACAAAGTCAGCATGTTTATTACCATCATTCTGTGGGTGGCATTTTATGTATCACTCAGCATCTTGATAAGGGACCAAAAAAGCAGTAGCATGTCATTGGGTATATCCCATGACACAGATGTTACCAGGGTGTGCCAGATGCTAGGCAATGCTGAAGGAGGTCCAGGCCAGAGCCAGAGCAGCTTTGCTCTCCTTTATGTAAATAGCCTCTGACAACTCCCCCATAATAACACCAGCTGAATGACTTTTCCCACAGCTGCCTTTGGGAAGGGACCCTGTCTGGTCCTGCCCTAGTCTTCTCTTTCCATTTTAATAAGCATGTTTTCCAGACGAACACTGAGAAATGTGCCTACTGTTGGATGTACACTATTGCCTTATTCTTCCAATTTATTTTTTTCCATTAGGAAAGTTTTCTTTTTTTTTAATTTTTAGTTTTGTTTTTGATGCTTACAGCATGGTCAAAAAGATGCACTTCCCAGTTCTGGTAGAAGTGTGTGTGCTATCTGATCCCAGCTCCTGCACTACGTGGCCTAGGAGAAAGTTTTTCTGCTTGAAGAGCAGATTTGTTCTGTGTAATGACTGGGAAACCAAGCTGCCACTGGCAACGTTCAACCCAGGCTTTGAAAAGCTTTTTAAAGTGTTTGGGGACCTGACAGCTGAGTGTCTGAAAATAGGCTGAGAGGTTGTTTATAGGAAAGGACAGGCATGGTGTGCTCACTAACTGCTGCATTGCTGAAGAGCTTGCTGTAATGTTCTGTACTCAGAACTTAAGATAACAGCAATGTTCACCTACAAGTGGATGAAATTCAGTGGGATGGCACAAAATCCTCTTGCAGCTGCAACTATTAGTATGCATAGGTACTGCAATGTGAGATATTAGAGTGGTTCACTGGGATGTGCTTGAAATGATGGGTTAAATTCCCAGCAAGGTGGAAGTTGCAGATGTATTATTTCCAGTTACTGGATAGTGTGTGAATGACTGCGGATAAAATCCTAATCTGCTTCATGCACTTAAATGTTTCCAGCAATTTCAGTCTTCAGTAGGAAATGGACCAAACCTCTGTAGGATAGGAGAGGGCAAAATGCCCACTGAAAAGAAGTCAGGCTTAGGCTTTAGATTTTAATTTTTTCTATGAATTTTAAAGATTTTCAGAAGAGTGTTTTTGGAATCTGGTTTGCCCCTTGCCCAGCTTCCAACATAGAATGGTTTTGGTTGGAAATGATATCTAAGATCATTGAGTCCATTACACACAAATTCAATCAGTTGAAAATTTTTGTTCTTATGACTGCCTAACTTGAGGAAAGCAGTTACTTTGATCACCTTTAGAGCAAGGAAAAGTAAAACAGCATTCATGTTCTTGTTTTCTGTGCATGCTTTCTTCTTCCTAGATAAAATAAGCGATAATTTGGATCTTTTTAATGCCTTGACTCTGACATGTCTGTCATTGCTAATGGACTGTCAGGTGAAAGAAACAAAATACCTGAACTGAGAGAGGCCAGCAGGGAGATCTGGTGCCGGGAACCAGGGGAAAGGAGAGGAGGATGAACTGATGATTCCCTGCTGTGAGCACCAGCACCCATGTGCACTCTCAGATCAGCAGGGAAGCAAGTGACACCCAACTCTGGAACTGCTGATGACACAGCCATGTTACCTGTCTGTTCTGCAGGTAACCTGTGCTAAATATTAAGAAAACATTAGGAAGGTGGAATGGAGCTCTGCATGGAATTCTGTAACAGTGAGTGTTGCTTTATGCAGGATCTCGGTGAAGAAAGCCTCTTTCTTACTTTCAATCAGCTGTTGGGCCATGAGCCACCACATTCTTGTTAGATAGCTCTTGTGAGCTTCCCAGACTAGACATGCACAACATGTCAGACAGTTTACTAAGCCATCCCTGTTGTGCCCATACAGTATAGACTCCAAGGAAAGATATCCCATACAGTGGTCCTATCAAGGCCTATTACTATTTTTTACCTGAAGGGTTATTTTAAATTTATATTTAGGGAAAGAAACCTGTTGTAGTTTTTACCACCTATGTAATTTAGAGTTCAGGTGAGAGTTGGTTTCTCTACGGGACAATGATTTATGATTGATTTCAGTGAAAATTCAAGTCACAAAGTACGTTGTAGGCAATGGTTTGGATTCAGAATAGGACTATGAATAGCAGCTAGAATAGAATAGAATAGAATAGAGGAGAGGAGATTGGAAAATACCTTTAAGATCAAGTTCAACCATTCTGGATTACATCTGGTTTACATCTGCTGCATGACATAAACCCAAAGCTACTAGTTCACATAAACAGAAATTATTTAGCTTAAGGAAGGTACGAAAGATGAATAAACATAGCTCAGACAAATTAATTTGTCAGAAGCATGGCAGTTGCAGGTGCTGATTCTTTAGAAAGAGCCTATTTATGAGGACTAAGCCTGGCATTCCTATTTTACTGTTGGAGACAGTTAAATGCCACCTTTCAATGAACATGATGAAAAGGGAAACAGTATTTAATGTTCCATGGTCCTCTCCCTCTCCTTACACCTGAGTTCATTGAAGACACATTGTTTTTCTCAGCTGCTAAGTGTCAACATTTCCACAATGCTCACATCTTTTCCCCCCTTGGGAAGAAGCAGTTCCTGATTCATCTGTGTTTGTCTGAGAGCTTGGTGTACCTCCATGTGACCAAGTATCCACATGCAGCACGATTTGCGTGTTGGCTCTGAGGAGAGACGCTAAGGGAAAACATGATATAGGTCTACAGAAATAGAGTAGGTATTTAGGATTCAAAACACATCGTTGTTAGATCTAATTTAGGTGTCTGGTCAAGCTTATACATCTTTTCTCTTTTAACACATACAAATTCTGTAATACTTTTTTGGAAAATACTACAGAGTTGAAAATGAAAAGATTCTTCTTCTGAAATTATTCTAGACATTCAAGTTTTCCATTTAGAATTTCCAAAGCTGTGCCAATTTGCACTCACTGGAATGCTGTACTTCTATTTCAGTCAATACCAGCTAAGAAATGAATAGGAAATAGTGTTGCCACTAAATCCTTGCGTATGCTCCTTATACAAAAATGGAAGGAAATGTTTTTAGAGCTGGCAAACACCTTTTACAAGCCCAGGATTCTAGGAGAGCAACTCAAACCATCTTAAACAGACAACAGAAAGTTGACTTTCTGGGGTGCATTAAGAAAGGGCCAGACCTGACACTGACCCGTGAGGTGTGATGCTAATTCCTGGTGTCTCCCTAGACTTTGCACTACAGCTCACTGCTCTCTGGGCCCAGTGTTCATTATGCCTCACTGGCTGCTCATCCAGGCCATACTTCATTGGCTTCTCTTTGAGGATCTTATAAGAGAATCATAGAATCATAGAATCAGTCAGGGTTGGAAGGGACCACAAGGATCATCTAGTTCCAACCCCCTGCCATGGGCAGGGACACCCTACACTACATCACGCTGGCCAGAGCCTCGTCCAGCCTGGTCTTAAACACCTCCAGGGACTGGGCCTCAACCACCTCCCTGGATAACCCATTCCAGGGCTTCACCACTCTCATGGTGAAGAACTTCTTCCTCACATCTAGCCTGAATCTCCCCATTTCCAGCTTCATTCCATTCCCCCTAGTCCTATCACTACCTGAGATCCTGAAAAGTCCCTCCCCAGCCTTCCTGTAGGCCCCCTTCAGATACTGGAAGGCCACAATGAGGTCACCTCGGAGCCTTCTCTTCTCCAGACTGAGCAGCCCAAACTCCTTCAGTCTGTCCTTGTAGGAGAGGTGCTCCAGCCCTCTGATCATCCTCGTGGCCCTTCTCTGGACACGTTCCAGCACGTCCACCTCCCTCCTGTAATAGGGGCTCCAGAACTGAAGGCAGTACTCCAGGTGGGGTCTCAGCAGAGCTGAGTAGAGGGGGAGAATCACCTCCCTTGACCTGCTGGCCACACTTCTCCTGATGCAGCCCAGGATCTGATTGGCTTTCCAGGCTGCAAGTGCACATTGAGAGCTCATGTTGAGCTTCTCATCCACCAGCACCCCCAAGTCTCTCTCCTCAGGGCTGCTCTCCAGCCAGTCCCTGCCTGCAAGTCCAGAGGAGGGCCACAAAAATGATCCAAAGGTTGGAACACCTCTGCTACAAGGACAGGATGGGAGAGCTGTGGTTGTTCAGCCTAGAGAAGAGAAGATGCTGAGGGGACCTTAGAATTGCCTTCCAATAGCTGAAGCAATCCTACAGGAAGGCTGCAGAGGGAGTTTTCATGAGGGTGTCTAGAGACAGGACAAGGGGGAATGGTCTCCAGCCAGTCACTGCCCAGCCTGTATTTGTGCCTGGGATTGCCTCGACCCAGATGCAGGACCCTGCACTTGGTGTTGTTGAAGCTCATGAGGTTGGCTTGTGCCCACCTCTCCGGCCTGTCCAGGTCCCTCTGGATGGCATCCCTTCCCTCCAGCGTGTCCACTGCACCACACAGCTTGGTGTCATCAGCAAACTTGCTGAGGGTGCACTCGATGCCACTGTCCATGTCACCCACAAAGATGTTGAACAAGACAGGTCCCAGGACTGATCCCTGAGGGACTCCGCTTGTCACTGGCCTCCACTGGGACATGGACCCGTTGACAGCCACTCTTTGGGTGCGGCCATCAAGCCAATTCTTTATCCATCTAGTGGTCCATCCATCAAACCCATGTGTCGCCAGCTTGGAGACCAGGAGGTGGTGCGGGACAGTGTCGAAGGCTTTGCTCAAGTCCAGGTAAACGACATCAGTTGCTCGCCCCTCATCTATTAATGCTGTCACCTGATCATAGAAGGCCACCAGGTTTGTCAGGCAGGATTTGCCCTTGGCAAAGCCATGCTGACTATTCCCAATCACCTCTTCACTGTTCTTCTGAGTCATTAGTGCCTCCAGGAGGATCTGCTCCATGATCTTTCCGGGCACAGAGGTGAGACTGACTGGCCTGTAGTTCCCCGGTTCCTCCTTCTTGCCCTTTTTGAAAATGGGAGCAATGTTTCCCCTTTTCCAGTCTGTGGGGACTTCCCCAGTCTGCCATGACTTCTGGAATATAATAGAGAGGGGCTTGGCAACCTCATCTGCCAGTTCTCTCAGCACCCGTGGGTGTATCCCGTCGGGTCCCATGGACTTGAACACTTTCAGGTTCTTCAGGTGATCACGAACCTGTGCTTCACTTATGATGGGCAGTTCTTCCTCCCCGTCCCTGGCATCGTCTGCCATGACACCAGGAGTGTGGCTGGAGGCCCTTGCAGTGAAGACTGAGGTAAAGAAGTGATTGAGTACCTCAGCCTTTTCCACATCACTAGTGACTAATTCACCACTTTCCTTTCTGAGGGGGCCCACACCTTCCCTAGTCTTCTTTTTGCCATTAACATACCTATAGAAATTCTTAGTGTTCCCTTTAACCTCCCTGGCTAGATTCAGTTCAAACTCTGCTTTGGCTTTCCTAACCAGGCCTCTTGCTGCTCGGGCAGCTTCCTTATATACCCCCTGTTCTATCTGTCCTTCCCTCCACTTCCTGTAGAGTTTCTTTTTAAGTGATAGTGTGTCCAGCAGCTCCTTGTTCATCCAGGCAGGCCTCCTAGCATTCCTTCCTGCTTTTCTCCTTGTAGGTATACATAGCTCCTGGACACAGAGGAGGTGGTCCTTGAATACTGACCAGCTGTCCTGGGTCCCTCTTCCCTCCAGGGCTTCATCCCACGACACTTTGGCTAGCAGATCCCTGCAGCGATCGAAGTCTGCACACCTAAAGTCTAGGGTCCTAAGCTTAGAATATGTCCTCCTGATTGCCCTGAGGATATTAAATTCAACTGCTTCATGGTCACTGCAGCCAAGGCCGTCTCTGAGCCTCACATTTGTTACCAGCCCTTCCCTGTTGGTGAGAACAAGGTCCAGCGTAGCACCTTTTCTTGTTGGTTCCTCTACCATTTGGAGGAGGAAGTTGTCTTCTATGCAGTCCAGGAACATCCTGGATTGCTGATGCCTTGCTGTGTTGTCCCTCCAACAGATGTCAGGGTGGTTGAAATCCCCCATGAGGACCAGGGCTTGTGACCTGGAAGCCGCTTCTATTTGCCTGTGCAGAGCCTCATCTGCTTGGTTCTGCTGGTCAGGTGGCCTGTAGGAGACCCCCACAGTAATATCTCCTTCCCCTGTCTTGCTTTTAATTCTAACCCATAAACTCTCAACCAACTCATCATGCCTCCCCAGGTGGAGTTCTGCTGATTCCAGCTGGTTGTTGACATAGAGGGCAACACCTCCTCCTCTCCTTCCCTGCCTATCCTTCCTAAAAAGCTTATACCCGTCTATCCCTACGTTCCAGTCATGGGAGACAGTGCTGAAAGCCTTACTGAAGTCCAGGTAGACAATATCTACTGCTGTCCCCTTGTCTTCTTGCTTTGCTTTTTTCTCTTTGTAATTCCTTACCAGAGTGGCAGAATTAAGTGCACCACTATTACAAAGTTTAAAAAAAAAAATAAAAATGACCTTGTCAAACACAGGGTCAGTTCCACTACACTTTTAAAACCTTTAAGTGCAAGAGAGAAGAAAATACTAGCACTAAATTAATGAGTAGGAGTTATCTGCCAGCTTCTTGCCTTGACCAAGAGAATTCTTGTCTTGCCACCTAGTGGCAATATGTCACTGCATCGCAGTAATTAAGTCTATTCATGCTATTAGCTTTATCAGGAGTCTCACATTTTATAAGGTGTTTTATTGTTCAGAATATCTACAATCAGTCAATGTCTGGAGTCTTAATGAGAATTCTGTCTCATGAGAAGCTTGAAGAAACAGGAGGATCAAGAAGACTGGAGAACTGTATTTTACTAGTGGTGTATCAAACACATTGAAACACCAATAAGTGAACCAAGGCAAAATACAGAGGCAAGGAAACAAAACCAGTGGGTTTGTAATGAGTCATTTAGGGCTGTTCTTATTCTTTCCTAAGCTGACATAAAACTTGGTGCTTAAACAAGAATTTGAATGGAAAAAAAGAATGAAAATTGGATGGTGGCTGTTTCAGTCACTTTTATATCATGTCTGTGCTCTGCCCTGGAATGTAGCCATGCCCTCTCATCATCCTATCTTCCTGAGAAGTGTGGCAGTGAATGGTAATGATGTGTAGTTAATTAATTTAATGGTTGGACTTGATGATCTTGAAGGTTACCAGAGCAGAGCAGAGCAGAAGGGAAAAATCACCTCCCTCAACCTGCTGCTTTTGATGTAGCTCAGGACTCAGCTGCCTTTTGGCTACAAGCACACATTGACCTTCTCATCGACCAGCACACCCAAGGTCCCTCTGGATGGACATCCCTTCCCTCCTGCATGTCAACTACACCACACAGCTTGGTGTCATCAGCAAGATATTATAACCAAGCCTTTATTAAAAACTAGAACATTAGATGTCTTTCTTTAGGGTAGATATAATAGAAGGATGTATATAGGGTGAACCAGTGGCAAGCAGAGTATCTGGCCATGCCCCCCCCAATATTTATATTTACTGGAAGGAATGGTAAGTGTATTGTCCAGATGCATACACAGAGCTGGTTTTATTTTCATCACAGTCATGGTGAGAAACCCATGCTGAGGTAGGGATAGAGTCATCTTCCTAGTGTGGAGTGTGGCACGTAAGTAATGGTTCCTCTTGCACAGTTTGACATTTTTCACAGATATTTACTTTTCTATTAACTCTGTGTCTCCTTTACAGTAATACCACAAGGGTTTGGGTTTTTTTTCAGAGGTGGGAGGGAGAGGAATATACCTTTATAAATTCATCAACTCTAATGAGTGCTTACAAACATGCAACTCCTTTGTCATAATAACACAGTGTAAAAACAGCAATGCCCTCCTAGATCGTCATATGATCTGGCTTGTCGTGGTTATTTTTCCCCTGTGGAACCCTGGAACAGGATTTCTTGGATGTGTAACAGACTAGGGGACAGTTACAGCACCTTTGGAAACTTGTTATTCCAAAGCTGCTTACAATGCTTTCAACATCATTCCATGTTAGCATCATTTGGCCTTAGCGTGGTTGTATTAATAGGACACTGCTAATAGCACGAATACAGACTGGGCAAGGAGTGGCTTGAGAGTGGTTTTGAAGAGAAGGACTTGGGTGGCGAAGAACTCAACAAGAACTGGCAGTGGTCACTGGCAGCTCAGAAGGCAGCCGTGTGCTGGGCTGCATCAAAACCAGTGAGAGCAGCAGGACCAGGGAGGTGATTCTCCCCCTCTGCTGTGAGCTGGTGAGACCCCACCTGGATTACTGTGTCCAGTTCTGGTGCTCCCAACACCAAAAATACATCAAACTGTGGGAGCAGGTCCAGAGGAGGCTATGAAGATGATCAGAGGGCTGGAGCACTTCTGCTATGGGGATAGGCTGAGAGTTGGTGCTGTTCAGTCTGGAGAAGAGAAGGCTCCAGGGAACCCTTAGAGCAACCTTCTAGTACCTGAAGGAGGCCTGCAAGAAAGCTGGGGAGGGACTTTTTCTAAGGGCCAAGAGGGAATGGACTGAAGCTGGAAGAGGGGAGATTTAGACTGGAGATTGGGAAGAAATTATTTCCAGAGAGGGTGGTGAGACACTGAAACAGGTTGCCCAGGGAGATTGTGGATGCTCCCTCCCTGCAGGCTGGATGAGGCCTTGAGCAAGCTGGTCTAGTGGAAGGTATCCTTGCCCATGGCAGAGGGGCTGGAACTAGATGATCTTTAAGGTCCCTTCCAATCCTAATCATTCTAAGATTCTATGATTCTAATAAAAGATGCTGCTGGTGAGTGTGGCTTTACATCTGTACTGTACTGCAAAGCCTGGCAGTTAATTTTCAAAACCTAATTCTTGCTAATGAGTTACTCCTCCTGGATGCTTTTGGAGAGGCACTAACAATCTGTGCCAGACCTGCAAGCTGTGCTGCTGGGTGGCCATGAGATCCGGGAAGCACACACGGTCTGCAGGCAGCTGACAAGCAATTGTAT
Organism: Picus viridis; assembly: GCA_033816785.1. NCBI lineage: Eukaryota > Metazoa > Chordata > Aves > Piciformes > Picidae > Picus > Picus viridis. The sequence goes on along the minus strand of CM066574.1, from coordinate 17,526,127 downwards.
ACAAGAAGGTGTTCGAGATAACACTGCATAGCAGGTGCAGCCTGAGGAAGAAAAGGCAACATCAGCCACTGACACAGGAATGGGAAGGGTTGCTGATATGTGAACTGGTGGCACATCATGGCTGTCCTGTAAAATACAGACTCCCAAGGCTGTGCAAAGCCTCCATTCCTCCACACAGGAGCAGGCTGTGAGAACTTCCTCAAAGTATGAGACCCCTGTGTAACACGAGGTCCCACCATTGCTTGGGCAATGGTTGTGCTGTGACAGCTGCCACTGATTCACAGAGAACTATCCCTGGAGCTACCACCTCAGCCTCTGCAGCTCCTGACAGACCCTTCCTCCTCAAAAGTCTTACAGGTAAGTTCCTAGAAAACAAGGGAGGTGCAGAGATCCCTTCAGACCCCCCTCACTCCTTTGCACTATTGCTCTTGGGCCTTTCTCTGTATCTTCCCAAGCTGCTTGTTCTGACCCTGTCCGGACAAAGTTCATTCCAGGCATTAACTCTCCCTAATCCCCATTTACTCTAATTGGCACTGGCTTTAGATCCATCTTGTGTACAATTCCTTAAACAAGCCTTCTGCCTGCAGCTCTTCTGTGATCTCCACCAGTCTCTAGGCCAAGCTAAACAGGGTGGAAGTTTTTACTACAAGTGGACAAGGTTCTTTCTTGCCCCTGGTGCCTCATTCTAGAGATGCCTTTTTGTTGCAGACATGGTTCTGTCATGCTTGGAGAGAGCAGGTGGGCCGACCTTGAGGATAGCACTGGGCATGAAATGTCTACATCATGGGGGATGGATTAGAGATGTGTCAGCTGTATACACGTGGGAGTGACACAGGCATCCCTCAAAGCAAAGGTGTTGGAACTGAACTGCCTCCCAAGCACAGGCATCTCATTGCAGGAGATGGGTGTGTTCAAAAATGGTGGGGAAGTAGTTGAGATGAATCATTGTCATGCACCACTGTGTCTAAACTGGCACTAGATGCCTGCCTATTTTCAGTCCCAAGTCATAATCTGTATGTCCTGTGAGTTAAGGGATCCCAAATTTCTTTACCTTCTTATGCCATAGCCATGCAGCTCTTTCTTCAGGCACTAATTGAGGACAGAGCAGTCCTGTTCATTCTGGCTACAGCCTCCCAACTCTGTCCTGAAATGCATAAGTGATTTGATCTTCCAAAAGCCTGGCTGTGGAGGCCACTTGTCTGCTCAATTTTAATGCACATTGTCTTGGTGGAACAGTCTGTGCTGCCATGTCTCGTTCCTCAGGCTTCCTCACTAAGATGGTTGCTGTGTCTGAAAGCTCATTGAATTCAGGAGTAATTTTCCCCAACTCCCCCACCATTTATTTTTAGATTTCAATGGGAAAAAACATACCCAGCTACGACTCCAGGCACTGACAGCTATTTGGGATGAGAAGTAACGATGAAATAATCATGCTTACACCCTGCAACATTAAATTCCCTTAACCAAGCAGCAATTGAAAGCTGTTTTATCAGTTATCCCCTTTTAAGAAGATTAAACTGTTTTATTTCTCTGCTGCTGCATTCATCTTCCCTCTGTGAGAGTCATCTAGGCCTCCAGGCAAGCATAGCTGCTTATCCTCATCTGGAGACTTTGAGTCAGGAAAAATGAGGGAGAGAGTGAAAAATACAGGCTTATTTGTCTGCAAGCAATGGGTATGGTGAGAAGAGCATGGCTGAAGAACAGAAGCCATGGCCAGGGCTAGATATCTCAGGCCCCAGGTAAGTGGGTTTCTAAGATCACAACAGAAACAGCTAGAACACTGCTTGGAAGCTTCTGTTGTGCACTGGCACAGTGACAGCCACTTCTGAGGAGATCCAGATCACTATACTATAATTAGCACCTATTACTGTTGTCTCTGTCAATGGGTCATTAAGGCCACAATTTCTTATTAATTTACACCAATTAGTCCCTCCAGTTCATGCTTAAAGCCTAATGGGGAGACCAACAAAGATGACTATCTTGAGCAGAACTAAGCCTGAAAAATAAGGGACATTTCAAATAGATATTTTTAGAGAGAGAGCTTTCTTCTATGATCTTTCCATAATGCATTTATACTTTCAACTGGATGAAAAGTTTGCCTTAAGATTCAGTTTATTGTCAAAACTAGCACACAGCTGCTTTCATACATTTTAATACATCTTCATGATGTATTAAATTCATGGATCACCTTGTAGGTACTGCAGATTTTAACTTTGACTCGTAAAGCCAAGCTTCAAGTTGATATTTGGGAGGTCTCAGGAATCCTGTAAGGAAATGTTGCATCCTTTGATGCCTGAAAAATGCAAATTGGTGTTGTTTTCTCTCCAATATGAAGGATTTGATTTCAGACTAAAGGTGGTGTGGGGAAATAAGACAGTGTTTTATCAAAAGAACTTCATAATTGTAGAGATCTCGGTATTCTGTCAATAATTCTGTAAACTCAGACTTTTTTTTGCTTCCTTCAATGAATCACAGAATCCCAGAATGGTAGGGGTTGGAAGAGACCTCAAAATATCAAGTCCAATGCTCCTACCAGAGCAGGAGCACCTATTGCAGGTGACATAGGAACACATCCATGTGGGTTTTGAATGTCTCCAGAGAAGGAGTTTGTAAGTCATTAGGAGCTCAAAACAGAGCTGAATGGAGGCATCTATTTAGTTTGGGTTCTAAGAGAGTATTTCAGGCTCTGTTCCCTAAACCATTCATCTGGTACTTACCCAGATCCATTTCTCTTCCAGGCCTGAAGTCCTCTACAGGCCACCGAGTCTATGCAACCATTTGCTAAGGAACATGGTTTAGCATCAGACTTGGTAGAGTTAGATTATGTTTGGACTTTATGATCTTATAGGTCTTTTCCAACCAAAACAATTGTGTGATTCACTGAAGCTCAGAGAACTGTCTCCCAGAACCCTCCATTTCCTTCCCAAGGTGTCTGCTTTCCAAGCCCTTCCCAGACCACTGAACCTTTTCAAATAAAAGGAACCCGTGCCATTATGTGTCAAGCACCTGCTATTTACAGAGGCAGGAACAACATTTCCAGAGGCTTTCTTTCTTGCATGTTGTTTCCATATCTCAGTTACAAATCAGATGCTTGAGTAATGGTGTGTTTTAACAGTCAGAGTCTCAAATGTCAAATCATGGAATCACAGAATCATTTTGGTTAGAAAAGACCTTTAAGACCATTCAGCCTAACCATTCTCTAACTCTACCATGGCTGGGGCTAAACCATGTCCCTCAGCACCACATCTCTGCCTCTTGGAAACACGTCCAGGGATGGGGATTCAGCCACCTCCCTGGGCAGCCTGTGCCAGACTTTTAGAACCCTTTCAGTCAAGAAATTTCTGTAAATGCTGTTCTGTTTGAGCAGGGGCACTTTTTCCTCTCTTGCAAGTATCAGTGTGTTCTTGTGCCCCCTTAATCTCCTTTTCTGCTGCCTGAATAGCAGCAAAAATAAAATACACCACTGCAGCCTTGCTGCTCCTTCCCTGCACACTCTGGGCATTGTGTGAGTGGGCCGATTTGCAAGTCCTGAAACCAGTACCTTGTGTCTTCTAAGTTCTTCAGTTACCTACCCATGGCCCCACAGAATTTTATTGAAACTAATATTTGTGGCCTTCTCACTAATCCCTTTGTGGCCAATGTTTAGGAAAAGTGAGCAAAAGGAGGTATAGAAAAGGGCCTGTCACTACAATAATTGTTTCTAAGAGCACGCAGCCGCAATATCTTTGAAGAGCAACCCAGTCCAGAACATAGTGGAACTCAACCATCTGCCACAGACCTCCTTTATCTTCTCCTTCTATACCACATCTCTTAGTTGTGATTTTTCCTCCTGAGAAATGAATGGTCCATTTTAAGAGACATGGTTATTAAGCTTTGCAGATGTGTTTCTGCAAAGATCTTGGAGCTGGTGGTAGACCAAATCAGTGGGCAGAGGGGTTATTGTGACTGTGTATCAGATACATGCACACTCATTATTTATGTGATTTATATTCTTGCACCTGTTGTGAATGTTCAGGCTTGCAGAAATTTCTTCTTGATGGTCTATTTGGACAACTAACTGTTTTAAGTTAACAGTAAACAAAGCTCTCCCATACTTCTTAACTTTTCATCTTCTTCCAATACTACCTGACTGAAGATTCCTAAAGCCACGTGCAGTAGTGCCCTATAGTGACTTCACTGCCCTAACAATAAACCTGACATCAGAAGCGATATTCCACACTTTTTTGAAGCCTCTTTTAATTTTATTCTATTTTTTCATTCTCTCTTTTGATCTCTTTTTTTTAAACCCTTGCCTTTGAAAAGCTGGAAGGTGTTTTGTCACAGCTTCTGCTCTTTGCAGAGCCTGGGTGAAGCCTGTCATACAAAAATATCTAAAAAAGTGCTGCCATTTCTATTAAGCCTTAGGAATGGCTGCTTTGAAATTAATTTTTAATCTTCCAGTGGCACAAACTTACAAGAGGGTTTGCTTGTTTGTTGCTGCTCTTTGTGGAGTAGGAGTTGCTGCTGCCTAAGGCAGGGAAATGCAATGCACTACTAATTATTTGTCTCATGTGGCATCACAAATGATCATGGGTTTGTCAGAGCAACTTATGTCAGCCTTCATTAATAAGTTCCATGTGAACAACTCTATATAAAGTAACTTCAAAAAGGAATTACATCAAATCATTTTCCCCTGAACTTTTTCAGTCTAGTAATAAACCACATACTGCACTTGTTTATGTCCACGGAAACCAATACATTTTAACACAGAATAATTTTGCTTGGAAAAAATATTTCAGATTATTGAGTCCAACCATTCTCTAACTCTGCCAAGGCTGGGGCTAAACCATGTCCCTCAACACCACATCTCTGCCTCTATGAAACACCTCTAGGATTGGGGATTCAACCACTTGCTTGGGCAGCCTGTTCCAGGGTTTGAGAATCCTTTCAATGAAGAAGTTTCTTCTAATCTCCAATCTAAACTCCCCTGGTGCAGCTTGTGTCTGTAAGATACAAGAGGCAAGACAGACAACCAATGAATTTTTTAACCACGGACTGTGATGAGCCCCAAACTTGCCCTTCATCTTTGATTTCTCTTTAGATGACAGCATGGGTGCTGTGTACCCAGGTACAACTGACCTCTGCTGGGGAGAAGGCAGCTTGTCAGAGGTGTGGAACTGCTGACCTGATAATTTGATGCTACAACACAAAGTGAGAATTCTAACATTTTGAAAATAGTCTTAACCCTGCCCCATTGCCTGTCCACCTGCTAATTAAGACAAAACATCATCAGATAATGCCCCCTGCCAGAACAGAGCAAGCTGGTTAATAGCATGGATTTGTGTTTAATGGGAAAATGTAAACTTAGTGCAGATGCTGGGTGTGCTGAAAGGATGGATGGTTTCTGTGATGTGCTGTTCATAAGCCATTATTAATCATAATGAATTTTTTTTTCTGTAAAAAATGAATATAATCCTGTCTTGCGGGAATATCAATATTTTATCTCTGTCTCCTATAATTAGTGATAACACAATTTGTGTCCTTAGAACAAGAAATCCACAGAAAAAGTGAGAAGTTGTGCTGTGGAGGATCAGATAAGACAATGGTGAGGATGAGGTCACAGAAAACAGCATCGCTTGTAGGGAAATGAGTTATTCCTTCATAGAACTGCTTAATTGGGTTGCTTGTGTGTCTTGTATTCCCAAAGTTTGTCTGTCTGTGCTGTTAAGAAGGCAAGGCAGGCTCCTCAGTACAATGGTAGTGGGATTCTGGAATAGGCTGCCCAGGGATGCTGTGGATGCCTTCTCCTGGGGGTGTCCAAGGCCAGGCTGGATAAGGCCTTGAGCAGCTGAGCCTAGTTGTGTCCCTGCCCATGACAGGGTAGTCGGGGTCCCTTCCAACCTAAGCCATTCTGCGATTCTGTGATCTATGACCTAGATCAGTGTGTCTGATGCGAAATGTGATGGCATGATCCAGTCTATGATGCCATGTTGCATGTATATGATCTGCAACTGCAGCACACCGAGGCAGGATCCAGGCACTCACCGTGTGGAATGGCACGTCCCCCCCATACCCTATAGCCAGCTTTCCTCTCCTGGGAGGCCATCGCGGCGTAGGTGGAGACTGCTGCAGCGGCACATTTAAATCCCAGGCAGAGGAGCCAGGGCAGATCTGTAACTGCAGGGTACCGAGGCGGGACCCAGGCACCCACCGTGCAGAACGGCACGTCCCCCGCCGTCCCCCGAGCCAGCTTTGCTCTCCTGAGAGGATGGTGCGGCATGGGTGGAGACTGCTGCAGCGGCGATGCTTTCACCAGGGGGAGGGAGGTGCTGAGCCACGTGGGCTCGTTTCTGAAGTGTTCTCCAGTTGGTCAGTGGCCAGGGATAGGGACGGTGGCAACTCACTGCAAAGCTGTCTTCAGAAGATCTGTGTCGACCCAGACTGAGGTTGAACTTTAGCAGGCAGGTGTCCAGGCAACCAGCTGCAGAGAGTGCTGGAGCCTGGCACCAGAAATGGAGGGCAATGGAGATAACACCTGCACTAGGTGGGAGCAGCTCGATTATCTACTTAATCTAGTGGCTGAATTGAAGGAAGAAGTTGCTAGACTTAGGACTGTAAGGGAATGTGAAAGGGAGTTGGGTTTGAGGAACCGGGCTTTGCAAACTCCCTAGCTGAGGGAGGTGACCCAAGATGCAGCAGGAAATGGATGCAGGTCCCTGTTAGGAGAGGCAAAGTAAAACCCTCACAGCTCCCTCACCTTCCCAGCTGCCCTTGCAAAACAAGTATGGGGCACTGGAAGTTGAGGGTGAGGTGAATAGGAAGACAGAAGACACACCATCCAAGGTGTTGCCTAAAGCAAAACAGCCTGCCCCCTGCATCAGGACTTGTTCCCTTAAAAAAGAGAGGAGGGTAATTGTTATTGGTCATTCCCTCCTGAGTGGAACAGAGGGCCCCATATGTACGCTGGATCCTTCCCACAGGGAATTCTGCTGCCTCCCTGGGGCCTGGGTCAGAAATGTTACCAGAAGGCTGCCTAGTCTGGTACAGTCCTCTGATTACTATCCCTTGATAGTTATGCAGGTGAGGAGCGATGAGGTTGAAACCAGAGTTCCAAAGGCAATCGAAAAGGACTTCCAGGCTCTGAGAAAACTGGTTGAGGGGTCAGGGGCACAGGTATTTTTTTCATCAATACCCTTGGTTGCAGGAAGGAATACTGAAAGGAACAGGACAGCAGGTGTAATTAACAAGTGGCTCAGAGGCTGGTGCCACCAACAGAATTTTGGGGTTTTCGATTGTGGGGAACTTTCTATAGCACCAAGTCCACTAGCAACAGATGGAGTACATCCATCCCTGAGGGGGAGAAAGATCCTAGCACATGAGAACAGCCTATGCCACAGAGGGAAAATGGTTCTAGGAAGGCAGTTGGCAGGACTCATTGACAGAGCTTTAAACTAGATTTGAAGGGGGAAGGAACTGAAACCAGTCCTGCCAGACAGGAGTCTGAGGTTAGGTAGAATTTCTTCACAGAGAGAGTGATTGCCCATTGGAATGGGCTGCCCAGGGAGGTGGTGGAGTCACCATCACTGGAGGTGTTTAAGAAGAGACTGGATGGGGCACGTGGTTTAGTTGATTAGATAGTGTTGGGTGACAGGTTGGACTTGATGATCTCAAAGGTCTTTTCCAACCTGGTCTATTCTATTCTATTCTATTCTAGTCTATTCTATTCTAGGCTAGTCTAGTCTAGTCTATCATGGCTCTGTGTATGTGGCAGCACATTAGCAACAGCAGAACCTCATTGAACACCACAGAGAACTAGCCTGATCTGTCAATGCAGGAATACTAAATCACCCCAAGGCCTCTTGGGTCAGGAACAATTTAGAGGAATCTGCTGAGTTTGCAGGGAATTTGCAAATGATGCACAATCCAAAGAAACCTAAACAAACTCGCTGGGATTTATGCTGAAGCTGAGACCAAAGCAAACATTTCCAAAAAGCAAACAGCAGTTTTTGAAACTGAATTCTGAGTGTCTGATTAGGAAAAAGTCTTGGTTTAATAAGGAGTTGTAAAATTTCCTGCTTCCAGTTAAATTGACAAGCTATTATTTCATCATGGTGACCTCACCTGCAGTGGATGCCCTTGGTCCTGTTCAGAGCTATTTGTCTTCTGGCCAGGTGCAAGTCCATCTGGGTCTGGCAGGAATTGAAGTTGATGTGAATCATAGAACAGAACCATAGTATCATTTGGGTCGGAAAAGACCTTTCAGATCATCCAGTCCAATGATTACCTAACTCTACCAAGTCTAGTGCTAAACCAGGTCCCTCAGCACCACATCTTGGCCTGTTTGAAACACCAGCAATGGGGATTCAAGCACCTGCCTGGGGAGCCTGTTCCAGAGTTTGAGAACCCTCTCAGTCAAGGTATTTCTTCAAATATCCAGTCTAAATCTCCCCTGGTGAAACCTGAGGCCACTCCCACTTCACAGTATAACAGTATCACAGTATCACCAAGGTTGGAAGAGACCTCAAAGATCATCAAGTCCAACCTGTCACCACAGACCTCATGACTAGACCATGGCACCAAGAGCCATGTCCAATCCCCTCTTGAACACCTCCAGGGATGGTGACTCCACCACCTTCCCGGGCAGCACATTCCAATGGCGAACGACTCTCTCAGTGAAGAACCTTCTCCTCACCTCGAGCCTAAACTTCCCCTGGCACAGCTTGAGACTGTGTCCCCTTGTTCTGGTGCAGATTGCTAGAGAGAAGAGACCAAGCCCTGCCTGGCTACAACCACCTTTCAGGTAGTTGTAGAGAGCAATCAGGTCACCCCTGAGCCTCTCTTCTCTAGGCTAAACAATCCCAGCTGCCTCAGCCTCTCCTCATAGGGCTTGTGCTCAAGGCCTCTCACCAGCCTCATTGCCCTTCTCTGGACACGTTCAAGTGTCTTGATGTCCTTCTTAAACTGTCATAACATTTGTTACTGAAGAAAAGAGATCAACCCCCTCCTTGCTACAACCTCCTTTCAGAAAGTTGCATAGAGTGAGGTCTCCTCTCAGCCTCCTTTTCTCCAGGCTAAAAAACCCCAGTTCCCTCAGCTGCCCCTCACCAGTCCTGTTCTTCAGACCCTTCACCAGCTTTGTTGCCCTTCTCGGGACCTACTCCAGCACCTCAATGTCTTTCTTATAGTGAGGGCCCCTTGATGGTTTTTCAGAAGTCTGGCTATCCTTCGGTCAGGACAGGCCCTGGACCAGGAATGACACTGACTTGAGTTATCAGTTCCCACCAAAACGAACCAAACGTGGCTCCAGGAATAAGCTTCAGAAGGGTGTCATCTTTCCTGGTCTCTTGGATCAGAGGGCTGGAGAACAGTAAGCCCAGGACATCACTTTGTTAAAGAGCAGAGTGTGGTACCAAAGGATGTGTTTTCCTCCTGTGTGGGGCAACATATCTGTGTGCTGTAAGAAGGAGAGGGGAGCTGGGTTATCCACAGCAAAGGTGGATGCAATCTGCAGGAACATGGAGTTCTTTCAACAGCACTGCTTGGCTGCCCTCTCCAGGGAGTTGGATGTGTCACTGTGGTGAGGGGAGCAAGTGTGCTGCTATGAGTCTGGTCCTCCTCTCAGGTACCTGCCACCACAGGGGTGGTGTGAGAAAACACGAACAACCCAAAACCTCAGTCTTTGGGCAGCCTTGCTTTTCTCTAACCATAAAAGCTGGCTTGCATTCACCTGCTCTGGAGCTCTCTGCCTGTTGGGAAACCAAAGGGACAGGGCATCTGCAGAAGCCTGCTGCCCTCATGACAGTTGGCCAGGTACAGGGCTGATGGGTAGGCAGCAGTGGTGGTGATGAGACTGCTGTGAGGGTGATGGTGAGGCTGCTATGGGGGTGGTGATGATGTAGTGGGGATGGTTGTGAGGCTGCTGTGGGGGTAGTGGTGAGGCTGCTCTAGGGCTCATGGTGAGGCTGCTGTGGGGGTGATGGTGAGACTGCCATGGGGGTAGTGGTGAGGCTGCCATGAGGCTCATGGTGAGGCTACTGTGAGGTTGGCAGTGGGGCTGCTGTGGGGGTGATGGTGAGGCTGCTGTGGGGCTGGTTGTGAGGCTACCATGAGGTTGGCAGCGAGGCTGCTGTGGGGCTGGTGGTGAAGCTACCATGAGGTTGGCAGCAAGGCTGCTGTGGGGGTGATGGTGAGGCAGCTGTAAGGGTGGTAAGGCTGGCAATGGAGGGGGATTATCCAGGCAGCTTTGAGGGTGATGGCTAAGCCATTGCGGGGCTGGTGGCTGCTGCCATGGGGATGGTGGCAAGCATGCCGTGGAGGCGGCGGTGGGCGATGGCCAGGCTGTCGTGGGGCTGGTGAAGAAGCCGTTGTTGGGCAGATCGCCAGGCTGGCACGCAGCTGCCGCTTAGGCTGCTGCAGGCGGGAAACCTGCGCCAGTGTGGGGGTGGCACGCGGGGGTGACGGAGAGGGGATCTGGGAGCAGCCCACCCCAGGCCCTACTTGCTGAGGGGAGGAGGCGGGAGGAGGAGGAAGGCGGTAGCGGTGGCAGCGCTCGGGAGGAGCCTGTCCAGCGTGAGACAGCACATTCAGCCGGCGGCGGCGGTCCTGCTGCAGCGGCACGGCAGCCTCTCGGGCGGCGGGGCGAATCGCGGCACCTTCGGTGAGCTCCGCATCTCCAGGGCGCCGGTTGAGGTAAGGCACCAGCGGGGCGCGGCGGGGCAGGGATGTAGCGGTGAAGGGGAGAGCGGGGGCTTCCCCTTGGAGGCCCGGTGGAGGAGCCGGGCGGAGCGGAAGCTCCTCGGGTGGCGCATCGGCCGCGGAGCCTCGGGGCAGCCGCTGGATGCCAACCGGGGCAGCCGGCCCGGGCTGGGTTAGAGGGCATCCCCGGGTGCTCCGTAGGAACCGGCCGTCCCTGTACCGGCTTTCCCAACCCGGCGGCTCGTCTCCGGGGAAGGAGCGGGCGGGGAGGGCTGCGGTGAACCCCGCCGGCCTCAGCGGCACCTGCTCCGGTCCCTGCGGCTCCTCCCGGCACTGGCAGCGTGCCCCTGGGCCGCTCCGCGGCGAGGGCTGCCGCAGGCTCCCCGGTTGTGGCTCAGCCCGAGCAGCTTAAACCAGAGGAAGGTGGGAAAAAGTTTCCCATCTTTAATGCTTTGCACAGCCTGAGCAACAGCGGGTTTGCTCCAGTCCAGCACGACAGCAACCGTGGAATTCGAGCTTTCCCCGTTTCTAAGGAAATTCCCTAAAAGGCTGAGAGAAGGAGGGAATCCGTGAGAAGCTCTTTTTCTCTGGTAGCTCACTGAAAGACATTGTCTAAAGGGTGTTACTGTGGTTACATCACTCCAGGAATCCCCTTGGGTCAGCAGGGAGCATAAGGCCTCTCGATATTTCCTGGCTAAAGCCCCCTCTTATTGACCTGAACAAATTATGTTTTCCTGTCAATGTTTTCTTGTCAATATTGCCGTTGACAGTAGAAATTTTCAATTATAAATACATATAAAGCAGACCAAGAAATCTAACCTGCTGTTATAGAGGGGTTATGGCAAGACCCACAATGAAGTGGGCACGTGGCTTTGGCACTTGCACCCTGTAATTTATCCCGACATACGGGGGTTTGTCAGCTCCTTGCTTCTGCATCAGGACATTAAGTTCTCTCTGAAGTGGCTTTAAATACCATAAAGCACAGTTCTGCAAAATCTTTTTCAGAATGGAAATTCAGATCCCATAACCATCTATCTCCTGGTAGATGATACTGTCAGAGCCACCAGGGAATTTAGTTTCTGTTACTACCATTGTACTTTGTTGAAATGCCTCATTTGTACTTGCTGACTTGATAGGAAGAAGTTCTATGTGTTCATTCCTGATTCTTTTAATTTCCTTTTTTTACTTTTTTTTTTTCTCCCATTTGAGAAGGTGTCTGTAGTAGCAGTGTCTGCACTTAATAAAGCTGTATAAAATTCCTTCTGTAATTTCTGTGTAGTATTTCTCAGCAAGAATGGGTTTCCTCAACACAAACCTTGAGGCTGCATTCAGATCTTCACCCCTGGGAGTGCTCACTCTGATAACTATCCTGTGCTTCATTTTCTTTTCCCAAATTTATGGTCTGTGAATGTACAAGATGTGTTGCTTCTTCTTCTCCCTATACACACTATTATGGAGATTAGGATTTATTATTTTCTTCTTTGATATGTGAAAGGGTTCAGAGGCTCAGGTATATGGAGGTGCAAGGGGTTGTTTAGAGTTGGATTAACTAGCTTTCTCCTAGCTCTAAACACTTCTGCCTCAAATTAATTTACCCTAAAACTGCAGTGCTGCCTTATCCACAGCTTAAGAGAGGAGTCTTTAAAGGAGCAGCAGTTAACCACACCCTACTCATGCAGTGGTTACTGAGAATTTGGAAATTGGCTTCTCTAAGAATAGTCAAACACTCATTTGTACCCTGCAGATCTTAAATTGAGAAACTGACCTTCCTTCTTTCTATAGGAGGAAGGGCAGGGAGCTGCCCTCCTTTGTGATGCCTTTCAGTGACTATTTTTTTCATTACTGAAATGCATTTGTGTTCCAGTTCGTGTTTTTCCAGCTTCAAGTTCCTTGTTCCACTTATGTCTCTCACAGATAAAAGCCTTGTTTTAGCAGCTGTCTGCAGTGTAGGTACTCCAAAAGGTGCAGCAAGAACTTACCTGCTTTCTTTTCAAATAAATTGACAGATCGAGTCTCTTGGTCTCCTTTCCTTTTGTAATATGGATTTCAAGAATAATTCCTGGTTGCCATCAGTTTTCCAATCTGCAAGAAGAGATAAAGGGAGTATTGAATAAAGCTGGATACAATGGACTGTGGTAGAGGTTTCACCACTGCAGGATACTGGACAATGAGCTGAAGTGGGCTGGGAAAGAAAAAGATAAGGGAGTGAAACAGAAAAATATAAGAGTTAAAAAAGGTATTGCTGTTGTTCAAAGCTTTACCAGCATCAATTCTCCATCTCTGGAGGCATTCAAAATCTGCTTCGATGTGTTCCTGTGTGATTTACTCTAGGTGATCCTGTTCTGTGAGAGGGGTTGGAGTAGATGATCTTGAGAGGTCCCTTCCAACCCCCACCATTCTGTGATTCTGTATGATTCTGTGATTCAAGTAATCATGTGGTACCTTCCTGCTCCATAAACCTGGCTTCTTCTCACAGAGGTTCACAGTATCTCTGTAGGTCTAGTCAGGCTTATTAACTAGCACTGTGCCTCGAGTGCCCTGTTGAGCTCCTTTGGCTTGGTTTGACCAACAACAGTAGTAGTAATTAGGAATCTTTCAGAGTCACTGAGGCATAGTGCCAAAATGAGCTGCTGGAGGTGGTGGTGGGATGTTAACAAAAAGTTCTTCCCCGTCCTACCCACGGACTTCAATTTTCAGAGAAGGTCAAGGGAGCTGACACTGGAATCTTCACTGAGGTGCATGGGGAAGTTCCTGTCTGCAGAGGTACGGTCTCAGGCTTTCTGCATCCGTAGCCAGACATCATGACCTCAGTGCAATACTTATCTGGTATTTTCATGTTTTTATTTCAAAAACCTTAAATGAAACAAACCATGATGACTGTAAGATGTAGTATGCATGTAAAAAAGACACTCTCCAGCAGGAATACTGATGGAGCATGTTGGCAAAGTGCCCTTAGTACAGATGCAGCTTGTATTAATGAAACTGTGCTTTTGCCAGTGCAGCTTGTTTTAGTTCATCTGAACACCACCAACTGTACAGGTGAATAGACATTTATGTGTCCCACAAGTAGGCTTACATTCCAGATGAGGGATGGTTTGGTCTTCCACTCAGCTGACCTATATAAGCAGTCAGAAATGGTAGTGCAGAAATAATGCTGCATAAAACCCAGACCATTTGAAAAATCGGGGGCGGGGGGGGGGTGTAGGGGAAAGTAGCTGAAAAACTGCAGTAGAAGCCTGGGACCTTGACTCAGTCTAAATCTCAGACAGACACAATATGTCCCTTTTGCTAGTTGCTAATTACCCATCTAGAATCATGATAGATCCTTTTAGTCAGACATGATATTGGGAGTGGTTGTTCACTTGGCCATCTGCAAGCACTCAAAATCAGCCAGTGGAGAGTGTACATGAGCTTGCTCCCTCAGTACTGTTCATTTTAGGTGGCATCATCTTGCCAGCTTTTCTGGGAAATGGCTACTTCCAGGCAGATGGCAGAAGCTGCAGGAAGCTCTGGAGCAGACTGATGTGAGAGCTGCTAGCTTATGTAGACACAAGACAACTCTGATCATTTGTGAGAGCTGTGACATACTGACTCCTCCTGAACTCAAAACGATACCACTTCTCTTTTCTTTACGGTGCTTTGTCAGCACTTTTTGTTTTCTCTTTTGAGGCAAAAGCATCATGGTGAGTGTCTTGAGAGTGCACTGAAGCAGCAGAAGGCATGCAGCAGAAATGACAATTCTGGAAGCGTGTTGGTGGCAACACACTGTAACTCCATGCCAAAGTTTTGAAGGCAGAGGACTCAACATTATTGCTGCTGACAGGGACAGGACTTTCCCTATGACTTCTCTGGTGGTGACTCTAGTCTCCAGAGTGATGGCAGGAGCCAGCTATGTACATTGAAAGCTGTGAGACATCTCCGAATTCTCTTGAAGCTGATGAGAGTCTTTATGCTGACTTAACAGCCCTTGGGTGAGATCCTGTGTAACTGCTGCTTTGACCTGTGTGCATACCTGTATTACTCAATGAATAATTGCTGCTCAGGTGACCGTTGTGATTCTTGGCTGTTAATCTGAGAGTGAAAGCACATGATACCATCTGCTTCCATGCATGTGGATCTGCTTACCTGATTTGCAAAGGCAGGTTGCATCAACCTGAGGGGCAAAGCTCCCTGGAGCCCTTCTGAGCCAGTGCAGTTCTACCCTGTGTGTTGCCCAGGTGCTGGCTGACTGTCCCTGCTTAGCCCTAGAATAATTAATGAGTAATTCAGCAGAGGCAGAGGGCTCACTGACTGCCACTTGGCAGAAAACAATTGCAAACAGAATCTTTTAAGGACATAGCTTTGTGTTGCCAGTGATCTTTCACATTTCTTTTCCTTCTTGATATCTTTCTCTGAGGCTTACCCTTTTCTCTCTTCCTCAGTAAGGGAGACCTAATAGTGGCTTTCCAGAACCTGAAGGGGCCTGCAAGAAAGCCAGGAAGGGACTTTTTATAAAGACTTGTGGTGATAGGAGGAGAGAAAATGGATTGAAGCTTGAAGAGGGGAGATTTAGACTGGAGTTAAGGAAGAAATTCTTTCAAGTGAGGGTGGTGAGACACTGGAACAGGTTGCCCAGGGAGGTTGTGGATGTCCCTCCCTGGAGATGTTCAAAGCCAGGCTGTATGAGGCCTTGAGCAAGCTGGGCTAGTGGGAGGTGTCCCTGCCCATAGCAGGGGGTTGGAACTAGATGCTTTTTAAGGTCCCTTTCAACTGAGACCATTCTGTGAATCTATGACCACTAGCCTTAGTGCCATATTCCCTCCTTACTGGCCTTCCCTTTTGTCTTCTCTCCCCAGGGTAGAGCTGATTTTAGTTCTGTGTTAGTTCTGTGTTCTTTTTGCCTTCCATCAGTGGTGGTATGCTACAAGTAATTCCAATCCTGCTCCTCAGTTATTTATTTTTCATTCCAGTCCAGCAGAAAGAGGTGATGTGTTTTGTGTTTGAACAATGGGGACTTAAATAAAGCATAGATGCAAATATGATTAATTATAAATAAGTATAATGGAGGATATCTTATTTATCTGTTTATATCAGTACCCCCAAGCCTTTCCTAACAATTGATTCTAGTATTTTCAGGCTGAATTTGATAGGAAAAAAGCTATCCCCCAAAATTATGTCAGCATGAAAGGTAGTCTCTGTAGGTCCCAGACCACATGCAGAGAACATACGGATCTGTCTTGCTTTAAACTGTTCAGCCCTTCCTCTCTGTGTCCATTAGCACAGATCTTAGCTTTTCAAGCCCAGAGACAGCAGTATTAAATCCATACTATTCAAGGCATGCCCTTGTTTTCCTCTTTTTCACATCAGGCCACCCCTGTTAGGATCAGGGTGGTTACCAGGTCACTTGGTAATTGGGGCAAAGACGTTTCAAATGTTTGTTAATGTGTGTTTTCAGAAATTAAAATATTGAATAAAACAGGGTCACAGAAAAGTAAAAAAAAATCAGCACAACCCCCTCCCATCCCCCCAAGCCTCCTAAACAAACCAAATGCACAAAACAAATCAGACTGCTATATAATATGATTCCTTGTGTTTGAACCTCTGTCCTGCTTTAAGGACTGTTTCACTGGCTGAACATCCAAAAGAATCTCTCCTCTGACTGTCAGAGCACAAACAAAGTTGGGGGACTGTCTAAACTCATGTGACTTGCTTCATAATACATGTTTGTCTTCTCTTTAAGTAGTATAAAAGAAGCACCATTTTCATTAATCACGCCATTCACAGTGGTATGACAGGGTTGGTGTTTTGTTTTTCTTTTTGCATCAGTTTGTTTCTAGTTACATTTTGAGCAGTTGCTGAACCAGAAGGTGGTTTGTATCATAATCCCCAAGGATTTCAGTTCTCAATTTGCCCCTAAATGAATTCTTATTTTCTTTGTCCTTTGACTTAGAGCTTTGTGACACACTCATAGCAGTTTGTTACAGACTATCAAGTTCTGTCAGTCTTCATTGCCTAGGAACATAAATTCCTTCTGCAAAAAAAAACCAAGAGAAGAGACAGTTCGTGTTATGTATTAGTATGGGTGCAAGCTGTGTGGTGCATTAAACAATGAATGGCTTAAAAATCTATAACCTTTGAAATGAAACAAGAAATTTGACCTAAATCATACCCCCTGCTGTGCATTTAGCCATTCATGTATGTAATCTGCTGCACTTGGCAGAGCCTGTGAATGTTGTATTCCTGCCTTTCACTATCTCCATAGTAGTAATAATAATACCCCAAAAAAATTGTGCTGATGGGATAGGAGGGTATTGTACTGGAGACAAAAAAAACCCCACCAAACCAACAGCGATGACATTCTCTGTTTGTACTGAAAGAGCCTGTGGGAAAACTATCCCATTATTTCCCACAATATTTTCTTTTGCACAGAAACTTGATTAATAGCAAGAAAACAGAGGGAAGAGAGTTTCTCAGCCTTTATGGGCCTCTGCAAATGTATTAACAACACCCTCTGCGAACTCAGAACTCTAAATTATTGAGCTTCAGGGATTTTCTTATGTGTTTAAAGCATAGAACTCGAAAGATATTGATAAATTATATTCTCTGGAAGGAGCTAAGATGTGGAAAAAAAAAAAAAAAAGGCACTTTACTAGTTCTCCAAACCTTTTAAAGCAGCCTTATCTTTATGTACATAACACAAACTGGGTTTTATTAGTTGCTTGTCGATGAACCAGAGTGCAGGGGGGAAAAACCCCAACTATAGGTGCCAGCTATAGGAGTCTTTTTTCAAACTAAGTGATGGTACAATGCAATATTGATATTAGTCAATGCTGCTATTGATTTTGAAGCCTTTAAATCAAGGTTGTGCTTGCTCAGTGTTGATTCAGTAAGCTTTAATAAAAAGTTAATTAAAATTTAATTCCAAGTTCTTCCCAAGAAAGGTTCTGACCTCACTAAACCCAAGTGATGAATTAGGATTAACTATAAAGTCAGTGGCCTCCTGTTTTTGGTATTGTTTGTCATAAAATACTATCTCTATCCCTAGAGCAGTAGGACTGCTTTGCCTTTTCAAATCACGTCAAGTCCATTTTTGCTACAGGGCTAACTCTTATTACCTGCATACTCCTGGTTTTTCCTTGATTCTCTCTTGTGATATTGCAGCTATTTAATCCTTAGTTCTCAAGTCTTTCCTACTCCTCAAGAGATGTTCCATCCCTCTGATTGTTTTTGTGGTGCTCTATCCTCTGGACTTGCTTCAACAGGTTCATGTCTTTCTTGTGCTGGGTACACCATTGCTGGACACAGTACGCCAGCTGAGGTCTCACCAGAGCAGAGTAGTGGTGCAGAATCTCCTCTCTTGACCTGCTGGCCATATTGCTTTAGATGAAGCCTGGGACATGGTTGGCTTTCTAGGCTGTGAGCACACATTGCCAGCTCAGGGTCCTTCTCCACAAGGTTGATCTTCATTCCTTCTTGCCCCCTGTATTGATACCTGGGGTTGCCCCAACCCAAGTGCAAGACTTTGTACTTGGCCTTGTTGAGCATCCTGAGGTTCACACAGGCAAGCTTGTCCAGGTTCCTCTAGGTGACATCTCACCCCTCAGGTGTGTCAATTGCACCACTGAACTTGGTGTCATCTGCAAACTTGCTGAGGGTGTTCTTTATCCCTACTGTCTATGTATTGATGAAGATATTAAACAGCACTGGTCCCAGTATGGACCCCTGAGGAGCACCACTTGCCACTGATTTCCATCTGGACATCAAGCTATTGACCAGTACCTTCTGGCTGTCACCATCCAACCAATTTGTTCCTTCTTTTAGTGCACCCTAGTTTGAACAAGACTCATCTAAGGTAAAGGAGCCTGAGGTTATTTTTGCTTTTGCCTGAGAGACATTTGCTTTAGTCTATGGTTTAGTCAGTAAGCTTTCTACCTTCTGCAGTAGGGACCCCACCAGTCTCTACCACTGGAACTACTCCACATTAAGTCTAAAAGTATTAAAGACACTTTGGGTGTAACAGAACATGTGAGGAAAAGAGAAAGGGCTCTTCAGCACCTTCCTTCAAGCACTTGGCCAGAAAGAGGAGTCTTGGGCTTTAGATGCTAAATACAGCTTTTTGTTTTAAACTAAACAGTTGTGGCATGTGACATAAACTAACTCTGAAACACAGACTAGAACCCAGGCACCTCCCTTAGGGACTAATGTTCACTGTCTTGCATCTGCTTCTGGTCCAATGAACCTTTGCAGAAAAAAAAAAAAAAAAAAAAAAAAAAAAAAGAATAGAAAACAGCTTCAATGGTTAAGAATGCAATCTCCATTCCTCTGGTCTTTCTTACCCATTAACCAACAGTCACCCTAGGGAGGTAGGTTTCAGTCCTTTCAAGACAAAAAAACCCCACCTCCAATTCAATACAATACAATACAATACAATACAATACAATACACCAGGTTGGAAAAGACCTCCTCCCCCTCTTCCTCCCCCAACCAAAACACAAATAAACACCCCCCCAAACCCATGTTTCTCCTATTTGGGCGGTATACTTTAACCAATGAGAAGGTCAATGGAAGACAGAGACATCTTGGTTTTCAGCCCTTTCTCATATTGGAATTCTTTGCACTTCTTTATGTGTCCATTAAAAGATGCTGTTAGACTCGTGCATTTATTATCTTGCCTTTTTATCTTGGCATACATTTTTCCTCTTACATGAATCACCAGAGATGATTGGCTAAGGCTGGCTCTGATCAGTCACGTTGCTTTATCAGTACAGCCAAAGAAGCCCTGATAAGTACAAAGGGAATGGTTGTTTCTTCCACTTTGCTTCCTTAAAAATGAGCAGAAGTCATAGGAGATACCCTGTATATTTCTTACATGGCTCTGCCTTGCTTTCTAAATATTTAGGTGTGTTGACTTCAGAGATTAAATCAATGTGCAAGATTTTTGGCCTAATTATGTCCTCACAGACATCAGTCACAAAGCAAATTTTTGTTTTAAGAAAGAAGTGATATCTGGGTTAGTCTTGTAGCAAAGCCTGCATGCTGGCAGTGTGGCTCAGACTTTGATGTCTGTCTGGCAGTTGTCATAACTGGGTTAAGAGGCAGACACTAAAGCATGCACATTTTTCATGTTTGGGTAAATGGCTTTAAGTATCAGTTTGCTGGCCATATGCCACTAGGGGTAAGTCATGAATTGTACTCATCTTGAAATGAAATTCTGTGTTAGGTCTTAGTCATGAAATATGGTCATCTTGACATGAAATTCTATGTTAGGTTTTAGTAAGTCATGAATTATACTCATCTTGAAATGAAATTCTACATTTGGTCCTAGTAAGTCATGAAATCTACTCCTGGGAGGTACTTTGGTACTGTTGTCATGAATCAGATGTTTTTGGTGGGTTTTGAAGTAGTGGTGATAGCAGCAGATACTGAAGTCTGAGCATTATATAAGAAATACATAAGAAAGAAATTGACATCAGAAACAAAAATCTAGGGCTTTTTTTTTTTTCCTAGGTAAGTGATGTGCATCTTGAGGATTAGATTCTGTAATCTCTCTGATGTTACCCATCTCTAAAATCTTCCCAATTTATAGCCTGCATTTGGTTCTCTTTGAATGTCAGAAAACTTTTTTTAAACTATCCTGCTAGGTCCTGCAATTCCTCTCTGAAGCAAGCTGGGAAATTCACTGAAGATAACATAGCACAGCCAGTAAGACCATTCATTCATGAGGAATGTAGAGTCACATGGATTCAGAACTTTGGTAAATCCATTCCCATCCTTATGCAGAGTCACATAGGGAGCCCTGTGTTCTACTGCAGCCAAAGAGTAGATGATCATGGATTGTGGGGGTTGTGGATGTCCCCTCCCTGGAGGTGTCTCAAGGCCAGGTTGTACAGGGCCTTGAGCAGCCTGGGCTAGTGTAAGGTCTCTCTGCCCATGGTAGTGGGGTTGGAACTGGATAATCTTTAAGGTCCCTTCCAGACCCTTAAGGTCACTTCCAATCCAAACCATGCTACGATTCTATGATGACAGAAACAGAAGCTGATAAAGAGGGACCTGATTAAGCATTGTTATACATTTAAAAGACACTTAGATGTGGTGCTAAGGGACTTGGTTCAGCACAAGATGTGGTGGACTTAGATAATGGTTGGACTTGATCTTAAAGGTCTTTCCTAACCAAAATGATTCTTTGATTCTATGAATATCTGGAAGTCTGATACTCCACAAGCTCAGAATGTTGTCAGGCTTGCAGTTAGCTGTCTGGTTAGTAACATCCTCTGTTCTTAACTGGAGAATGATTCCTGAGTCAGAGCCTGAGGTACCAATCAGGATTGTCTGCATCACTGAGAATCATCTTGAAGCACCATGTCTGCCATCGTCATGCAGTCTAAACTGTTCTCATTAGTGCTTATTGAAGGAAAATCCAAGACATTTGAAAAGACCTATTTAAAATATTTTCTTTGCAGTCAGTTCTGTGGAACTCAATATAAAGGGAGCATATTTGGTAGGAAACAGGCAGCAGCTGTGCTAGAGTGACCTGTTAGTACGTACCATATAAATTCATCCTAATCCTATCTGGAATGTTGTGTGTTTCTTATGTATCTCAGGGAGTTGTTAGCAGCAACTTGTTCTCTTGATGGCTCTTCCTTGATGTCTTTTCAGCCTACATGTCTGTTCCATGGAACTGTGCTTGTTGGGATTGAAAAGGTCATGGTAAATTGAAGAGGCTAAGGTGACATAAGAAAATGGGGTGATGAGAAGAAGGTGATGATGCTTCAGTGACGCTGGTGCCAGAAGGATGGACAACAATAGAGGTTTTCTGTGCAAGGACCCTGTAATTCTGCTGTAGCTGAGCTCATTTTGAAGAAGGGGCATTATGGAGGAAGAAGGGTGGTAATAGATTGTAGGGGATGTATAATTGAAAAGTTGTGGGTACATATCTTACACCCTCTCAGCCTCAAAAGAAATAGGCTGGAGAGGAACTGACCTGTTGCATAGCAACCAGGAGGAAGCACAGAACCAATCTCTGGATGCTGGGACTTGTAAACCTTTACAGAACCTTTGTCTGTCTGCTAGAAATGTTCAGAAGCTGAAGGATAAAAAAAAAAATAAAATTTGCTGAAATCTAACACTTAACCACTGGTTTTATTTATAGATAAATATATACATGCAGCATAAAAAGCTTGACTGTTTTGCTTCAAGGTTATGCACAAAAAAATTACTTAGTCTCTCCAATTTTACATAGTGTTTCCCTGAATTCCTCACACAAGAGCTTCATTAAAGTACTGCAAATGCAAAGTTTTTGCAGTGGCAAATATTTGCCCATTGCTGTGATCTTGTAACCACTGAAATGCCTGTTTAGCAAAAGCATTTCTGTTATTTGGCTGAAGCCAAGAACAAATTCTGATGCATGATGAAAGGAAGTAGTTGTATGTTTACTTAAAAATGGATGTCAAAAAGATGATTCTAGTCCCTCTTGCCCATTTGAAGTGTGTTTCAAACACTATTTCCATAGCAAATACCGTGGATTAGGATGCATTTATGCTCCCTCTGGTTTCTTGCAGACCAGAGCTCTTTATCTGCTTTGTACAATTTTGTATTTTTAATGCTCACTTTACACTTGTAAAAGCCATAGGTAGATCCCATGGGCATTTTTCTTTCCTGTTGTAAAAATGTATGATACTCCTAACTGTAGGAAGTGTGTTAGCTTGTACAAAATAGAGATAAATATGGTAATAGAAATGAATCTCTTTTTTTTTTTTTTAGCCAGTAGAAAACTCCGTGTGTAGTATTTCAATAGTAGTAGTACTCCCACTCTACAAACCTATTCTTTAAACCCAGAAATCACTGACTAATGTATTTTATTGTGCAGCTCGCTTTGCCTTTCAAACAGTTTTGGACTCAAGAGTAACTGGCTCTTTATGCAGGCGTATGAATAATACATGTAGAGCATTTACAAGCACTAGATGCTGCCTATTTCGTTCAGAAAAGTATATTAATGAATCAATTATTTATAATTAGATATATAGGATGACTGATGCCATATGGAACAGTATTTAATGAACCCCTTTGGTAATTGCAATGGAGATAATAATGAGAAGGACGACACAGTAAGTCACAAAACAGGCAAGATGTTGAGGGTCATGAAAGGGTGAGTATAGCTGTAGTTCAGTGCAGCCTGCCAAATAAACAACATTTAAAAATCCCCCAAACACCAAAAAGCAGTAAACTCTGTAGCTTTTTAGCTTTCTTTTTTTTTTTTTTTTTTTTTTTTTTAAATCCCCTACCAGATTTGGAGATCCAGATTTCTTTTTAGGTGAACTTGGTGACAGCACAGAGACAAGATGCTCTTGCAGGAGATGGAAAGAGGCTTCAAGAGGAGGGATATGTTGTATCTTATTTTCTTTTTCTGCTTATGAAAAGTGCACCCTGGCATAATTTCCATTGCTTTTATTTTATTCATTATACACTTGTTTTTTTCTTGCCTTTAGTCCTAGCTACACACATGTGTTGCCACTCTGTATTCTGTAACTCTGTGGGTTTTATTCATCTGGTAAGCATCAGCTTATTAGTTTTGTAGTTGTAGTAAACCTTTTTGTAGATGCCTGTGATACTTTCTGCTGTTAAATGGTTTAAAAAGAAATACTGCTCAAATATTGTCATATTAACAATTGATAAAGATCCTATAGTTTATCATGAAACTGTAATAAGTCTGTTGGCTTGTACGTTGTATGGCTTTTAGTCCAGCCGAGAGTAAAATGCTGTTTGCATCATCCATGCTTATGTACTTGCCACTGCCTCTAATGAAATGGTTGTGAGCTGTTATTAGCTGCGGGATAAACCCAGTGGAGTGGTTCTGCCCATGTTCTGTACAGCAGAGAAGTTTGTGCAAACAGAATTATGATAGAATTATAGAATCATTATGGTTGGAAAGATCTTTGAGGTCATCAAGTCCAGCCATTAACCCAACCCTGTCAGGTCACCACTAAACCACGTTCCTCAGCACCACATCTATACCTTCTTAAAATACCTCCAGAGATTGTGACTCAGTCACTGCACTTCCCTGGGCAGCCTGTTCCAATGTTTTACAACCCTTCCAGTGAAGACATTTTTCCTAATCTTCAATCTAAACCTCCCTTAGCACAACTTGAGGTCATTTCCTCTCATCCTGTCACTTGTTCCTGGGGAGAAGAGATCAACCCCCACTTCACTACAATCTGCTTTCAGGGAGTTGTGGAGAGCAATGAGGTCTCCCCTCAGCATTCTCTTCTCCAGACTAAGCAACCCCAGTTCCCTCAGCTGCTCCTCATAAGACCCATGCTCTAGATGCCTCACCAGCTTTTTGTCCTTCCTTGGACATGCTCCAGCAGCTTAATGTCCTTCTTGTAGTGAGGGGCCCAAAACAGGACTCAAAGAGAGCAGGTGAGTGATCTCTCTGCAGGATGTTTCACATCCATATATCCCGCTACGTCGCAACAACCTGTGTTAGCACATGGGTGATAAGATCTTCTGGAGTGAGGACTCTCTTCTTTTAGTGTCACTTGACACTAAGCTGGGCCACACAAAAACCAAAATAAGATGAAGCACCTCCCTTGACAAGGCTGTTGCTGTGCTATGGGTCCTATTTATACATTTAATGCAGCATTCAGTGTGTTTGTCCCTATGCATTCCTTCTCCCAAGTATTTGATTTAATTGCTTCACTACCAAATGTGCTCCTTTTCCCCTCTGTCCTATGCCATCTCCCAGGCTGGAAAAGATTAGGTCATATATAAGCCTGAGGCTGTTATTCTGCACCACAGAGAATGTTAAAAGTAAATCTTCTTTACTGTTTGCCTTAATCTCTCTTTGTGTGGCATGCCTTTGGGCACTCAGAATTGCAATTATTAGAAATTAGTTCCCAGTAATGAATAGAGTGTTAACTGCATGGCTAGTGCCAAGTAGAATGATGAGTAGCTCGCCTCCTTGCTTGTTGCTGACTTGCTGACATCTGAGAAAGGTGGTTACATACCCTGGGTGTCTAATTTGCGCTGAAATTACAGAATCACACAGAATCACAGAATGGCAGGGGTCAGAAAGGACCTCTGCAGATCATCTAGCCCAACCTCCCTGATAAAGCAGGGTCACCTAGGTCTGGTTACACAGGCAGGTTTTAAAAGTCTCCAGAGGAGTCTCGACAACCTCTCTGGGCAGCCTGGTCCAGTCATCTGTCACTCTCACAGCAAAGAAGTTTCTCCTTAAGTTCAAGTGAAACCTCCTGTGGCCTAGTTTATAGGTGTTGTCCCGTGTCTTATCACTGAGAAGAGCCCAGCCCCATCCTCGTGACCCTTTAGATATTTATATGTATTTATAAGATCCCCCTCTCAGTGTTCTCTTTTCCAGGCTGAAGGGCCCCAGGTCTCTCAGTCTCTTCTCATAAGAGAGCTGTAAATAGCCAGTTTGAAGCTCTTTGGAGGGGATAAGGCATAACTATAATGTATGCAAGATGAAAGCAACTTGAGATTAATTTCTTTCCATAAATCAGCTCTGGCAGCATTCTTTGAAGGAAATTTAAAACATGGTCTTTATTGTGTGCAAGATCTGTTTTGTTAAAAATAGGGCAAAGTTCTAATAGGATTTGATCACCCTGACTGGAGCATTGTAAAGAAGGGGCCAGGCACTAAATCATCCATGCTGAAATCAGGGGAAAAGCCAGTTAGCTTCCCTGACATTGAGGGAATGAGTTTTCAGAAAGCAGTTCATTGGTATCTGACAAACAGCTTGAAAGGGATGCTAAACCCTCAGGGTTTCTGTCATAAGCCTTAAAACACATTTGCTTCTTTTTTTCTTTTGCATAGAAACAGGAGCTCTCTCTCTGTTGCCAAACTACAGAAGTAAAAGGATGCAAGAAACTGCCTAGTCCAAAAAGGCTCTGAGGGAGAACTTCAGAAACAGAATTCAAATGTGTGCAGCAGATTAGGAAAATGACTTCAAGTGGGATTTCAACCATAGCTGTGAGAAACCCACAGATCCTCAGCAGATTGCTAGGCAAAATACTACCTGCACTGCCATGAAAAAGCTTGTTTTCTCCTCTGGGCATTTCTCATGTTCAAAAATAGCTCACTGACGTCAGCTGGTCACACAGATTAATACTCTTTGAGGTGCTGCTACTTGGTGTTCTTGATATCAAATGCAGTTTTTATGACAGTTTTCATTTCTCTGTCTCAGCTTGAAAACAATATTATCATGAGCAGGACCAAAGCGATGGAGGAAAAAGAAATTATAATTCTCCACATGCCCTGTGCACCCCCAGTGGTCCAGTTTGTTAGCAGTTTTATGTCCTTCCCAGCTTTCCCATTTACTGTGAGTTGTGGGTTGACCTGGAGTCCCCAAGGCCTTGAAAGGACTGCAGGGTACCTTGCCAGAATTCACAGATTGCATTGAATTGGAAGGCACTCTCAAAGCTCATCTGTCTAACCACCCTGCAATCAGCAGGGACATCTCCAACTAGATCAGGCTGCCCAGGGCCACATCAAGACAGATCCTGAATGTCTCCATGCGTGGGGACTCAACCATGTTCCTGGTCAGCCTGTTCCAATGCCTGACCACTCTTGCAGGAAAGAAACTTTTCCTGATGTCCAGTCAAAACCTCCCCTGGTGCAATGTGAGGCCATTTCCTCTTGTCTTGTTGCTAGTTGTTTGGGAGAAAAGACCAATCCCCATCTGGGTCCAGCCTCCTTTCAGGGACTTATAGAGAGCAAGAAGTTTTCAACCTCCTTTTCTCCAGTCTAAGCAACCCCAGTTCCCTCAGATGCTCTCACCAGCCCTGTTCTCCAGCTTTGTCATCCTTCTCAACTTTTACCTTTTTTTTTTTTGGAGGAAGAAGCTGATTACTGTGGAAGAATTCATGATGGATGAAAGTGCCATAGAATTTTCAGCATCTAAATTTGCTCTCCAGTCATCCACCCACCCAGGCAGTAATGTGGGGGAGTTCTCACTGAGAACTCCCAGAGCTGCTCACCAGAAAGCTGCTGTTTAAATTTTCCCATGCATCAAGCAAACAATAAACTTCCATTGCGTATACATGGCAGTGCCATTGATCTGATTGATTTGGGGTTGCACTGCTGGATGTGGGCAGTGATGTGTCAATGAAGAGGAAAGTTAGCTCTTTTCCTGAATGCCTAGATCAGTCAAAATTGCCATTGAATCAGAGAGTCATAGAATTGTTTGGGTTGGAAAAGACCTCTGAGATCATCAAGTCCAACCATCAAAACCTGTGATCCAGGCGAGAAAGGACTTCTGAGATCATCAGATTATAATTAGAAAATGAGTATTGATGCAGTTAGGTGACAATCCATAATGATTATGACGTTAGAAAATAAATCATCTCTGACTTGTGCAACAGTGTTGGGGTTTTAAAACTGTAGAAAAAGATAGGGTCTCTTATAGTCTTCAGAGACTTGTCTCTGTTTCTGCATGACATCACTTTATATCTCCTTACTCTTCATGTTCAAAGTTCACATAGCAGCATAGATTGACAGATTTAAAATACAGAAAGTGTTTTCTTGGAGAAAAGGAGGCTGAGGGGAGACTTTCTGGCTCTTCACAGCTCCCTAAAAGGCTGGAGCCAGGTGGGGGTTGGTCTCTTCTCCCTAGTAACAAATGATAGAACAAGAGGAAATGTCCTCAAATTGTGCCAGGGAAGGTTTAGGTTGGACATTAGAAAAGCTTCTTGGCTGAAAGGATTCTTAAACCCTTGAACAGGCTTTCCAGGGAGGTGGTTGAATCCCCATCCCTGGAGATGTTTCAAAGAGATGTGGTGCTGTGGGTCATGGTTTAGCCTGAGCCTTGGCAGAGTTAGAGAATGATGATCTTAAACATCTTTTTCAAAACCCAAACAATTCTATGGTTTCACATCAGTGTCCTAAAGAGAACTGAGACTAAATGGTGTGGGAAGTCTTTCAGTAGCTCAGGAGAAAAGCTTTTGCGAAGTTTGTGTGATTGGAGTCAAATCAAGAGTATGAGGCATATCTTCTGCCTCTAGGAAAGATGATTTGGGCAGAAGCCTCTTGGCAGAGCAGCATGCTGCTTAATGGAAGAGAAGCTCAAGTTTGTTGAGTTGCCTGGTTTTGTGCCTTGTCTGCAGCTTTTCTAGGGGAATGGCCCAGCTTTGCCTGGAAAGGGTGGAGGAGATTCCAGTGCAGGATAGCCCCCAGCTTGGTGATGGTGTTCCCCAGAGGGGTGAATATGTGAAGGATACTGAGTCTGAGATGGTGGTCTGTGTGGGGCTGTACAGTGGCAGTGTGGGAGATCCTGGGAGATCCAAGGCACCTGCAGAAGCAAAATATATCACAATTTCTAATTTTTGTGAGTAACATCATTACTCGTCTAAGAAACGTGGACATGCTTTGGGGCAGATCTCCTTCTCATACTTAGAACTGAATTCATTTGTGGCTCTGGGTCCTACAGTCTGGCAGTGCTGCTGAAGCTGCTGAAAATCAAAAGGCTTTAGATTCGCTGTGTGAAGCATTGAAGTATTATTTTGAACAGCAGACCAAAAAAATAGGTTTACTTACAAAGGTACTTTTCTGTTAAGGGTCACTTGAAAATATATTCCAGGTTTGGTGATATTTTGGTGTAATTTCTTGAAATTAAAATGTTGAAACAAGCATCTTGCTTTCTACAATGTCAGTATTTAGTTGTGTTTTCACCTTGATCTCCTTGTGTTTGCTTCCAGCAGAGTTAAAATGTCGGACAAAAGTGATTTAAAAGCCGAACTTGAGCGCAAAAAGCAGCGTTTGGCTCAGATAAGAGAAGAAAAGAAAAGAAAGGAGGAAGAAAGGAAGAAGAAAGAGGTAAATATGCAAAAGCACCTTTCAGATATCTCCTGCCTGCAGAAGGGGCTTGCTGAGCTTCTGGCACCTCAGCCATGTATACCCCAAGGTATCTGTCGTGTGGAATGAGATCCTCAAAGCCACACCAGTCTAACCGTAAAATCAAAATGCCTATTTTTAGCCAAGAAAGTTGGGGTGAGGGAATTGCTTTTAAAACCAATGCACTATCAGATGACAACAGTTTAGACAACATGATGTGTATGTGTGCTTAGAAAAAGAAACTGATTTGCTGCAATGCTTTTTCCTGGGCTTTCCTTCAATGGGAAGAGAATGGAGAGTGGGAAAAGGCAGAAGGAGGGCTCGCTTTTTTTTTTCCTTTCAAGCCATTACAATCTATATATGTATTTTTGTACTCTGAAGACTAGTTTGATTACTGGCTAAGGTTACAGATTTCCAATTTTTATTCTCCAGCAAAGGAAAACATAATTGCAATTGCCTTTTCATCTGCTGGCATGGGTGCATCTTTCAGTTCTGGTAGAGTTTGACTGACATATTAGTTTATATGTCCTTGACAACACGCATTAGGTTTTTCATTAAGGGATTTGTACTTCTTTCTATTCAGTCACTTAGAGGAACAGAGGTGAGAATTGACAGGGAGTGGATATTAATTTTCATGCAAAGTCAGAGAAGCATTAAGTGATTACATTTTGTTTCCTTCAAATGTCAACACTTACTATAGTTTAAAGCACCTGTTATCCTTTACTAATAACTGGTTTCTTTTTAAATTGACACTTTAATATTGTACAGGAATTTCATGGAATTACCTTGCAAATGGGATGTGATCCCAGAAATCAGCCTTCCAGTTTTGGCTGTCTTTTTAATCTCTCTCCTTTTTCTTTCTTTCTTTCTTTCTTTTTTTTTAAATTTGAGCCCTTTTTGTGCATTTACCAGCACACACCCCCAGTGATGCTGCTGGAGTCACTAGGGGAGTCCTCTGTAAGCAGGGCTTTAAATGTTAACATTTTCAGTGTTCATTACTAGCCTGCTAATGAATTAGAGGGAAGGGAGCCAAGCTAATGACTCAGAAGCTATTAAGCCCTTTCCCTTTGTCCCTTGCCTCTGATTTTATGCCTCGTGGAGATCTTGTGGTGGTTGGAACTTTCCATTGGCCCCCATAGCCAGATCCAGTTCAGGACATCCAGCTCTACAGATTATGCTGCAGTGCCAAACTGTGGTGGTGTAAATGGGATGTACGCTGATGCCTGATGGCCTCAAGGATTGAAGTCTAACCTTCACTTAGGTGCTTAGACATGTACAGTGGTGCTTAGACATACACAGTGGTACTGTGTACTGTGACATGCTTCAGGCTAGCTTATGGAAAGAGCTGAGCACGGGGTTATCCCTAAACTTTGTAAAAGCAATTTCCTTCTGCATTGTGGCTGTGTCAAAACTGAAGAACATGGGGATGCTTCTGAACTTCAGGAGTTTATGGTGTACATGAACCAGCACCAAGACCAGGCTGAGGCACCATGCAAGTCTCCTGTGCCCCACAGCCTGGTTTCAGCAGAAACTACAACCTCTGTGTGGAGGTTAGATAAGGTCAGCTGTTCTGGAAGCAACCTGAAGATTCAAAGTATAGATACAGACGTCTCCAGATGTTTTAAATATGACATCACACCAGACACAACCACTTGCATTTTGTTCTACTTGCATTGCTGCACTAGACTATGAGGTGGGACATGGGTATGGGTTCAGTTCCCTCATCTGCTTAGGATAAAGGCTGCAAGCCTCTTTCTTTCAGTAGTGCTCTAGCCACTAGGCTGGGATATCAATGTTTTAATTTCCACCCTACTGAACTGGGGAATGATAAGCAAAATAGAAGGTATTCTGGTTAATGCAGATCTTGCTCCTCCAATTTCTAGGTTCTAGTACCTGCTCCCTCCGGAGTGGGGGGAGGCCAGTGTGTGAGAGCTCCAAAGAGATATCTATACCAAGGAGGTGTAGGTATCTAAAAAAATAGCGAGGGGTCCCGTGGACTGTTAGTTTTGGCTGTTGGTGCCCAGGGCTGCCAAAATCCTATCTGAGACATGTTGGTCCTTTCCTTTGCTCATGTTATATGTTGGAATTTATGAGAAAATATTTTTATTGCCATCAAGTGCTTGGGACAAAATGTAAACCCTTAGGCTACATCACGGAACTTCAATGGAATTTTATGTTTTGATTCAAGTAGAAAGGGGCCATTTTTATTCAGGGTAATGATATTTATTGTTCCATGATCACCTGTTATAAATTAGCTAAATAAGTTTCATCCGATGAGTGAGAAGCAGAAGATTTCCATTAAAAACTCCTTGCAAAGATGAGTTCTCCAGTCCATTCAGGGAATACTGATATATGCAGTATAAATTATCAAAGCTATAATTTATCTAAACATATCTAAGTGAATTTCAAAGTGTTCCCAACCAGCTGTGCCTATAAATATTTTCCACACACCTGGCTGTATGTGGATGAAACTTCTCTGTTCTGGTTTAACTCAGGCTGATCTACAGCAAAAGAAGGAGCCAGCTCAGGAAGACTCCGACCTAGACCGCAAAAGAAGAGAGACAGAAGCTTTGTTGCAGAGCATTGGTATATCCCCAGAACCACCTCTAGGTATTTAAGAGAAGCACACTGTAAAGTGTTCAGAGCTGCCAGAGTGAATGCATTCTTTCTATTTCAGCATGCTTGGCTTGCTTTGTTTTTTGGCTGTGTTAGTGAAGTGAACTCTTCTGTTTGAATGCCTGCCATACCATTCCCATATACCAGCTCATGTGCTTGTCATTGCTGAAAGCATCTGTTTCATTTCTTCAGGAACTGTTTGGGAAGGTAATGCAGATTTGGTTTGCATACCAGCAATGATTTCTTTTCTGATGGACTGTTTTATTTTCTCTCACATCTATCTGGTGACCCACAAGATACTACTATAAAAGCTGTATTTCTTCAGCCCTGAGTTTTGTTGCAAAAATTCTGATTAACCTTTTGCTAAGGAGGGAGAAACAGAGTCATGTGGGAACTCCCACACATTTTTTTTAAAAATCAAGCAAAACTGGAGAGGGTAAATAAAAAATGAGCAAAAAGCTCATTGTCAGATCATTAGTGTAGATTTTAGCTTTGGTTTCATGAGCTTGGCCTCTTTTTTTTTTGTTGTTTGTTTGTTTTGATGTTTCAGTTGTAGAATCTGAAGTCCTCAGTCTAAAAATATATATGACAAAGTTTATAGTAGCTTATTGTTTGTTACCTTGATTACACTCTGTCTCATTTACCGAGTGGCCCTAGAGTGAGAAATTTACTTCCTTCCTTGTCTCATTCCTTGCCTCTGTCCTTGCTTCCTACCTTGACTCCTTCTTTGCCTGCTTCCTTGCCTCCTTCCTTCTCTCCTTCCTTGTCTCTTTCCTTGCCTCCCTCTTTGCCTTCCTCCTTGCCTTGTTCCTTCCCTTTGTTTTGTTCTCTCTTGAATCCAGGATCACTCACTGTTTTAGCTGAAATAGTGCCTCATGGAGATATCAAGCCTTATCGTAAAATTCATAGGAGCCGAATTTGGCATTTTATCTCCAGACACTGTTGTCTCCAAATGTGATAAAATACTGAAGCTTTGATTTAGAAAAGCTCCTTATATAGATGCTTGGGTGCAAACACAAGCAGATTGTGACATTCTGAATTGGAATTTCAATTAATAACTTGCATCAAGCAAAACCAAGGAAAGTTAATATTTTTCTGAGTTCTGATATTGTGACTGAAGCTTTTAAATACTTCTCACAATTGCCTGACAAATCATAACTAGATTATTTTTTTGTATCATAAATTATATTTTGTTAGTTATACTGTGAGATTGTAAGGTCAGATATATTTTTAATGTCCTAGCCTTTAATATACTGTAATATACTTTTTTTTATCTAAAAATGTGGATGTACTTCCTTATCATATGAGCTAACCACATGTATTCATGCTGCCAGTTACCAATTCTTATTTTAGTTAGTTTGCTACTGTCAAAAGAACACAAAAATTCACATATAAGTTGATGTAAGTTAATAATATTTTGTCCTCTTTCATTCCCTGCCTAGACACTCAAAATTAATATACAAAGGAAGCTTTAATTATGCTTCACATACACAGATGATACTCAGCCCCCTCTGTGAATACGAAGTACACAAACAGCCATGACATACCTGTAACCTGCCAAGGGGCTGTCAGGAAGATGAATTCACTTTTCCTGCTGCAGGCATTCCTGTGACAGCCTCTGGTGAGAATCTGCATGAAATGTTTGGCCACATGGAAAATCCCAATCTCTTGACAGATCTGTCATTACACATTACAGAGCAGAACGGAACAGTTTAAAGTTTTACTCTGTTAAATCTGTAAGAGGGAATTCAAATGATTTAAACCAAATGGCAAACTTCATTCTTGCATGAAACCCCCTGTTTTGGTGTGTTATATTCAATGTGGCCACTTTGCATTAAATCTTGACTGGAGCCATTGCTGCAGTTTAAATATGTTTTGAGAAACCATTTTACAAGAAATCAGGATATTTGGACTTTTAAAAAAAATATTATTATTTATTATTTATTATTTCCTTGCTGAAGAGCTTTAACTTGGGCTGACCTGGAGCTATGAACTTCCTTTCCTGTTTCAGGAAATAAAACTGCCTTTGCATGAAATTTGCTGCAAAAGCCCTGGCAAGCCAGAGAGAAAATAATTTCTAGAGCTTGGGATAACAGTACCTAAACCAAGGGCAAGTTTTCCCTGAGCGTTGAAATCATGTCCCAGCCAAAATGGAAACTTTGTATGACTGAATTACTGAAGGAAACATCATCGCCAAGCAGACTAATGTGTATTCTCACAATCTTTGGGAAATGATTTTAACTTAGCTGGATTTCCTTATTTAGCTTTTATTTTTGATGCCATTTCCACACTGCAGCCTTAGACCATCTCTAATGGACACTGGCTTTTGATTTAAATTCACTCTTTGGACAGTATGCTTGTTCTGTTGCCTACTTGACTTTGCCAGAAGAGTTCACTTAGCTTTTTGACAAGACAAGCCCACAATATTTCTTCATACCTTTAAAACCTTTTGCAAGACACCTTTAAATTCTACCCAAGAAAGCAAGTGCTATTTATTTTCCACAGATATCTCCACCATTGATTTGCTGTAGATTCCCAGTGGGCTTTCAACCCTGTCTAAATTCATGTCAGTTTTAACACTTCCAAAAGACTTAACATTCACTTGACTCTCTTCCTTTTCTTTTTCTTTCCTTCCTTATTTGCTTTCACCATTTCAAACTCTCCTCCTCATTCATCCACTATCATTTTGGTCCATTGGTTTTGATTTGTCTGACACTGCTCTTCATCAGTGCAGTCGCTGCATGTGTTAACATGGGATACCTGTTATTTTCATTATTTAGTCCCAACCCCTATGTCTCCCTCTTCGAAATCAGTGAGCACACCCAGTGATGCAGGCAGCCAGGACTCAGGAGATCTAGGACCCCTAGGAAGGTAAGACCTAGAGTCAGTGGTGAATAAATGTGTTGTGGTTTGTTTTTTTCATTTTGCCCTTCTTTCCCCATTTTTACCTTTGCTTCTGAAAATGAGAACATGCTGTATCTAATGTGTACTTTTCTTTCTGCATTTGCCACTGTGTGTTACCATCCAGTAAGAATGGTCTCTGAGGTGAGGTAAATAAATCTATACAGAAAGTATATCTGAAGTTATGAGCCCCAGACCTCATGTTGGATGCAAGAGCTGAATTTATGCTTCCAAAATGGCCCACAGGAAGCTGTCGTTCTGTGTGGATATACACTAAAAACAAGGGGAAATGCTAAAGTGGTAGAACCTATTATTCATGTAAGTTATCTTTGGTCACATCACCAATACCTCTTGAAGTCCTCCCAGGTGTAACTCCAGACTTCCTCATGTTCTTACCCCTCATACCAGTATTTGGCATTGGCATGGCATGGAGGTGCTTGTACAGAAACAGGCTGAAACACCCCAGGACTAATGGACAATTCTGCCTTGGAAACTACAGATATCAGAGAGTTTCAAGCAGAATGGGAGCTCTGCAGCTCTCTTCCTCCGTGAAAGGGGTGGCAGAGTGTGTGTAAGGGATGAGCACAAGAGCAACCTTTTTTGTTGGTATGGTTTGAACAGCAAATGCAGTGTCAGTCACTGAGTAATTCCTACTGTGAAGTAGAAAAGAAGGGAGGATTCTACTGGTAAAGGAGCATATGTTCAAGCAATAAGAGGTCCAAACAGCTATGCTGTATATTTTGGGAAGTGGGTCCTAATAGCTCTTTTTGTATC
This sequence comes from Picus viridis, assembly GCA_033816785.1. NCBI lineage: Eukaryota > Metazoa > Chordata > Aves > Piciformes > Picidae > Picus > Picus viridis. Next base: position 17,491,339 of record CM066574.1, on the reverse strand, counting down.
AAATTATTTCAACATAAAGCTGAGCTGCCAGATCTGTGAGCCAAGACTCTGCTAATGGCTTTACAACACAGCAATTGCTCTCCACAGTTAACAGTTGTCAGGAGTAGACACCATGCCTTTACAGACAACATCAGTAATGTCACAGAACTTCAGGTCACCAGATCTCATGCCACACTTCTGCTTAGAAAAATCACATTTTTGTAAGCTGTGGCTTTATTTAGGTCTCTTTCAGCCAGATGCAGACACCGTATGTTGTGATGTGCATGTTGCACAGATGCTGCTGAGATCTGCTCAGCCCTTCTCCCAGGTCTACCTTCTAGAAGAAATGGAGGTTGTTAAGTAGGAAAGCCCTAGCCTAGAAGATATGACTGCTCAAAACACAGAGAATAGTGTAATGCTACATTCATAAATAAATGCAGCAGACTTCAGCAAATCAAAGAACGTTGAGCAGCTCAAAAATGGTTCGTGAGCAAAGTATGGGCTGCTCTTCAGGATGAAGCTATTTCCCACAGTCCTATGTGCAGCTATGACAATACTGCCTGGAGACTTCTGGATTTCTGGTTTTCTTCTGAAACTTAATGGTGTAATTTTTTTTTACTGTTAAATAGAATCATAGAATCAGTCAGGGTTGGAAGGGACCACAAGGATCATCTAGTTCCAACCCCCTGCCATGGGCAGGGACACCCCACACTAGATCACGCTGGCCAGAGCCTCGTCCAGCCTGGTCTTAAACACCTCCAGGGACGGGGCCTCAACCACCTCCCCGGATAACCCATTCCATGGCTTCACCACTCTCATGGTGAAGAACTTCTTCCTCACATCTAGCCTGAATCTCCCTATTTCCAGCTTCATTCCATTCCCCCTAGTCCTATCACTACCTGGTACCCTGAGAAGTCCCTCCCCAGCCTTCCTGTAGGCCCCCTTCAGATACTGGAAGGCCACAATGAGGTCACCTCGGAGCCTTCTCTTCTCCAGACTGAACAGCCCTAACTCCTTCAGTCTGTCCTCAAAGTCCCTTAAAGTAGTGAAATGCTCTTGGAGGAATTAATTTTGCTTTGACCTGCCCTAGCACATTGACTCTCAGCAGCAAGCAATGGAAGCATGTGACCGTGTGTCCTTACAGAGAAGAGCAGAGTCTGACCTCTTCTTTAAAGCTCATACTGTACTGCATTGTGGACTTTCTTTTTGCATCCATTTCTGGCTTTTTGTGGCCACACTAGAAATTCAGTGGGAATTCCAAGACCTTACTTGTAGTCCACCACTTTGCTTGCCATCCTCTCTGGTATTCAAAGGGCTGTGTTGTGTGTCTGAAAGGCTGCTTGCAGATGTTTGCCTGGAGCGATTGGTTTGTGGTAATGGAAATTCAAAGATGTGTGATCCATGCCCTGGGGAATCTCTGTAACCTGTGGATAGCATTCAGTGGCAATTAGTTTGTCACTGGGTGCAGGCAGATGTGCTCAGTGTGTGGATGTGTGAAGGGGTACACTCGAACATGCATGCGTGATAGAGCCATCAAACCTGGAGAGCAAAATGTGTTGGCAGATCTGTCATCACAGTGGGTAGAAAGGATTAAATGTCTCTGCTGTTTTCTCCCTAAGGATTGCGTAGGCCATAGTCCTGACCTGCCAGCTGCATAGATGAATGCCTGCTGATCTGTATTAGCAGGGCTACTCTGCTTCTTTTTAATGCATCCTTCCATTTCGCTCTCTCCAAGGGCAATTTTGCAGGATCCCCTCTCATGCCACAGTGCTTTGAAGATCTTCCCCTCTCCTCATTCTGCTGTACAACAGTAGACTGAGCACAGGCATTAGAGGAGAGCAGGTTAGATCCTGGTAATGCCCTGGTTGCAGAGTTTGTGGCTCATCTGTTGTTGTTGCTGCTAAGGCTGCTGCAGAAATAATGAGCTCACACAGACATCCTGCAGGCAGTCAGTCTGACTGCTCACTGCTGAAGTGAGGAAGATATAGATACTAAAAAAAAAGAAAAAAAAACAAAAACAAACCCAAAAACTGTGTAGCCATAGAGCTTGGTTCACCACAGGAGAGAGGGAGGCCCTGCTGAAAGCTTTGGAAAAGGCAAGAGATCATCATACATTCCCATTTGAGGCAGCAGCGTCTGGTTCAGAACTAGGTTGGGTTCATACTTCTTTGAGTTGTTGGCACTCCTGGTAGTTGTCAGACTTAATATATTGGTCTCAATATCGCCAAGTGTGTCTGAGGTATGTTTATGTTTTGATTGGCAGGTACTTGTGATTTCTCACAGAATGGTAGTTTAGCAGGAAATCCAGATTTCTGATGGCTACTATTCAGGAAGGGCTATTGATAAATTGGAGAATTTTGACTGTGTTAAATAGTTGTTATCCTGGAGCCAAAGACTTAAAATCACAGAACAGTTGGGTTGGAAGGGACCTCTAGAGGTCATCTAGTCCAACCCATCTGCAGTAAGCAGAGACATCCCCAACGAGATCACATTGCTCACGGCCCCATCAAGCCTGACCTTGAATGTATCCAGAAGCCTCCATCACCTCCCTGGGCAACCTGTTCCTGTGTTCCACCACCCTCATAGTAAAGAAATTCTTCCTAATGTCAGTCTTCACAGGATGAAAATGAATTGTTAACTCGTTCACTAAGGTTAATAGCTACATGGGGAGCAAGAGGGCTCCAGCAGGCCATATGTAAGAGCAGCACAGTGTTTGGTGTTGAAGCTGAACAAATATAAAACTTTATAAAATTTTATACGATTTTAATGGTGAGACAAATTCTTCCCCAAAGCAGTTTACCTAAAGATTCTACTGGACCTTCTGTCACTGCACATTGGTCATTCAGGGTCATGCGCCTGCCCAACAGGCTGACAACAGGTCAAACAAAAACTCATTCAGAAAAAATCATACAACTTTTTTTTGTTGCACAGGAAGAAAAGCTGCGTGGTCACAATGGTCCCTTCTGCCATACAATCTACAGACTAGTAGTGCTGCTATCCTGCAGGACCATTGTCCATTATCTCCAGCACAATGGCTAGAGCAACAGTGTCATTTCCCTGATGCCATTAAGGTTAGGAGGAGAAGGTGTGGGGCAGACTGTAATACCACTAAATTATGGAACCATTTCTGTCCTGTGCAGCCCAGGCTTCTATGGGGATGTTTTTAGCTGCTTGATCTTTAGTGCCACACTTTGTCCCAGCCTTTTCACTAGGGCTAACACTAGGTTGCAGGAGCATTCCAGCTTTTCCCTGAACCATGGCAGCAACTGTAAAGATGAGCAGAAGTTAAATGAATAATGGTGCTAGAAACTACTGACAGTTTTCTTGGAATGCTTTCAGTTGCACAAGAGAGACAACTTTGGTCTTGGGGATCAGTTCTGGGTAGGCAGAGGTGTGTTCTACTTTGATTCTGGAAGATTTTACCATAGCTGTATTCTGAAGAAATAGGTTTGGCATGTACCTGTCTTAGTCTTCTGGTTGCTCTCAGTAATTCATGGCCACTTGGAGCCATTTGAGTATAAAAAAAGCCCCATGCTAGGGTATGTTTTCTTTCACTGTGTTGATGTTCACTCTCAGTTTGTGTTGTCCCAGTGCAGGGAGAAACAGACATAATTGCAATCCCTTTTCTCTGCAGCATATTTACTCATTTTTATATAGTTATTAGCTGTTCTCCTTAGAATGCAGTATCTAAACACATACTGGAGACTTGTGTTAATCCTGCATTGCTTCATGCTTGACTCTCCAACACAAACATTTCCTCCTTCTCAGATATATAACGATATAGATTCTGGGGTGCATTCAGAAGAGTGTGGCCAGCAGGATGAGGGAGTTTCTCCTCCCCCTCTGCTCTACCCTGGTGAGGCTACACATGAAGTATTGTGTCCAGTTCTGGACTTTCCAGATGAAGAGGGACAGGGAACTGGAGTGAGTCCAATGGAGGGTCACAAGGATGAAGAGGGGAGTGGAGCATCTCTTAAGATGAGAGACTCAGGGCTGTTTAGCCTGGAGAAGAGAAGACCAAGAGGGAATCTTCTCAATGCTGATAAATATCTAAAGGGTGGAAGTCAAGAGGATGTTGCTGGGCTCCTTTCAGTGGTAGCCAGTGATGGGACAAAGGGCGATGAGCACAAACTAGAACACAGGAGGTTTCACTTGAACTTAAGAAAGAGCTTTCTTGTGAAGGCAATGGAGTGGTTGTGCAGTCTCCTCTTAAGATTTTCAAAGCCCACCTGGATATGGTCTTGTGTAGTCTGGTTGAGGTGAACCTGCTCTAGCAGGGGTGTTGGACTAAATCTGTGGAGGTTCCTTCCAACCCCTATTATTCTGTTTCTGAACAACGGGTATCAGAATGCCATTGTCCCTTTTAAATGCCTACTTTACTGTTTACGTAAAGAAGGCAGAAGAAAGTGGATCCTGGTTTCAATTTCCTTTATAAGGGAAAACAGGATTATTGTAATAGATTGCTTTCTGTAGTCCATGCAGCCTATCTCCTATCTTCTCTTTAGCTACAGAAAACATCCCTTGCAGACTTTAACAAAACCATGCTTCTGTAAGATGTGCTAAACCCACTGCTAACAGAACCATGCTGCCTGGGGCTTAGATACTCTGTCATTAAGCTAATTCATTTGACAGATCCTGTGCAATGAGACTGTTCCATCATTACTTCTCAGCTTTGCATTACCAGCATTTCTTTGTGTTACCATATTCACAACTGATAGGCATCCTTCTTCAAGTCCAAGAGGGCCTGTGCTGTATTGCCTCAGGAGCAGCAGCTGTAACTGTTTAGTAGCAGATTTATGGGCTTTGTACAGTGTGGGGTTTTTTTAAAGATCACTTTATATGGACAAAGTGGCTTTTAAATGACCATTTTAGTGACATACATATTTCATAAATAGGCTGAGCCAAAGGCAAGCACAGAAAAATGTAAAGATTTTGAGAGAGCTACAGGAAAGACTGAGGGAAAATAACTGCTTTATGGTGCCCTTCACTTGAATGGTATTTTGAAGATTGTAACCCTAGGGAACTCTGCTCTCTAGTGAGTCTTTCACATTGCAGAGTCAAGCGAGCCATTTGCTTGCTGTTGAGGCAAACAGAATAACCTGTGGGATGCTGGTGTTGCCACTCTGTTTTGATGGCTTTGGGCTTGGTATGGGATGGTTGCCATTCCATGGTAAGGCAGAAATGCACACCCCAGCTGTTGAATTCTTTCCTGTGAGGATCTCTTGGAATACATGCTTTATCTCACAGTTTCCAGCAGTGTTAGAGGCCAAATTCTGCTTTAAGCCTTCTTGACCTGAATTGTGCTGGCATCTGTGAAGGAGTGCCAGTGTCAGCCTCCTCCCCTTGCCTGGGGACACCCTGACCATCTCAGCTATCTTTGTCCTAGGAACTCTGCTGTTTTTTAAAGGGATGCTGCAAATCTTTCATGCTTCCTGTCCCCAGCTCATGTATAGGACAGTAACGGGGCTGGCAAATTCTCCTTCCACGAGTGTGGCTGTGTTGAGCTGCATGCACACATCATAGAATCATAGCATCAGGGCATCATAGCATCATAGAATCATAGAATTATAGAATGGTCTGAGTTGGAAGGGACCTCTAAAGGTCATCTAGTCCATCCAACCCCCTCTGCAGTAAGCAGGGACATCCTCAACTAGATCAAGTTGCTCAGACCCTTGTCAAACCTTGCCTTGAATATCTCCAGGGACAGCGCCTCAACTACCTTCCTGGGAAACCTGTTCCAGTGTTCCACTACCCTCATGGTAAAGAACTTGTTCCTGCATAGGCTTGCTCTGCCTAGGTAAGCATATGAGACTGGAAGAAGGCAAGTTCTTCACAGTCTTTCTCCTCCTTTTATCCCTGCGCAAGAAGAGCCACAATTGTTCTCCTTAATATTCAGTGTATATTTAGCCCTCAGTATCTGAAGCCTCTCCCTGCCAATTTATTTTTTTTTCCACCCTGTAAGCATAAGCAGACACCTTAGGGACTGATATTTGGCAGTTGCTTTCAAGTGTTTCTGTATCTGACCTAGAAAGCAGGGAGTGTTTTTCATTGCCTGCCAGTTCCAAAGTCAGAATGGTCCATATTAATTAGAATCATCTGCAATCTTTTTAGCATGTGAGCCTGTGGCATCATTAAGGATTTTCCTGCTTTCATTCCTAAAGGATGGATAGAGATCGGTCCTCCAGATCTTTGATTATTTTTCCCATTAGCAAGCATCTCCATGCTATAAATTAAAGGAGATGGAAAGATTGCCATTCCCAGGGTGCTTCATAAAATGCCTTGGAAACCTGAGCCCCAGCTTCCTCCAGAAGAAAATAATATGAATGTATCAAGCCCCACTTAACCATTTAGGTTATCAGCCCAGCTGTAGTTACCTCACTGTAGTTATTTCCAGGCATATCCTACATATATTTAGTCAGACAATGAGATGATTTTAGAGACTAAAACACTAATCCTCTTAAAACAAAGCAACTTACTTGCTAAGGCCAGCTCAGCTTAAACACTTCTCTTGCACAGAATTTCATATTGATTTAATTAAACTGTGTGAGATCACCTCCTGTGTTAAAGTGTTTAACATTGTTAGACTGGTACGGTTTGTGCATGTAGATGTTTTCTCCTTCACTAGTCCCATTCACAATTTTAAAGAATAGAATAGAATAGAATAGAATAGAATAGAATAGAATAGAATAGAATAGAACAGAACAGATTGGAAGAGACCTTCAAGATCATCGTGTCCAACCTATCATGCAACACCACCCAATCAACTAAACCATATGTTTAATCTGGAAAAATAAAATAATAATAATAATAATAATAGGGTCTGAGTAGCTATTTCAGTAACTAATAGTTTAGGGATCTTGGACTACATGACCATTGGAGGTCCCTTCCAACCCAGATCATGATTCTATGATTCTGTGATTTTATGATTCTATGATTCCAATCTGTGAAAAGGGAATTGCTGCCACTGGAAAGATACTGGTAAATCTCCAGATATTCTTCCTCTTTTTCAAAGAGTTTTGAAACAATCTATATATCCAATGTTAAAGTCTTTGTAAACAGAACATTTTGGGTTTCCATTTAAAACTGATCTTGATTCAAAAATATTAGCTGTACTTATTTCCTCAAGTCATTCAAAATCAGAATATAATTTCTGAGCCTTTCTATTAGAAATCTGATAATGGGGTCATGAAAACTTTTGACATTTTGCCTATTGATATGAGAAAACTTTATTAACTCCTACAGTGAGCTCTTGTTTCAACCTAGTTGTACCAAAAATCTTATCCCCTTCTGGAGTAATTTTGCTGTTTCAAGAACAAAATAAATCGTATAAAAGAAAGGAAACATCATCTTATCTTCCAGCTAGTAATTACTGGGTTCTAACACTGAAGCAAAGATTAAAATCAACAAAATCTTTCATTTTCTTCAGCTGAATAGTAGTAGACTTAAAATTTGTGGGTTCCAGCCTTCATGTTACCTCTTCGACTCCTCTGAAAGGCTGTGCATTGTCTTTCCTAGATTTGACTAATAATGGTGACTTTGTCTTTTATGTCATTGTGTCCAAAGCCCCTTCAAGTCTGTGAGAAGTCATCCCTTAGATGCACATCCATGGCCTTTCATTACATCATAGGCTGCATCAAAAGCAGTGAGGACGGCAGATCAAGAGGTGATTCTGCCCCTCTGCTCTGCTGTGGTGAGACCTCACCTGGAGTGCTGTGTCCAGCTCTGAGGCCCTCAACACAAGAAAGGCATAGACCTGCTGGAGTGGGTCCACACAGGACCACAAAGATGATCAGAGAGCTGGAGCACCTCTCCTCTGAAAACAGGATGTAAGAATTGGAGTTGTTCAGCCTGGAGAAGAGAAGGCTCCAGGGGCACCTTAGACATGCACTTCAATATCTGAAGGAGACTTACAGGATGGCTGGGGAGGAACTGTTTAGAAGGGCCTATAGTAATAGGACAAGGGGCAGTGGTTTGAACCTGGAGCAGTAGAGATTTAGTTTGGACATTAGGAGGAAGTTCTTTACTGTGAGAGTGGTAGAATACTGGAATAAGCTGCCCAGAGACATGGTTGAGGCCCCATCAAGATGAGGCATGATGTGGCCCTGGGCAGCCTGATCTAATTGGAGGTGTCCCTACTGATTGCAGGGGTGGTTGGACAAGATGACCTTTGAGGGTCTTTTCCAACCTGATGCAATCTGTGATCTGTGAATCTATAAGGTGTCCTAATGAGAGGACTGTGGTTCCTTTAAAGCATCCGACAGAGCTGACAACATGTAGAACTCCTGGCAAGGTCTTTCTTTAAATTTGTGATTATTTCACAGCATCACTGAATGGTACGGGTTAGAAGGGACCTCTTAAGGTCATCTAGTCCAGCCCCTCTGCAAGAGCAGGGAGATCTGTTTTGTTACAGACTTACTTTTGGTATAAAAACCAAGAACAAAACAACTCGTACCTTCCCCTCCTGAACATGTGTTTTTATTACTGCACTTTCCAAAGGACTCTTCATGCTCTGCATCATGTACAGTAAATCTGTGTCAGTTCATAGGCTCAGCAGAAGCTTCTATTTGGCCTTCTTTTCTCTCAGCTCCAGCCTGCTGCTCACAGTGACCCTCTTGCTAAACCAGCATAAATTTGCAGTGTAAGATTCCTGTAGCTATAGCATAGACATGGGGAGAATGAGAAGGCTCATTACACTGCCAGGAGACTATAGTCTGTAAGGTAAATCTGAATCCAGGGGCAGGCTTGAAGTACATCAGGTATGTTCAGCAGAATGAATTTAACTGCTGATTCAGTTAGTAGAACTCTGTGAAATGGGAATCCACAAGGTGTTGGTCCTGTGGTATGTTCTGACTCTCAAAGGCATGCCAGAATTGTTCATTCTGATTTATAAAGTCAAGTGGATTTTGAAAATTCTGAAATCCATTTAGCAGCATACCCTTGATTTAAAAATAATTTTGTAATATATATGTATATAAAATACTCTCTGTCCATGATTTTTAATAAATATAGCTTTAAAGAAAAAGGAAAAAAGAATATTTTAAACTGAATCCCTTCTGAGAAGGGTTGTGGTGGTTGCCAGGCAGCTGAAAGATAGCACTCTGCTCTCAGGAAGGTCATAGTTGCTCTTTTTATTGGTGAAGGCTGGAAGTCAGAGGTGTCAGCCTGCTTGGAAGTGTAAATGCAATCCCCAAGTGCCTGGCTGTGCTCCAAGAGGGGTGCCAAACTCCTTGTTCACTGACTGTATTACGGCATTTAATATTACAATCGGCAGCCCAGCTCTGAAGACAAGAAACCAGAGTGGTGCTGGAGCATACAGCTCTACAAGCATCAGTGAGTGTCTTGTTGAAAGGCACAAATCCTCCCTAGGTGCTGATAGCCATCTTGCTTATAATGTGCTTTGGCAAACAAGCAGCACAAGGAAGGTATTTTTCTTTTTGCCAATCCTTTCAAAGTGGACCAGATCTGCAAAACAGGGCACAGATGGCAGCAGAATAGTGGCTTAAATACAAAGCATCAATTGGAGCACGTGGTTCTTTTCCATCTCTGAGCTTTGAATCTTCTGTTTCTTGATGTGTATGGCAAACATCAGAAAGTGAAAACTATAGTGGAGAAAATTAAGATGATAAAAATCTAGAATGCAAGGACTGGAAGCAAACAGCAGCCCATCTATACACACAGAGATTTTTAAACATCACCAACAGTTTCTTAATTAAGATTTTCTGATTAATCAACAGCAAAGTAGGAGCTTTGGAGAAATCACAGAATCACAAAATTAACCATGTTGGAAAAGACCTTCAAGATCATAAGTCCGACCTATCACCCAACACCATCTCATCAACTAAACCATGGCACCAAGTGCCTCATCCAGGCTCTTCCTAAACAGCTCCAGTGATGATGACTCCACCACCTCCCTGGGCAGCACATTCCCATTGCCAGTCTCTCTTTCCGTGAAGAATTTCTTCCTTCCATCCAGCCCAAACTGCAAAATTGGTTTAGAATCATGGAATTGTCAGGGTTAGAAGGGACCTCAAGGATCATCCAGTTCCAACCCCCCTGCCATGGGCAGGGACACCTCACACTACAGCAGGTTAACAGCCACATCCAGCTTGGCCTTAAACACCTCCAGGGATGTGGCTTCCACCACCTCCCTGGGCACCCTGTGCCAGTGTCTCACCACCCTCATGGGGAAGAACTTCTTCCTAGTGTCCAGTATGAATCTACTCATTTCTGCTTTTTTTCCCATTCCTCCTAGTCCTATTGGTCCTTGACACCCTAAAAAGTCCCTCACCCACCCCATTTTTCCCCTTTTTACCTTCAAATCCAGAGCACCTGGGCTCTATTGGAGTCTCCTCCCACCTCATCTGTGGCCACTTTGCCCTCCCCACCCACTCCCCTTTTTAATCCCTGCCAGGAGAGGCAGAAGCCTCAAGCTGAGCCCATCTGGGCTGAGGAGCCTCCTCTCATCCCTGGTGAGTGCCCATGGAGCACACTGGGTGCTGGTGGTGGTGACAACAAAGGCCGGGGGCCTAGTGGCCCCCGGTTGTTAGGGGCAGGATTGATAGCTACTCATGTATTCTCCATGGGTGCTGGCTGGGGCTGAGATCCTCTGTGTGGTATCTTGGCTGGTGAGGGTCTTGTCTCTGGCTCTGGGCTGGGCGCAGGAATGGTGGTGGTGGAGCAGGAGCTGTTTAGCCAGATCACAGTATCACAGAATTAACCAGGCTGGGAAAGAGTCCATGAGTCCAACCTAAACTGGCACGACAAAGTAGTTAGAACTCCTTAAAATTGAATAACTAAGTCACTGCAGCCTTAAATTACATGGTAGGTTACATATTGAAATTGCAGATAATACTGGGCTGTAATTTAGTGCCAATATTTTTAAATGTGTTGAGAAAAAGACATTCAAGCACATCTGAGGTGTTGTATTCTGCTGATTTAAAATAGATCTCACGTTTACAGTTGTATCCAATACCTTTAAGAGGGCAAGTGTAGAGTCTTGCATCTGGGAAAGATCTACCCCACCTACCAGTACAGGCTGGGGACTGACCTGTTGGAGAGCAGCTCTGGGGAAAGGGACCTGGGGATCCTGATGGATAGAAGGATGACCATGAGCCAGCAAGGTGCCCTTGTGGCCAAGAAATCAATGGAATCTTGGGGTGTATGGTTAGTTGTGTGGGGTTGTGATTAGTAGGTCAAGAGATTCTCCTCTCCCTCTACTCTGCCCTGGTGAGGACACATCTGGAATATTGTGTCCAGTTCTGGGCCCCTTACTTCAAGAAGGACCTCAAAGAACTGCTTGAGAGAGTCCAGCACAGAGCCACAAAGATGCTGAAGGCAGTGGAACATTTCCCTGCTGAGGACAGGCTGAGGGAGCTGGGGCTCTATAGCTCGGAGAAGAGGAGCCTGAGGGGTGTCCTCATTCATGTTTATAAAGATGCAAACGGCAGTGTTAGGACAGAGCTAGGCTCTGCACAGTGGTGTCCAGTGATAGGACAAGGGCCAATGGGTGCAGGCTGGAGCAGAGGAGGTGCCATGGGAACAGAAGGAAAAACCTTTTCACTGTGAGGGTGCTGGAGCCTTGGAGCAGGCTGCTCAGAGAGGCTGTGGAGTCTTCTTCTCTGGAGTCATTCAAAACTTGCCTGGACGCCTTCCTGTGTGACCTGCCCTAGGTGATCCTGCTCTGGCAGGGGGCTGGACTGGATGATCTTTGGAGGTCCCTTCTAACCCCTACCATTCTGTGATTCTGTGACAAACTGCTTGGAGCCTGGTTTTCATTGTCTCACTCATGTGCACGTGCACAGTTCTTAATGTTAGCAATTTTGCATCTTCAGGGAACTGCAATCCAGGCCTGTATTTGAAGCATGGGGCTCCTCTGCATCAAAGGAAAAAACCCAAATCCTGTAATTCTTTGCAATTTGAGGCTTTTTGAGTTGCCTTCTTTCCCCTAATTCACTTCTTTTGGTAGTTGCATTTGAAGTTAGAAGAAAGCAAGAAGCAGACTGTGCCTTGCAGACTTCCAAGTAGCTCTCCTGTCACTGCAGACAACCTTTTGTCTCTTCATCAGCTGCTAGCAGGGAGATGAAAGGGAGAGCACAGGATAACACAACCAAGAGTGGCTGAGGTGGAATGGCACCTATGGAGGTCATCTAATTGACACTCCTTGCTCAGAGCAGCATCACCTAGAGCAGGAAGCTTGGTCTGTCCAGCTGGGCTTTGAGTATCTGAAAGGTTGGAGACACCACAAACTACCTGGCCAACTGGTTTCAGTGTTCAACCACCCTCACAGTAAGGAAGACCTTTCTTATGTTTGAGGGGAATTTCCATTTCTCAGTTTGTGTCCATTATCTCTTGTCCTGTCACTGGGCACCAGCTAGAAGAATTGGGCTCCATCTTCTTTACTCACCTTCTCAAGTTACCCACCCAAGTTAGTTTTGCTATTTTCCCCAGATTTTCTGTGGACAACCACCTCTTGAACCTACTCAGAATTGGAGTGGAGCCTGAATTGAGTGGTCAGAACTGCTGCATGGAGCAGTCTTCTGTCTTTCTCTTCCTGTGCAGAGGGCTCATGGTGACATGCTTCGTTGCCAGAGCACATCATTTAGGGGAAGATGGTGTTAAATACTCATGGTCACGTTAAGACTCCCTGATACCCCAGATGGAAAAAAAATGAAACTAGTAACTTCTAACACTCAGATCATTTTGGAAGTTTTACCCTGGTAAGCGAAGGTGCTGTCAGACTTCATTCTGTGGATGATTCTGTATGTTGTGGGTGAGTCTCTCCTTCAATTCTTATCTCTCAGTTTAGTGACAATCTCTGCTCTGCTTAATGGGATTGGCCTTTGATCTCTGCAAACCTCGGCACAGCTTAATCTGTGGAGTCGTGGCACCCTCCTTCACTGCATTTTAGGGTTATGAGGGCACAGCTATTTCCCACACAAAGGGTCATTTTAGGACATTGCTGGTGCTGCAAGGGAAGATGCTGGGCTTGAGACCTGTCACGTCTAATGGTGTTTTATTAGGGGCACATATGGATATCTCACTTGAGCAGAGACCTCCGGACTCATTACACTGTCAGTGCAGTTTTCTCCTGTCTGGAAAGCACAAGCTGTTGGTGACAGCAGATGCCAGAATATGGTGCTTTGCTTTCCTCACAGTTCTGCTTGAAGGTGTGATTTGCAATGCTTCAAAGAGATTTCTACCCTGCAAGAAGCCCCTTAGGAAAGCAGGCTTAGCCGTCATTTCAGGGAGCAGCCTTTTTCCAAAGCATAGCGCTTCAGGCCTGGTTGCTCTTGACCTGGGAAGGAAGAGTAGAGGGAGCAAAGTCACACAGGACATGTTCTGCAGCTACTGCAACAGATGAGGGAGGATTTTATTTTGGCTTTGGGGAAGCAGAGTCAGAACTAAGCTGCCAGTATGCTGCACGCTGGTTGAATGAAATGTGTTGGACTTACCAGAGAGTTGGCACTTAGCAGAGCCTAATTGTACTGCAATTTGGCCACGATTTCCAGATATTAAATATAATTTTATGATGCTGATTGAATAAGTGTATGCATTTGCAGTGGTGCCTTACATCATATACTGTCACTGGGGCCAGACCCAAAGTTGCTTAAATCAGCTGAGAACTTCTCAAGGGTTCCAGACAGTTTTAGGTGACAGACTCCATGCTTCATTAATGCGTTTGGAGGTTGGGAGCTTTCCAAAAGAGTTTAAATATTGTATTTTATTTTTAGTTTATTTCAGGCTTTTTTTTTCCATGTTTTTAATCTACATAATTGACACTATGCAATCAGAATAAAATCTTCTGGAGGGAAGGTTCCACGGGGCATTGTAACAGATGGCAGAGGGCCTGGTTTTCAGGGGTAATAATAAATACAGGAAAGGGAATTATTCTGGTCAAATTCTTTTTACCTCTGACCTTACATTTTCTTCTTTTGTCTTACTAGGTCTCTTCTCTGTAGTATCAGGTGATAGAATGAGAGGAAAGGGCCTGAAATTGTGCCAGGGGAGGTTTAGTTTGGAAGTGGGAAAAATTTCTTTTCTGAGAGAGTGGTCAGGGATTGGAACAGGCTTCCTGGGGAGGTGGTGGAGTTGCTATCCTTGGTGTTCAAGAAGCATGTGGACGTGGCACTTTGGGACATAGTCTTAGGCTCATGATCAAACTTGCTGATCTTAGAAGAGACCTCTATCTGAAACAATTAAATTCTGTGATTTTTGCAATGTGTCCTCTTAGAACTGTGTTCTGAATATCTTCCTGGTGCCATGGGCATGAATTCAGAATAGGAAGATGTACCAATTAGCTTTACCATCCAATTCTTTAATAAATGTCCTGCATCTGGGCTTCTTCCTCCTGGTGGTTTCTTTCTGCAGGTTATTCCTGCTTATGGATTGTATCAAATTCGCCTGGTGCTTTTGCAGCACGAAGAGCTGAAATAGCGCTCACGTTGATACTGTCCTAAATGCAGGAAGAAAAATTACTGAGCTCACAAGACAGAAAAAACAGCATACTAAAATATGTCTGCTTAGGGGAAGAGAGTGAAAGCCTATCAGTTTATAAGAGAGGCAATAATACTTGTGCCTTGTCTACTTAGCTCAAGGTCTAAAACCCCTCATTCCCTTCATTCTGCTTTAGCACAATCTGTTATTTAATAATAGTTCCAGCAATCAGCCGAGGGCAGCTATTGTGTGCTGAATATGTAAAAGGAAGATTGATGGCAGGGCTATTGTTCACCACTATGGGAGCCTGATACAACAAGCAGCTTTTACAGTGTTGGGTAGTTATGATTAAAAATGTCTGTGCTGTTGGGGTGGTGGGAATGGGTGGATCTGGCTTAGCCCTGGCTCTGCTGCTCAGGCTCAATGAGTTTCCAGGGTCCTTTCCCATGCTGTGTGCACTCACTTTACCTGCTGGAAGAGCTCAGATGGTCTGCAGGAAGCTTGTGGAAGGACGGGAAAGTGGTTGATATAATGCTCATCTCTTGTCCCCATAAAAATTTTCAGGTAAAGTGTTTTATGTCTCCTATGTAGATCTGCACCAAAGTCCATTGAATCCGTTTAGGGGGACTTTCACCAACCTGAGCTCTATGAAATATTCCCTACCTCCCTGACCTGTCAGTCAAGCAGTTCTGGGTTATGCACATCTCTTCAGGGGCTGTAACGTTGCTCCCTTTGCCCATGTCTTCGGATGACTAAAAGTCCCAAAGCTAATTTCACTCTTGTATGAAGAAAGGAGGGGGGAAAAAAAAAAAAAAGAACCAAATCTTATTCTTTGTGAAGAAATCTCTGGACTTCTGGCAGTAGATCAGAGACTGGCAGCACTTTTTACTGAGATCCAATGTCATTTCCCAATCCCCACTAAGAACTGTCCACAGCAGAACAAGCAGAGATGTGATATTCACACAAAAAATCAAGGAATGTCATATGCAATGTCTGATCATCACAAAGATTAGCTTTAATTTCCTGGTCTGAAGGACAGAATGAGCTATTCAACATCATTTTTTGAGTTGCTGATCCTCCAAAATCTTATTTATTTTTTCAATGTTATTACCATGGAAACATAGCTAAATTTCAGGTCCAGATGACATCTTGGCTGTACACTCACTTTCATTTTGATCTCCAGACATTCTTCAGGTGTCAGAAAGAGGCAAAGGACAAATCAGTATTGTTCCTTGAAACATGCAGTCACTCTCTGTGCTCTCTCCCCTGCACCAAGCTAGTGTAGTCACTTGAGTTCTGTGCTTCTTAGAGCTTGGGACTTGAAACCTGAAGATCTGCTACCTGCTATAAAATTTCTCAGCCAAGATGGAGAGGACAGAATAGCAGATTGTTCTCTCTGTATCACTCTGTTACCACTTGCAAAGGTTTAAAAGATAGATAAAGAAGCAATCACCATTTGGAGCACAAATTTAGCACTAAAGTCCTTTAAAAGAGGTGTAATCAGGGGTCAGGCAGAATTGGTATTAAAAGTACTTAGCCATGTCCATAATGGCTAAGTCTTTGTGTCAGAATCCAGATAATGAAGTACTTAAGGAAGAACAAATCTCCATTACATGCATGGTGTGAAAGTAACAAGTGATGGTCTAAATCATCAGTGTTGCTGTTGTCATATTTTTGGGGATTTGAGTGCTGTCTTGAGTGTCTGAGATCTCTAAATTTGTTTTGTTTGGGTATTTAGCTGGCTACTGGGTAAATGTTGCAGAGTCTTGTTGTGATCAGATGATGATGGAGATTTTTCTAATGGAGTAATCCTGGTCCCTTGGGAAATATTGTAGGTCTGAAAGTGGATGGGGAGGGAAGTGGAATGAGTTCTGTATGTGTTTTTTTCAAATGTTTGGAAAGCCTGGATGTGCACCTGTAAGTAGCCCCTGTGATGAGAAACTGGCATTTACATAGCCAGTCTTAATGGCTACAGACTTTGTATATGCTACGGACAATGGTAACATGACAAGAGGAATTTTTCTACAGGTGGCGTTTGTACTAGAAGATCTGTAATGCATTAGTCATCCAGATCGTTATGTCCACTTTCCACTGCGCTTCAGCTAGTCAGGTTACAAGGCAAAAAATCTGTTCTTCATGACTATATTGTTTTGTCTCTGACCCAGTTTCATCCTGGAGAAGCTTTTCTGTATCACTGAAGTTTTTCCTGCCAAAACACAGCACTGTGGATCATAAGAAGCTGAGAAGAACAAGTGCCCTTATGTTGCATGGGAAAGCACCTTCATGTTGCAGTTCCTCATTCTTTTTGTATGTGCAGAGTGCTGAGATTGATTTTCTTTCACTCTTGACATGACAGAGTGCAGTACATGCCTTTGTCTGTGTCTCCAGAGTGAGTTAACACTGGGAATAGGGTGGGTGAGTTTCCAAGTGCAGGAGGTAGCATAATTACATGGCTTTAAGAGACCTATTTCTAACAATTCAATAACTTCTTGTTTTGTCTGAGTGAGTCACTGGCAGAGGTTGTATTGTTGCAGGAAGGCTGGTGTAAAGCAAGCGTGGAGGGTTACACACCTGGTTTTGGCAGAAGCTGCTAATGTTCTGCTGTCTGTGTCCTCAGAATTTGTATTCAGGAGAAATGAGGGGGGTTTTGAACTTTGAGGACCATCATTGTCCAAAGTGTCTGCATGACTTGGTGCTTTAGTGAAGGAGCACTTTGCTTTTAGCCTCTGCTAGTGAGAGCAGTGAATAATCTAGTGTTCATACTGCAGCAAAGTGCTCAAGAGCTAAACTTATTTTCTTAATTCTGGCAGTTTTCTTGCATATGAGATGCGGCTTCTCAAGGGAGAAAAAAATCAAGAGCCAAGGGAATGAGTGGGCACTTCTGAAACCCTTGGCCTCAATATGTCAGGTTTTGTATTTCTAATATGAGTGGTTTTAAGTATTTCACTCTAGAAAGGTCATGAGAGTTTGCAAAGAATTTTAGAGATGGTAGCATGGCAAGCTGCAATGCAAGCAACAACATCATCACAAGCACTGCACCTCTGGAGCATTCCATGCATTTGGTGGCAGTCCCATATGACAGCAGTCCCTTAAGAGACTGTCAGAGACCTGATTTCCCCTCATGTATCACTCTCCTCCGGAAGTTTTCTCTGGAGGAAAAGAAGAATGTATTTGTCTCAAATGGCCACAGAATGTCAGAGCTGGTGTCAGTGTGCCATTTGTTGGCACATACACTGTGTGATGTTGGTGCCCGGAGCACTGTGCTTTACAGGATGGCTTGCTGTTAGTCTGAGGAATGTGAGTGGAAAGCAGTGGAGTTCATGGCAAGTGCTCAGCCTGCCTTATTGTAGAAAAATCATGACAATAAATGATGCCTGCAGATTTTACAGATTATTTTGAATGCATCAACCATAGTTAGAGCTATGAATCTTTTAGAAAAAGAAAATAAAAGTTTTATTAACCAGTATCTGAAAGGAAGCCCAGCTTCTTCCCTTTGTTTACCAGTAATAGGTAACTTTAATAAGCTGTCTGCCCTATTGAGTTTGACATGCAGACCTTGTTTGACATACTGTGGCTGTCCCTTGCATTTGGAGGTTGAATGTAGTACATAGAGCATGTAACTAATGAGATGGGGTTTTGTTCATCCTTTCAGTTAATTCTGTGTGTTCTTTTTTTTCCCCCTCCCCTTTGTGCTGCACGGCTGATTACCACCCTAGGACCTTGCAATGGGATACAGACCCCTCAGTGCTACAGCTCCAGTCTGACTCTGAACTTGGGTATATGTCAGCTCTTTATTTATTTATCATTTCTTTGCAAGAATTATGTTGAAAATGCTTCCCAGCTGAGCTGGTTTGATGTGATTTTTCATTTGCTTTGTTGACTCAAAGAGACCATAATTTAAGTTTCCCTTTTTCAGTTGCATCAATAAGAAGCTTCGTCAAAGCCAGCTTTCTGGAAATAAAACAAGTATTTAAAGAAGCTTGTGAAAAGATAAGCTGCTGTTTCTGTTGCCTGAAATGCAATACCAATAACTATTTCATTACAGATGAAATGTTATTATTGTGGCACTTAAAATGTGCATGTACAGTTACATTGGTCTTGTTTGTCCCTGTTGATTCAGACTTTGCTCTGAATCATTTGTAAGTTACTTCTTCCTCCCCTCCTTCCTGTCTGCCATAGTTATGCTGTTTCTACATGCAGTTACAATTTCCCCTTTTGTCTCGGGAGCTCTGTATGTGTGCTTGTGACTGTGCACACAATTGTAGTGTAAAGAGTAATTGCCATCTTACCTGAGCTCAGGCCAACCAAGAATTTTTAAAATTCTACTACAGCTCAAAGTTAAGTTTGGGATGGCATTCCCTTATCCCAAGCATCTGAAATGCCTGCCTGAAGAAAGAGTTAGGAGAAACTGTTTCTTTAGAGTAGGTAGCAGTCCTTCAGGTTCTTCAGAGCTTGAGTCATAGACAAGATCAAATTTTTATGTTGAAGAAACTGCTCTATGAAGTCATGGGCTTGCCTGAGTCTTCAGGAAAGTAACATATGGTTTATATTTGTGTAAAATTCATTCAACATTCTATAAGAAAAACAAATTTCCTTGGAACTACTGATTGACAGTGCTCCCAGCTGCAGCTAGGGCTATTAAGACTAGTCACAGGAAAGACCAGAAAGAGTAGAAAGTATCCAGAGAGCTTTCTGAACAGTTTCTTCACATCCAGAAGTGCTAGACTTGTAATTTTCACTACAGATAGATACAGCTTTTACTATTTTACCTGGACAACATCAAAAAGGTTTGAGGCTTTTGAGATGTTTTATGCAAAGAAACTTTTTAGCTGCTCTTTCCCAGAAGTTTGGGTGAAAAGATGAACACTCCCAGTAGCAAGGTTCCTCAGATGACTGTGCAAGGCAAGTTCCTTTATTTGACTCATGGAAGGATAACCCTGAGTATACCCACAAGACTTCCAGTGGCTGGTGCAAAGACAGAAAAGAAGTAAATCTATAAGGTATAATCTGTAATGGAAGTCCTACCCCTTTTGAAGGAAAATGGTCTTCAAAACCAAGGCAGACACAAATTATGTGTGTAGCAAAACACTTCTAGCTTATATGTCTTCCTTGTGGCACCTACAGAGAGAAGAATCATTTTTTAATGCATAGACTTTAGTTACTGTCATCCTAATGGCATCCCATAGGCACTTTTGAAAGGAATCTTTCAAAGCTTACATGCTCACTAAAATGAATATCTAGCACACTGTAAAGGATAAGAATTATGAACACTTCAGATGAAAATGGGGGTAGCAAAGCAACAGACAGCATAGTGCTGCCCCCAAAAGAACTAAAGACTAGAACATTGCAGTGTATATTGGGTAGAGTCCAAATACTGAAAGGATGATCCAGGTGTCCCTGGGATGCTTGGGACCAAGAGCTCGGCCAGCTTTTAGTTACCAAGATCCATTGAGGTTGCTTAACAAAGACAGAAAAGAACTGAGAGACCCCATTCCTCTTGGGGAAAAAGAGCTCCCTATCTTCACCAGTAATTACCAGGATATGTGTGACACTAGCCATTTGTACAACCACCAGTAATTCCTGAATTAGAAATATTTTAGGTGAAAAATTCCACATATTCTCCCAGCACAGCACTCTGGGATGTAGCTTTCGTCTTGGTTGACAGCCTACAAAGAGGGTAACCCAACTTGCAGCTAAATCCAGTTCTCTATGAGGACTGGTGTTCCCCATCCTCATGTGAAACTGTTGTTAGAATTAGGTGAAGTTCTAATTAGGTCCAGATGAGACACATAATTAATTAGAGCTTACACTTAACCATGACCACTGTCAAGAAGCTCTTTCAATGCAAAAGACTTAAGAATCTGAGTCAACAGCAACTAGTAGCCTGAGGTGTCAGGGGCCTGGTTACATAGGAATGTCTGTCTGACCAAGCAGGCAACAGAGCTTGCAGATGTGGTGCTGAAGAAGGGAAAAGCACACACAAGATTTCCTCAGGTGAGATATTTATTCAAGCTTGAATTCGCACATACCTAAAACTACACAATGTAAAGCTACCAAAACTTTCACTAGCTGATGTATATCACAAGCTGTAGATGTTTTTTCTGCCCCCAGTAATGATGTAGAAGTTTTTCTTTATGGTTTTCAGACAGTCACAGCTTTTTGTTCATAGTGGCAAAGTCACAGATGGTTGTAAGAGGGAAGACTTGCTATTTTTTCCCCCTCTTTGAAAAAGAAGAAAGACTCAGATGTCACAACTGTTTCTGCTCCAGTGGTTTTTGTTACATGATATGGCTGATTCATACTGATTACCTACTGAATCTAATAGCATTCAGCTTAATAACAACTCAGCCAGTGAGAGAGACTAGAAAAATATATAGCTGATGTAGCATTAACTAGCTGAAAGGTTCAGTAGGTGTCAACCAATAATGACAATTTCCTTTTGAGATTCCTATTACCTTGCAGCTGTCAATCATAATTGAATACCTAAACCATTGTAAACAAATTAGATCCAAACCCCTTTGACCTCTGTTCCTCTCTCAATCTAGAAAATGGAGATGATATGAATAATGTGTATGAATCTTCTGCTTTTCCAAATTGCTCTCTCTGATGATATGGCAACTCAGAAACGTGGTGCCCATTCCATTTATACCACAAAAATGTATAAGCATGGTTGTGCCGGTTGATCTAGACAACTGGACTTCATTTAGCTCATTTGTTTATTATCTGCATATTATTTTCTCTACTGAAAGTTGGTTATTTGGGTTTTTCCATTAAAACACTTGCAAGTAACTGCTTGGTTTTTTTCCCTCCCTGCAGACAATCAAATAATATTCAAGAAATAAATTGATCCTCCCTCCCACATTGAGTGAACTGTGTATGACTAGAAGTGTTTGTGATTATATTGAGCTGTCTCCTCTTTGCCCTTTTCTCTGTTAGTTGTCTTTAAATCATGGAAATAAATCACTAAAGAAATGGAATTACTAGAAAAAGGCTATATTTGCCTTGTTCCAGCTCTGTGTCAGAGTTCCCCTTGCATTAGGACTCTACTAATCATAAACCTACTTCAGCTATACTACTAATGGCTGCTGCTGAAAGGAGGATCTCCATCTTCATAGGAATCACCCACCTTGCCAATTAAAACCTCTATTATTGCTCTTAGGTGAACATTTGACACTCCTAATCCAGCCTGGTTTACATCCCCTGAGCCCTTCCCACTATTGTGTATCTCAGGCCAAGGATTAACTCTTTTGAGCAGGCAGAACACTGCAGTGATGATGGTACAAAAGATTTAGCTGCCTGTTACAAGGGGCACAAGCAGGTCATTTCTCCCATTTTCAGTTCCTCTCAGCAGCATGATCTAGAGGTTCAGTAACTCTTCTTTATAATGGCACATGGTTCCCAGATTAATTTTCTTCCCTGCAATTGGGTACTTCCCATGCAGAGTGTGTCGTGTTTCATCTTGGCTAAAACTGAAGTGTGGCTGTTTATTTTATTTTTTTTAAATCCTGCTCATACAAGCAAATTGTTCCTGCTGCTGGCTTCCATTTGACATGACTAACCTTCTGATGTCATGTATTCCATCTTAGACGCAGACTGCACAAACTAGGGGTGTCAAAGATCACCCAGGTTGATTTCTTACCTCGGGAGGTGGTATCATACTCCAAGGAGACACAGACACCTCTTGCCACGCATCAATCTGAAGGTAAGATTATTTTGCTGTTTGGTTTGACATTAAGCATTTAAAGTAAAGAATGTAAAATAAAAAAGTAAATCATAATATAGCTATTTATTGCACATTTTCTGCAAGCCAGGTATTGTTCATGTGATTAATGGCTGTGCTGGTGAGAATAATTATAATAATGACTTGAAATTTAGGTGGGACCAAAGTACTTCTGCTTTACAACAGGCTGTGCTCAGATAAGTTTAATGAGAACATGTTTTCAAATAAATCGTTATGAATATCATTAGAATAGTGCTTTAGTCTTTTTTTTTTGCTTTCTCAAGGAAGTTATTAATTCAGTGCTTTGTAAAGAAGCAGTGGGGGAAAGTTGCCCCCAGATATTTTGATCAGTGTAATGGAAATAGATGAATTTTAAGAGAAGTTCCAGGTCAGCTCCATGTGCCGAGGCTTAGATGCTTGGATGTGGATAGTCCCGTTTTCTCTCTGCTGATATATTATCTGTACTTATGGAGCTATCTGTTAACTGCTTGCTTTCCTCTTGACGAGTAACTACATGGAGTAGTTAATAGGAGAATGCTGATCTGTCTGTCCCTTAGGCTAACACATTTGCCAGTACAAACCGCAGAACACTAATTGCAGGTCAGTTGAGCCCGTGGCTGAAGTAATTTACACACTGTTACAGAGCAGAAGAAAAACCAAAGACAGTCTTGATTGTAGTTTTTAGTATTAACAACCAGGGGTAAAGAAAAGTTCAATGATCATGTGGTCTCCTGCAGGAGATAGTGCAGGCTCCATACAGAAGAAGATTCCAGTAGGTTGCAAGCATGTGTGAGTAAATCTAACTAGGAAGTTAGTGTTAGGGGAGGTGCAGTGATAAACACAGCCAGCCTGTTTTCTGCAGCTGG
This sequence comes from Picus viridis, assembly GCA_033816785.1. Classification (NCBI taxonomy): domain Eukaryota; kingdom Metazoa; phylum Chordata; class Aves; order Piciformes; family Picidae; genus Picus; species Picus viridis. The sequence goes on along the minus strand of CM066574.1, from coordinate 17,468,341 downwards.
CCTGCCAGCTCGTCTCTGCTTGTCCTTCTGAGGGTTGCTAAAGCAGGTAAGGTTTGTCTCGGAGGCCTTGCCTCCCTACTTGGAGACCAGTAGATATTCAACACTGGAGCATTATCATGGAATCATTGGTAGGTCACATGGAGGAAATGCCCTTTCTCCCTGAGATGGGGCCTTCATCCAGTGCAAGACCCTATGGACAAAAGGAGTTGAAGACATGGCTTTGTGTTTACCTCTCTCAGACTCGCAACTCCAGCATTTATTAGCTGATGTGCCTCTCTGAACAGGCTAACTTTTCTTGGTGAAGTAATGTCTTCCAATAGGTTGTTCTTGCTTTTTTCCAAGGAGCTCTTTAACTATTGCAAAATGCTTTGCTTGGGTAGCCAAGAGGGCAACCTTCTGTCCTTTGAGTTCAAAACCCCCAAACAGTGCACTTCTGCGGAGGTGGCAGTCAGGACAGCAAGCATAACAGGCAGTATGGCTTGTCTTGGTTGTCCCAACACAGAGGAAGCTTTTCTCTCTCCCTTGTGTGAAAGAAGATTAAGTGTAAAAAAAAGTCATACACTTCACACTGCCTAGGCCAAACCTGTGATGGGAAAGGTCAAATGGTGACAAGTGTCTTGGGTGACTGGATTTGGTTTATCTTTCATGTTCTCTGTGTCAGCAAAATCAAGGAAAAACCATTTAAAAAAAAAAAAAAAAGTTTTTATATTTAAACACAGAGAAAATACCACCCCTCAGGTGCATGGGAGAGAGAAAATGTAACTTACAATTTCCTGCTAGGGAATTCTCCACGTGTAACTTGGACATGAGTATGGCCTTGCATCAGTAAAGCAGAGTGAGGAAAGTTTGGTTATTCTATTTCAATTTAATTGGAAACTCTCTAGGAGGTAGGTAAGGTTTGTGTGTTTGATCTCTCATGTCTGATGGAAATGACTGCTCAGGTTTTCAATCTCCCAAGCCTCTTTATGAATGCTGGGGGCTTCATACTGTCAGCAAACAAAGGGGAATTCCTTGGGAGAAAAGTTTTGATAGGTCTCTATGCTGTTCCTATGCATTCCTGTGATAAAAATGTAGACATTATCTTCCCAAGAGAAATTCTTCAGTGATTACTGTGATTGTGTGCTCAGTTATTCAGTAACTTAAGCCTTAGAGTTGGAGAAAAGAGGAGAGAGAAAGGGGGAAAAAAAAAAAACAACCACCAACCAAACCCCACAAAACTCCTTATTTACTTCAATGAGTCTTATTTCAGCTTTAAGAACTTGGGTTTTTTGCTGCCTGCTTTGGATACTGGAAATGCAGAATTTTAGGATGAGATTATCAGTCACTTCCTTCTGGTTTGGAAGACAACTGGTGAAAGGTGCAGCTGGGTGGAAAGATCTTTCCTGTATAATTAAACCACCAATTCAAGAAAGACAGGGATCTACTAGAAAGAGTCCAGCAGAGAGCAACAAGGATGAGTGGGGGCCTTGAACATCTCTCCTGTGAAGAAAGACAGTAACCTGGGGCTGTTTAGTTTGGAGAAGAGAAGGCTGATAGGCCTAAGTAATCATGGGCCTATATCAAACTCCAGTAATTTTCATCCATCCTTTATTCACCAGGGTGGAAAAACAAGCTGTGTTTCAGATCACTTGTGTGTATCAGAGTCTTATCTTGTCAGAGTGAGGTGGCTATGCCGGATTCACCTTCAGCAACTTTTCTCACACTGGAATTCCCTTTGCACATCAGTGCCTACAATGCTGCTGTCAGCTGCATGGAGAGCTGCCTGTGTCAGCAAAATATAAGGGTCTTTTCTGGGGTCTTAACAGCTGCTGCAAGAGGGGTAGTTCATCCATGGAAAGCTCTGGCAAGGATATGTTTCATTTCTCCTCATTAATGCTTTCCATAGAAACTGCTGACATTGTACAGGAACAGCACAGTCTTGAATCTGTCATTCAAAACCCAGCCTACTTTGTTGTTTCAGAGGTTATGCTTTGGAAGGTTTGGGTTTTTAAAGCTATGGTAGAGGGTTTACTGGAAGTAGATACTTTCTGTAAGCTTTTTAATTTAGTTAAAACTCTCCCCCACACCCCCCCTTTTTTTTTTTTCCCCTAAAAGAAATATTTGTCATAAGTCTTTGAGTTCAAAATTAACTACCTGATTAAATTTTGAGTCCAGTTACTCAAGCTATATCACCTTACATCTCTTAGCTGGACATCATGGAGACATACTAGCAAAACTTGGAGTGACATGAGCTGTCACTAGAATGATATCTAAGTCACAAAAATTGATATTCCCTCTAGATTTTCTGGAACTCAGCAATTAATTTGACCCACTGTAATTTCTTATCAGCAGCTTTTTTTTTTATGTCTATAAATGTCTGAGTGGTTGGTGTCAAGAGGAAGTGGACAGGCTCTTTTAGTGGCACCTGGTAATAGGACAAGGAACAATAGATACAAGCTAGAGCACAGAAAGTTCCACCTCAACATGAGGAGAAACATTTAAACTGAGGGTGACAGAGCCCATGAGCAGGCTGTCCAGAGAGGTTGTGGAGTCTCCTTCTTTGTAGACTTTCAAAGCCAACCTGGACGTGTTCCTGTGTGACCTGCCCTAGCTGATCCTGCTTGGGCAGGGGGTTTGGACCCGATGATATCTGGAGGCCCCTTCCAAACCTTACTATTCTGTGATCATGTAACAGAGGACTTTGAGTCCATTCAAAGCTCTGCAGCTTTTTTTGAAATGTCAGTATCAGGTTTTCTGTGTATTGCTGTTCTAGAGAGAAAGCTCAAGCTGCACCAAGGGAAGTTTAGGCTCGAGGTGAGGAGGAAGTTCTTCACGGAGAGAGTCATTCATCATTGCAATGGTCTGCCCAGGGAGGTGGTGGAGTCACCGTCCCTGGAGGTGTTCAAGAGGGGACTGAATGTGGCGCTTGGTGCCATGGTCTAGTTATGAGGTCTGTGGTGACAGGTTGGACTCGATGATCTTTGAGGTCTCTTCCAACTTTGGTGATACTGTGGAAAACAACAACTCTGTGGGGGCCTTTGATGCCCTGCCTTTGTGGTAGTGGCTCTTCCCCACCAAACCTTATAAAACTGGTAAAGGAAAGTTTCATTGTGCCAAGTACAGTGTGGTGCCAGGGAGCCAGATGCTATGAGCACTGAGGTCTCAGCTTGTCAGCTGCTAATTTTAGAAATAGTGTGGCATTATTCTTCGCTGTATAAAAGCAGCTTAACTCCTCTTTTCAGAACAGGTATTTTGTTAGATTTCAGAGGTATAATGACATGTTATTTCCCCCACCCACCACGTTATTTACAGATATGTATATATGCATCATTCAACCCTTTGATCACAAATACCTAATTCTTTTGCTTTATTTAGGTCACAGTAAGTTTCAGCCTTTTCTTCCTTGTAGGATGGCTTCAAAAACAGATTTTGGCTCTGGAGCTTGAGGGGGAAAAAAATGTTCTTTACTTTTTTCCCTCCTCCTTCTGTAACTGGACTTGAATTTAGGGATCCATAGGCATTGAGAGACACTTTGCTTGTGCTGCTTTTTCTATTCTGGAGTTCATTAAGAGCTAGGCTATGCCAAATGTTTTCAGAGAGGTCTCTAGAACAAGTTCCTTTGCTGTAGAGAGACTCTCACCCTGGCCCAGAAGTCCTTGTGAAGTACCCAAAGTACTGCAGAACTGCCCTTTGCTGATGGCACACTTAGGAGAAAGCAGCATCAGAAAGCCATGGCCTGACCTCTGTCCAGGATGAACCCTTTGCTGTCGTACAGCAGTGGGAGGAAGTCTGTGTATCTGCCTGCAAGCTGCCTTTTGAGATAGGAAGACAGCCTGCACATTCGAGCTCTGCTGGATGCCCACCTCAGCTCCAGATCCCCTGCTCTCTGATGGGTTGGGAAATAAAATCTCAGTGAGGAAATCATCACATTGCCCCTGCACTGCGAAGGCAATACGGCTCTTATTTGGCACCCCTCAATAACAAGGGAGCAGTAAGAAGGTGAATGTCTGTGAGGTCTCTGGCATTGCTGGCCAGTGTCAGGGATGTTGTTATTCCTCTTTTATGAAGTGGAAACTCCTTCTCCTCTGGTAAACTGAGATATTCTCACTTTCCTGACTTGTCATGCAGTCAATGCAAAGATATTTCTGAAATGCATCTCTGAAACAGTAGATCCTGTATTCAGGGGAAGAAAATCTGACTTTCCAGAGCAGTGGAGGTCCTGTGCATTTCACCTGCTTACCAGCTTAAACAGATGGTTGTTTATGTGGAGAAAACAAATACTTACCTCCTGAGCAAGATAACCTCATCCTATGTCACAAATGTTTGTCTGTTTCTGGCAAAGAATGCAGTTCAGTTCTATGATCCATCTGTTTATCTGCTGTGTTCAAACACTAAGGATACTTTGGCTACTGGGGGAAGAGGAGAAATAGGCTCTACCCTCCACTTGGAAGTATCTCTGTCCCTGGAGATAGTCAAGGTGAGGCTTGACAGATACTCAAGGTGAGGTGGGCAACCTGATTTAATTGAGGGTGCCCATGCTTACTGCAGCAGGGGTTGGACTAGATGATCTTTGCAGGTCCCTTCCAACCCAGACCATTCTATGAAGTGGCAAAATTCTAGAGGCTGGGTTGAGTTCTACATCTCTTTGACACTGTAATTCTCTGAGCTAATGCTCTCCAAAGTTAGCCTTTTTAAAGCAGGAGAGGGCATTTCTGCTCACAGTCTCATGAGACCAAGCCACGTGAGTTTAGGTATCTGTGTGTAATACTAAATGTGATTACTGCAGGGTAAGCCAAAACTCACTCTGGGTGCCATTGGCTGCATCAACAGCTGTTCACTGGCTGCCTGATAGCAGAGCACTTCATGCAGACGTGTTAGTGTAGGTTTCTCATTAGCAAGTAAACTTTGTGTGACTAAAAGTGTCACACACTGACACTTCTGGTAGGACTGTGTCCTGCTTTGAGTTTTGGTAATTAGATGTGGAGATACCTGTGGCTAGAAGTGACAAGCCTGCAATGCTGTGAAAATGAGTCAGGCCTCTTAAAGCTCCATGTTAAAAATCCTTAGATTTATTTTACTTAGATTGTTAGGGAGTGAGATTTCCACATTTATTCAGTATGGAGCTGTGGCTCTCTTTTTTCCAGTAAGATAATGTGCAGCAGACCTCCAGTACAGCAAATTCTGCCTTCCCATATCAGACTGTAGCTCAGCTCTAGCTTTGTGAAAGCTAGTCCTAGAACTAAGCAAGATCATACTTGAGTTTTCCCGTGGCCAGTCTGTCTGGAGTTCATGGATCAGAAGCTGGAGGTCAAATTAAAGAGCTTACTTTGGCTTTTCCCTTCTAGACATTCTTACAGTTCAGCTCCAGTCCAAAGACGAGGCTGGACCTAAGAAATGCTCAACCCCTCATTTAATAGGAAATGGAGATGCAGATTTGGGCATCAATATGCCTGAAACCTACATGTCAGGATTCAGGACAATATTGGTGATAGGAAGGACATTGGAGATAACTGAGGGGAGTGCTGAGAACCCTCTGTCATAAAGAAAAGGTGCTGGTGGAAAGCAGAGCAGAAGTGGGGTAGAAATTACTACTAAAAGAGGAGACAACCTAGGATGTATTGGCACTAAAGCAGAACTGTTTTTAAAGATACAGAGCTGAGTGTTGGTACTGATGGGTACTGATCCTGTAGGACATATTATGGTCTGTGCTGGGCAGTATTGTGCATCACTGAGGGGTTTTAGTTAGTTATAAAAATCTAGTTTGCCTTTCCCCTCCCCACCCCCCTCAGTCCATCAGAGCCTCACTGTGGATCTCAATAGATGGCTTACACACCCTGATTCAAGACTGCTTTGTTTGATTAAACCACAAAGCTTATTTTGTGCTGCTGTACCAGACTGTACGAGAGTGGGTGAGACTAGAATGAAGCAGAGCAAAGATCCGAGGTGTTGCACTGTGTAACAGTCTCTGAATAATTCCTCTTTATGCCTGTCACACCTCCATCTCCTTGTCTAAATCACAAGATTTCAAAGGTGGGGTTTTTTTTTTGGGGGGTGTGTGTTTGTTTGGGGGCTTTTATGAGTTGGGCAGAAAACTTTTCCAAAGGCATTCGGGCAGTGCTCTCTGGTGGTGAAGCGATGAACTGGCATGTCCTGCCTCGGATGCTGGAGGTGCAGGAGGGATGGTGAGGTGACCTGTGGAAAAACACTTTCCTGATCTTTTGTGAGGCAAGGATTATACTTCTCAGAAGATGCTTGAGTTGTGTGAATGTATGGGCTGATGCCAGAAATGTGAGAATAAACAGAGCTGCTATACAAAAAGCTGGGGGAAAAAATAAAATATTTTACATGCAGACATTTTAAAAAGTGTCTTAAAAATCAGTTATAGGTATATGAAAAAATTCCAGGGGAATAATATGCTACTGAAATTAGCTGCAGTCCCTTGTTCTTACCAATCATAGAATGACTTGGGTTGGAAAGGACCTTAAAGATCATCTAGTTCAAACCTCCTGCCATGGGCAGGGACACCTCCCACTAGAGGAGGTTGCTCAGTGCTGCATCCAACCTGGCCTTGAACACCTTCAGGGAAGGGGCATCCACAACCTCCCTGAGCAACCTGTCCTGATGTCTCACCACCCTGACTTTAGATAATTTCTTTCTAATAGCCAGTTTAAATCTCCTCTCCTCCAGATTCGATCCATTGCCTTTTGTCTTTTCCCAACAAGCCCTTATAAAAGTCCCTCCCCAGCTTTTCTGTAGCTCCCTTCAGGTACTGGAAGGCTGCTCTAAGGTGTCCCTGGAGCCTTCTCTTCTCTAGGCTGAACAACTCCAGCTCCCTCAGCCTGTCCCCACAGGAGGGGTTCTCCAGGCATCTGATAATCATGGCCTCCTCTGGACCCACTCTGAGTTCCATGTCCTTTTTGTGTTGGGGGCAGCAGTACTCCAAGTGGGGTCTCATGAGAGCAGAGTAGAAGGGGAGAAGTACATCCCTCCCTGAAGTACAATTAGCAAAGCAGAGTTTGTTAAAATACATATTCTCCAGGACAGCCACCTCAGGCTGGCACCAGGTGTGGTGGGTCTGTGTTCTACTTCAAGCAGGCTGTGTGTTAGGTATGTAGCACTGAAGGCTTTCTTCACCAGCTGGCTTATGTTATTTTTATATAGTACAGGATTAAGATAAGGGCTTGCCTTTGGAAAATGTGTTTCTGTGGTTTTTCTTGTGCAGAATGTGTTTGACACTGACAAGTCTTTCTTATAGGAGGAAGAATGAAGAGGCTGTTGCCTGTGGTCACGCACAGTTCAGTGTTTGGGTGTAGGAGGAGACATCAAATGTCCATTCTCCTGACATAGGTAGCACATATGGGCTAAACCAGGATTTCTGTAAAACAGTCCCACTACATTTGTAGAAAGTGTCCTGTTACATCCACACTCTACCAATATATTTATCAGTGCTCATTGCTGCAGTATTTGTTCCCATTCCCTGTCTCTCCTCCCAGATCCTCTCTGAAGACTTCTAGAGAAAGGTTTTTCTTGTACTGGGATGGTTTTCAGATAGTTTGCAGTGATTTCTTAAGGCTAAACTGTTTTGAACAGGCAGACCTGAGAATTTGTTAGGCAGCAGAAATTCTCTGGGAATTATCTACTAAGCATTGGTTTAACAGAGAGAAGGAAAACTTTTTAGGGAGCCTAGACTCTCTGTCTCCCTTATCATTTCATTACACAAGGACAGAGTAGTTTGCAGCTCCTCCACAATCTTAAAATCCTGGGAAGGTCTCCTGACAACCAGGCCCACGTACATGGGAGTTTATTGCCCCAAAGTAGCCCAGGGTCTTCTGCAGACCCTGATTTCTCTTACATTAAATGCAGGCCCAGGTAACACATCATTCTTTACAAGATTGGGAGGAAAAGAGCAGGCTTCTCACAGCTGTGCCTACATCTTCTCTAAACCATTCAGGCTCCAGAAGCTGAGGAGCAAGCCAGAAAGATTAACTGCCTTCTCAATGGAATGAGGAACCAGTTTTCGCATGGTGGTTGGCTTGGAAGGGTTTGTTGTGCAACTGTCCTTCTGTGCGTGGAAGCAAATTGGTTCAAAGCCTCTGCAGACTCTGCATGGAGAAGGACTATGCTGCTCTTCCCCTCCTTGCAGATCCTGCTTGATCCTAATGGATGCTCTTTGCTTTGGAACAAGTAGATCTCATCCTCCACCCAAGAGGTGGGAGATGAGAGGTTACTCTATCTCAGAATAAAAGAAGACATGTGGTAGTCGGCTCCCTTGTGCAGAACCCAACCTGCTCTTCTGCTTGCAATGGGAAAAATGTAATTGACTGAGACCCTGGTACAGCTGGTGTCACCTGGTGAAAAACAAGAACTTTGACCTCAAACTCCTTTAGCTAGCTGCAAGTAATCACACAGTGCCTTTGACCCATCTTTGTGTCCTGACATCTGAAACTAGCAGTGATCCATGAATTCAGAGAGAAGCCCTGTACCACCTGTATGCAAATTGAATCCTTTGTTAGCTGGAAATGAAAACCTTCTTCCAAGGCTTTCCTCTCTGGAAACTGCTGTACTGAGCTGATTTATTATGTTCCCCTCAAACTACCAAATAGTTCTAAACTTATTTTTGAACATATGGCAATCAGTGTGTTACAACTGGGCTTTAGCATGAGAGGGTAACTCTCTCACTGATGAACAGTGCCACAATTTCCCCAGTCAAGCCAGTGAAAAGGCAGTGGCCAATTCTTCTGTTTGCCATTTTTACCTGTTGCTGGTTCTCACTTTACTGTGCAAATCATTTCAGTAGTACCTGAATATACTTTGAATTATCAAAATGTTGTCTATGTTACAATGCTCACACCAGAAGTTAGGAAAAAGGTAAAAAGGGGGAAGGTTGAGTTAAGAGCACTTCCAACAGAGCAATGAAGACAGAGCTTTTTGTTTTCCTTGGAAACAAAGCATGCCTTTTCCTACCCTCCCTGCAATTCCTCCTTTAGCCTAATGGATGCTACCTATTCAGTGCCTACAAGAAAACTAATACCCAGCATCTTGTACTGCATGTTTAGTAGCTTTTAGCAAAGTTTGTAACATGGACCCACTTCCACTGGAATTAATGAAAAGATGAAGAAAAATGTGCATTGCAGAAGCAGCAGTTATTAATCCTTGGTGCTCTAATTAGCACTTAATCTTTCTAATCCTCTCAGTAGGTACAAAATCAGGGCTGGAATAGACACAGGCCATAATGTGGAAAGCCCTTCACTAGTAGCGTTAAAAGATGTGCAGAAGGGAAAAAAAATCAGTGTGTTCCGTTACTTCACACTTCTCAGTTTGCTTTTTGTTGCAAGTGCCAAGAAAGCAAAGAAAAATATTCATGTGCCAGAATCCCCTCCTCAGTTTTAACCTTTACTACTAAAGTACTGGGTCAAAAACTATGCAGCTGATAATTCTCCTGTTCACCACCTCTCTCTGTTCTACAGCTGAGTCACAGCTTAATGAGCTGGCCAATTGTGACCCTCTATAGCCTCCTTTAATTGGCTCATTTCCATAGTAGAAGCCACCTGCCTTGGACAGAGAAGTGTCAGCTGCTTACCCTCAGACTAACTGGAGAGGGAGCCAAGTGGTTGGGTTGGGTAGAATGAAGAGGGTTTGTCACATCCCACATTATTGCCCACCATAAAGATGAATGAGAATGCACACAAGCTGGGTCTTTTTTTGCCAAGTGTATCTTCATAGCCTGACCTGAGCACCAAGGGCAGAGCCCTTGGCCCCACTTCTCCCTCTCAAGGTGGTGTAAATCTATGCTGCATTTATTATGACAAATTGTGGATCTCATATGAAGTACTTGAGAATCCCTCCTTCAAAATCAATAGTAGCTGGACCCTTTCCAGAGAATCCTTTTGCTCACTCACAGATGCCAAGAGTTACAATGAAAATAGAAGAAAGGATCTGGATGAAGACAAAGCTCAATTAAATGTCTGTCAGTGAAGTAAAAGTCCCAGCAGGAATCCCCATTGGCCACTATTAATAGAAGCAGGAAATCTCTTTTGCTGCAGTACAATAGAGTGTCTCCACAAACAATGTCACTTTTCAACCAGGCTGCCACTTGGCCATATATCTTAGTTTAAATAACCTTGCCATCAAGTCACTCTGAACCGCATGTCCTAGCCACAGACCTCCAAAACAGTGCTTGGTCTTCTTGCAAGTTAGCTCCCTACTTAAGGCCCCCAGAACATGAAATGATGTTAATTATTCTTTTCTAAAATATGTTGCACATGAAGCTTCACACACTTTAAGTCTCTAATTGCGTGATGTTGCTGTGGATGCCTTTGTTCCTTCTTTCCTCACCCCACTTGTCTGGTAAAGTTTGCCACATCAGGGCTCAAAATGAGTCACGTTCCTGGTCCCTACACTTACGAATCGCCTCATTGGTCTTGGTAGCAGCTGTTGCTGAGGTTTGAGGACTTTCAGACCTCACCAACCCAAACCATTCTATGATTTGCTTAGTTTGGAGCTGAACTTTTTCTGAGGGTCTTCAGTTTAGCTGTGGAGCTGGAGAATTTTTGAAATTTGGTTGTTTCATATTTTGTTTCTTGTCACATCCACCCATATGTTCAGGTCTCTCTCCCCCTCTCCTAGGCACCAGTTACTCAGCAACAACATGCTGAAAGCAACCACTCACCTGTTACAAAACAAACACAGAAAGCACTGAAGGTTTTGCTTGTGACTCTGTAAAGAATTCTCTATGCACTGATACTGCAGCACAGGTAATATGCAGATTGAAAACACAGCTCAAACCAACCTTCCAGAGGGGAGGCTCAAAACTGACCTGGGCTCTTGCCTTCACAAAAGGAAGCTGGGAGACATACACGTTGTAGTGGATTGACTTTGGTTGCCTACCAAGCCACTCTCTTCCTGAGCAGAAGGAGAAAATGAGAAGATAAAATTCATGGTTTGAAATAAGGATAGGGGATCACTTTGATTTTACCATTGTGGGCAAAACAGACTTAGTGTGTAGGGGGGAAATTAATTTACTTTATTGCCAGCTAAAATAGATTTGGATGGTCAGAAACAAGGACAAATTTGAAACAATACCTTTCCCCTTCTTTTTCCTGGGCTTAACTTCAGTCCTTCATTCCTGGCTCCTCTACCTCCTCTTCTTGCTGAGCAGCTCACAGAATTTGGTACAGGGGGTTGTGATCAGCCCATAGCAGCTGCTTTCTGCTCCTCCTTCTTCCTCATAAGTGGATATGGATCTAAAATCCAAAATGTATAGCAACCTGTCTGTGCAATGGACAAAGCTACAAGTTTGCTGAGGTGTAGGAGGGGAGAGAGATGCTTTTGTTGGCTCTTTCCCCCCTTTTGGCCATACCACATAGGTCATGGGACTACTCATTTCACCTGTAATAGTTTTTGTATCATAGAATTGTAGAATCTTAGAATGCTATGGGTTGGAAGGGACCTCAAGAGATCATTGAGACAACGCTGCAAAGCAGGATCACTTAGGGCAGATCACACAGGAACACAGCCAGGTGGGTTTTGAAGTTGTCTGGAGAAGGAGACTCCAAAATGTCTTTGGGCAGCCTGCACGGGTAACAAAGAGGAGCTGGAAGCCTCATTACAGCAGGAAAGTTATGATGTAGTTGTCATCACAGAAATGTGGTAGGATGACTCACATGGCTGGAGCACTGTAATTGATGGCTACAGGCTCTTCAGGAGAGACAGGCAAGGGAGAAGGGGTGGAGGGGTGGCCCTATACATCAGGGAGGCACTAGATGCCATGGAACTAGAGATTAAGGATGATCAAGTTGAGTGCCTGTGGGTGAAAATTAGAGGGAAGGCCAACAAGGCTGACATCCTGGTTGAAGTCTGTTATAGACCACCCAACCAGAATGAAGAAGTTGATGAATTATTTTATAGGCAGCTAGAGGCTGACTCAAGATCACCAGACCTTGTTCTTATGGTCGACTTTAACCTGCCTGATACCTGCTGGGAACTCAACACAGCAGAGAGGAGGCAGTCTAGAAGGTTCTTAGAGTGTATGGAGGATAGCTTCTTATCCCCACTGCTGTGTGAGCCTACCAGGGGTAAGGCTTTGCTTGACCTCCTTTTACAAGCAGAGAAGGGCTGGTGGGAGATGTGGTGGTTGGAGGATGTCTGGGGTCCAGTGACCATGAAATAATTGAGTTTTTGATTTGCAGTCAAGCTAAGAGGGGCAGCAGCAAAACCTCCACTCTGGGCTTCCGGAGAGTGGACTTCAGGTTACTCAAGGAACTAACTCAGAAGGTACCTTGGGAAACAGCCCTTAAAAACAAAGGGGTCCAGGAGGGCTGGACCTGCTTCAAGGAAGAACTCCTGAGGGTGCAGGAACAGGCTGCGCCAATGTGCCGGAAGATGAGCCACCTGGGCAGGCGGCCAGCCTGGATGGGCAATGAACTACTGAGCAAATTAAGGGAAAAAAAGAGGGTGTATCATCTTTGGAAGGAAGGTAAAATAACCCATGGAATGTTTAAGGATGTTGCTAGGTCATGCAGGAAAAAAATTAGAGAGGAAAAAGCCCATTTAGAGCTTAGATGCTCATCCTTCTATAAATACATTAATGGCAAGAGGAGAGGCAAGGACAGCCTCCACTCCTTGGTGGACATAGAGGGCAATATTGTAACTAAGGATGAGGAAAAGGCAGAGGTACTTAAAACCTTCTTTGCCTCTATTTTTAATAGCAGGATAGGTTGTCTTCCAGACAACTGGCCTCCTAAGCTGGCAGATGGAGGCAGGGAGCAGTATAGTGCCCCTGTGATCCAGGAGGAAGTAGTTAAGAGACCTGCTTAACAGCTTGGATCCTCACAAGTCCATGGGACCGGATGGGATCCATCCTAGGGTGCTGAGAGAGCTGGCAGATGAGCTGGCCAAGCCACTGTCTATAATTTTTCAACAGTCCTGGCTCACTGGAGAGGTCCCAGATGACTGTAAGCTGGCCAACGTGATGCCCATCCACAAGAAGAGCCAGAAGGAGGAGCCAGGGAATTCCAGACCTGTCAGCCTGACCTCAGTGCCAGGCAAGATTATGGAACAGTTCATCCTGAGTGCAATCACACAGCACTTACAGGATGGCCAAGGGATCAGGCCCAGCCAGCATGGATTTAGGAAGGGCAGGTCCTGCCTAACCAACCTGATCTCCTTCTATGATCAGGTGACTGCCTGGTGGATGTGGGGCAGGCTGTGGATGTGGTCTACCTGGATTTCAGCAAGGCCTTTGACGCTGTCCCCCACAGCAAACTCCTGGCCAAGCTGTCAGCCCATGGCTTGGACAGCAGCACTCTGTGCTGGGTTAGGAACTGGCTGGAGGGCTGAGCCCAGAGAGTGGTGGTGAATGGGGCCACATCCAGCTGGCAGCCAGTCACTAGTGGTGTCCCCCAGGGATCAGTGCTGGGCCCTATCCTGTTCAATATCTTTATTGATGATCTGGATGAGGGGAGTCCATCATCAGTAAGTTTGCAGCTGACACCAAGCTGGAGGCAGGTGTTGATCTGTTGGAGGTAGGAGAGCTCTGCAGAGTGACCTTGACAGGCTGGACAGATGGGCAGAGACCAATGGCATGAGATTTAACACATCCAAGTGCTGGGTTCTACACATTGGCCACAACAACCCCATGCAGTGCTACAGGCTGGGGTCAGAGTGGCTGGAGATCGGCCAGGCAGAAAGGGACCTGGGGGTACTGGAATGGGCTGCCCAGGGAGGTGGTGGAGTTGCCATCACTGGAGGTGTTTAGGAGGAGACTGGATGAGGCACTTGGTGCCATGGTTTAGTTGATTAGATGGTGTTGGATGATAGATTGGACTCGATGATCTTGAAGGTCTTTTCCAAGCTGGTTAATTCTATTCTCTATTGCTCTATCACCATGTATCAGAGCATCCTGATGAAGTATCAAAAATTAATACCCAACCGTACATATTTCCTATGCAGTGAGTATGTTTTCAGACCTAATTAGTGAATTAGTTAGCACTAGTTTACAATTATCCTTAATAAGTATGGATTAGGAATGATCAGTAAAAGTAACTTTTCTGTTTCGCAGTTCATCGGCTTGAGATAATTTGTAACAAAGGCTCATGTTGCAATCAGGGAAAGGACTCCCACTGACTTCAGTGGGAGCTGGACAGGGATCAACATGAAGTACTTGCCATGAGTCTAAATAGCTGACATTGTCACTGGCTCATCATGTGAATCCCTTCAGTACATTGTAGAATCATTTTATTTGGATTTGATTAAACATAAAAGTATTTTGCAAGGCTTTCCAGCTTTGGAAAACAAAGTCATTTACATAAGAGCTATCCTCTTTTACCCTGGTTAGTAGGCTTCATCCTCCAAATATTTAGCATGCTGTGTGCTCAGGATGTGCCCTGGCATATTTGATTGTCTGACATCAGGTACATAGGTGTTCACAGGAGAAGATCTGATACTGTAACGTCCATTTGTTGTATCCTGCTTTGCTGATAGATTGCAAGGTCTGACAGGCAGGAAATGTAATGGTACCTCATACTTAGCAGTATGGGATATAGGAGACATGCTGTAAAGAAATGCTGGTCCCGAGCAACGGCTTTATATGTCATAGAAACATAGAATGGATTGGGTTAGAAGGGACCTTTAAAGGTCAACTAGTCCAACTCCCCTAAAGGGACAATTTAAACTAGATCAGATTGTTCAGGGCCCCATCCAGCCTGACCTGGAAGGTTTCCAGGGATGGGGCATCTACCACCTCCACCCTCATCATAAGGTTTCTTCCTTAGCTTTAGTCTGAATCTCTCTTTTGGTTTAAAACCATCACGCCTTGTCCTACTGCAACAGACCCTGCTAAATATACATACATATATATATGTTTTAAGGGGAAAATTCACTGCTTGCCTGTATTCCAGGTTAACTTTGTCAGCTGCTAAAAATGTGCCTTTTATTATTAACACCTTTTATGAATCCCACAAACAATAGAAACAGCAACTCTTGCTCCAAGCCCAGCCACATCTTGCAGTAATTTCTAAATGCCCCATATTAAAAATAATACACTTACTCAAACTTCTCCAGAATGTCCCAGGGTAAGCAAAAATGCTTTTTTCTATTATTATTAGTTTCGACAAACCTGATTGTGTGCTGGCCATTGTTAAAAGCTTCTTTATCTGTCTCCAAATGCAGTGAGAGACAAAGAATTTTTAATGAATTTAATTAAAACTTTATGTGGTTTTTATGGTGTTCACCTCCAGCTGGTATGCCATTCTTCTCTGATGAATGAAGTTTCCTCTAATGCATAATGATGTGTTTTATTTGAGGGATGTTTAAACCCCCTTCCTAGTAGCCCTGAGGTAGTTTCCAAGGTATGACACAGTGGTTAAGTATTTAAAAGCTGGTCTCTTAAGTTTAAGAGCATTATATATCTGGTTAAATGCACATGCATGAATGCATAAATATGAATTTTTATTTCTTTTCCCCCAGAAACAGTCCTTGTAGCCTGGATTTCATGAGCCATGCTGCTGAGAATTTGTCTGTGCAGAGGACACATTGACATGAAAGAGTCTAGTTATCTGCATGTTAGGGGTTCGGTGGGACCTCTGGAGATCTTTGGGTCCAACTCCAACTCCCCTGCCAGAGCAGGACCGTAGAATCCAGTGCAGGTCACACAGGAACACATCCAGAGAGGGCTTGAATGTCTCCAGAGAAGGAGACTCCTCAGCCTTTCTGGGGAGCCTGTTCCAGTGCTCTGTGACACTTACAGTAAAAAAAGTTCTTCCTCATGCTGAGGTAGAACTTCCTGTGCTGCAGTTTACATCCATTTCTATCACAGGGCACAAGTGAGCAGAGGCTGTCCCTTTCTTCCTGACAGTCAGCTCTCAGATATTTATAGACATTTATTACATCCCCTCTCAGTCTTCTCCTCTGCAGACTGAACAGCCCCAGGTCTCTCAGCCTTTCCTCATAAGGCAGTGCTGCAGTCCCTTCACCATCCTTGTAGCCCTATGTTGGACTCTCTTAAATAGATCCCTGTCCCTCATGAACTGGGGAGCCCAGAACTGGATGCAGTATTCAAGGTGGAGCCTCACTAGGGCAGAGTAGAGGGGGAGGAGAACATCCCTTGATCTGCTGGACATACTCTTCTTAATGCACCCCAGGGTACCATTAGCCACCTTGGCCACAAGGGCACATTGCTGTCCCATGGAAAACTTATTGCTTGTATTAGGAGTGGGAAATTGAATAACCTTTGCTTAACACACTGAAAACTGACATCTCTACCAGGCACAAGGTCCTGATACTGATGGGCACGCCTGGTGCTGCTGTAATAAAAGTGAGTAATAGCATGCAGCCAGTCCTGTTAACAAATGTTTCAGTACTTCTGATGAGATGTGCTGAGATGCTACAACAGGCTGAGTCATTCCCATGGCTGGTTAGAGTTAGTGGAATTCTAGTCCTCTGAATCTCTCTTGCTGGTGGGCTTTCATGCAGAGTATCTCAAAAGGGCAACAACCTGTCTTCCTTTCTTGAAGATGTATTCAGTCAATATTTCTTCTGTCAAGGAAAGTCTTGCTAAAAGAGGTAAGGCTTTGATTTGTTTCAAGCACTCGCCCTTCAAAATCTTGAGTCTGGGTGTGGTCAAACTGAAGTACAGAGCTGTTGTTTGTGGTTATGTGGATGCTGAGATCTCAGTTGTGCAAGAATCATGAACAACTTCCCCAGGGAAAGAATGAATTAAGCGAGATGGCTTGGACCACAGGAACAGAATTTAGGAAGAACTTGCATCTCGACAGGGAGTGGCAAGGTCCCTGGAGAAGTGTCAGTAATGTAGTCTATGAACTTGCAGTGGTTTTGCACAGACTGGAAAAACTTAGAGGAACGTTGGAAGGCAATGTTGGAAGGCAAAAGGGACCTTAAAGATCATCCAGTTCCAACCCCTGCCATGGGCAGGGACACCTTCCACTAGACCAGGTTGCTCAAGGCCTCGTGCAAACCTTGAACTCCTCCAGGGACGGGGCATCCACAACCTCCCTGGGCAACCTGTTGTCAAGGGGTCAGGCTTTAAGGCTCCTGTGTATACTCCTCTGGTCTCCAGCTCTAAACCAACATGATGTTTAACTAGTATCCTTTGTTCCTGGGGTTACTTTTGGCAAGCAGTGTTGGGAACAAAGTTAAAGAAGCCTGAGGAGAGCTAAATCCTGGGACTACAAGGGTTGAGTTTCAGCTGCTTATGCTCATGATGCACTGCTAGAATTTCATCAGCCTGTGAAAAGTGACAGGTTTGACAGTGAACCCATGAGTCCTTTGAGGACATAAGCAGAAACACAAGGCCACAGAAAGCATTGGAGTCCAGGTGTTGGTTATAGTCTTGCTTTTAAAAGCAGAGAAGACATCAAACAGGAAAGAAGTAAAACCACTGAAACCAAAGATTTCTTTCCAGGTTTGTAGATACTTTGCACTAAGTGCCTGATTAACAAAGGAGGATGAGGCATGAGAATCTGATTTATAACAGGTTTTATTGGCATATGAAACTACCACAGCAACAGTGGGGGCTAAAGAATGAGCTTAGTTTGTAAAAGGGGAGGTTTCTCAGTTCACCTAAGGCTGAAAGTGTAACTCAACCTACCACAAGTACATTGTATAAAATGGTGTTGCTGAGAATATTGTGATAGGTCATCAAGGTACAGCCAAAGTACACACCTGACACTTGTCCTTCAAAGGATACTTCTTGGTGACCTGTGTGGGAAACTTTTAGGTCATTTGAGACTCTGGAAGCAAACCTGTGCATATATCCTCATAGTAATTGTCACACATCTTCATACTTATGATTGACAGGACAATACTGGGAAACAAAACCAAAAAGCTTGTGCCACTCAGTCTTTCATCCATTTTAGGGACTTAGTGAAGCACAAAGTGATTTAGTGCTAGAGTAGTCATTAGGATTTTTTTGCATAACTGTCTATATATAGAAATCTCCATTTCCTTTTCTTTATTTCCTTTAAAAGCATCTTGAAACTCAGCCCTACTCCTTAAAGATTTATTTCTCACACTCTTCTAAGCTTACTGTCTTTGTCATATAGATTGTTGCAGGGCAGCAGCATGTAATGAGAGTCAAGTGATTTTTTGGATGCGTTGTTATGTAGCTTTGCAGTTGAAATATTGCACCATCATGGGAAAAGATATGTATCTGCATACACATAGACTGGCATGCTGTTTTAGGGTGAAAAAAGGCTGATTTTGATGACAAAAATGGACAGTTAATAAGACCGTAGAATCATAGAACTGTTTTCATTGGAAAAGACCTCTAAGATCATTGAGTCCAACCATTGATCTGACACCACCATGGCCATTAAACCTCGTCCCCAAGTGCCAAGTCCACATGTTTCTTGAACACCTCCAGGGATGGTGACTCTACCACCTCCCTGGGCAGCCTGTTCCAATGCCTGGCCACTCTTTCAATAAAGAAATGTTTTCCTAATATCCAATCTAAACTTCCCTGGCACAATTTCAGGCCATATCTTCTCATTATTTCACTAGGGAGAAGAGACCAACCCCCACCTAGCTCCGGCCTCCTTTCAGGGAGTTATAGGGAGCACTGAGGTCTCCTCTTAGCCTCTTTTTCACCCGACTAAACAACCTCAGTTCCCTCAGCTGCTCCTCACCAGTTCTATTCTCCAGACCCTTCACCACATTTGTTGCCCTTCTCTGGACACACTCCAGCATCTCAATGTTATTGTTGTAGGGGCCCAAAACTGAACCAAATATTTGAGATGCAGCCTCACCAGTGCTGAGTTCACCTTCCTGGTCCTGCTGGCCACATTTTTGCTGATTGAGGCCAGGATGCTGTTGGCAAGCTCTGCTATAGATATCCTTTGAGTGGTGTTGGATTGGAAACACTGATTCTATCAGAATATAAAGAGAATCTTCTAAAGATAAAAAATAATAGGAACAGACTTGGAAAAATAATGGACATTTAAGAAGTCTGCCAGCACTTTTCTTTGTCTCTGGCTTCAGGCCACGTTGTCCGTGTGTTGAATATGCTTAAAAGCATAAGGAAATTATATATCTGTATATATTTATATTGTTTCAGAAGAAATTGAAGATTTGGCTCCTATATCTTCCTTAAAAGATTAAAAATCTCTGAATCAAAGCCTACAGAATCTCTCCTGAGGAGAGATTTGAATGTGGATAATTAGGCAGGAAACTCTGAGCACTTCTATGTTTTAGCTTCATTTACTATTTAAGCAGAAGTTCAAATTAAATAAAAAGATGTATCATGTCTTATCTTGATAGGTGTTGGGTTTATTTTTAATGTGTTTTTGAATCCAATATTCACACTGTCTCCAAACACATCATGAAAATTTTGGTGTAGAATGGGTTTAAATCTTTCTTCCAGTAGTCTTTTTTTTTTTGAAAGATATTCTCTTTGAAAAGGAAAACTTTATCCAGAGTTGGGGTGACCTTTGCTAAATCTGCATAAATATTTCTGCTGCCTTTGTGGGTTTTGAGTTGTTTGATTTTTTGGTGGTTTTTTTTTGTGTGTGTGGTGGTTTGTTTGTTTGGGTCTTTTCCAGCTTAAAATATACTTTCCTATCTCTGTCCATGTGACACTCAAATACTGCATCCAGTACTGGTTCCCCATCATAAGAAGGACACAGACCTGTTGGAGCAATCATAGAATCATAGAATCAGTCAGGGTTGGAAGGGACCACAAGGATCATCTAGTTCCAACCCCTGCCATGGGCAGGGACACCCCACCCAGGATCAGGCTGGCCAGAGCCTCGTCCAGCCTGGTCTTAAACACCTCCAGGGATGGGGCCTCAACCACCTCCCTGGATAACCCATTCCAGGGCTTCACCACTCTCATGGTGAAGAACGTCCTTCTCACATCTAGCCTGAATCTCCCTAACTCCAGCTTCATTCCATTCCCCCTAGTCCTATCACTACCTGAGATCCTGAAAAGTCCCTCCCCAGCCTTCCTGTAGGCCCCCTTCAGATACTGGAAGGCCACAATGAGGTCACCTCGGAGCCTTCTCTTCTCCAGACTGAGCAGCCCAAACTCCTTCAGTCTGTCCTTGTAGGAGAGGTGCTCCAGCCCTCTGATCATCCTCGTGGCCCTTCTCTGGACACGTTCCAGCACGTCCACCTCCCTCCTGTAATAGGGGCTCCAGAACTGAAGGCAGTACTCCAGGTGGGGTCTCAGCAGAGCTGAGTAGAGGGGGAGAATCACCTCCCTTGACCTGCTGGCCACACTTCTCCTGATGCAGCCCAGGATCTGATTGGCTTTCCAGGCTGCAAGTGCACATTGAGAGCTCATGTTGAGCTTCTCATCCACCAGCACCCCCAAGTCTCTCTCCTCAGGGCTGCTCTCCAGCCAGTCCCTGCCTGCAAGTCCAGAGGAGGGCCACAAAAATGATCCAAAGGTTGGAACACCTCTGCTACAAGGACAGGATGGGAGAGCTGTGGTTGTTCAGCCTAGAGAAGAGAAGATGCTGAGGGGACCTTAGAATTGCCTTCCAATAGCTGAAGCAATCCTACAGGAAGGCTGCAGAGGGAGTTTTCATGAGGGTGTCTAGAGACAGGACAAGGGGGAATGGTTTGAAGCTGAGGGAGAGCAGGGTTAGACTGGAAGAAGGTGTTCAGTACAAGGATGGTAAGACTCTGGAATAGGCTACACAGGGAGGTTGTTGCTGCCTCCTCCCTGGTGATGTTCAAGGCCAGGTTTGATGCAACCTTCAGCAGTCAAGTTTGATTGAGAGGTGTCTCTGCCCATGGCAGGGATGTTGGAGAAGATGATCTCTGAGGTCGCTTCCAATCTAAGCCATTCTATGATCCTGTGTGCAAAACTATGAACTCCTTTCTTGAGGGCAAATTTTTCTCTCCCCATACTTTCCTGTATGAAAGAAACCCCAACAAAACCCAGTCTTGACACTTTTGGTCATTTAAACAAAGGGGTACCAGGGTACCAGCTTCAATGGACCTGAGAGGCCAGAACAATTTGCATCCATTGGAATGATTTGCTCTGAAGCGAGAGCCATTTGAATCATAAGACGACAGAAGGAAAATCACAGAATGTTAGGGGCTGGAAGGGACCTCAAAAGATCATCCAGTCCCACCCCCTGCCAGAGCAAGATCACCTATACCAGGTCACACAGGAATGCATCCAGGTGGGCTTTGAATATCTTCAGAGAGGGAGACTCCACAACCCCCCTGGGCAGCCTGTAAGCTTATCCTGAGACCCGCTCCCCATGCCCACCCCAGCCCAACCACACCATTCCCAGCCCAGCTTTATTGTATTCTGACATAAGAAATCTAGCCCAGGATTCATTGGTGTTAGACATGGTTCTGCACAAGGACATGGAAAACCACCTGACCCTGTTTAGTCTGGAAGAGAGAAGACTGAGAGGAGATCTTATTGATACTGATAAATATCTGAAGGGTGGATGTCAAGAAGAAGGGACCAGGCTCTTTTCAGTGGTGCCCAGTGATAGGACAAGGGGTAATGGACACAAACTGGAACACAGGAAGTTCTACCTCATCATGAGGAAAAACTTCTTTACTGTAAGGATGATGGAGCCCTAGAGCAGGCTGCCCAGAAAGGTTGTGGAGTCTCCTTCTCTAGAGATTTCAAGACCTGTTTGGATGTGTTCCTGTATGACCTGCACTAGATGATCCTGCTTTGGCAGCAGGATTAGACTCAGTGATCTCCACAATTCCCTTCCAACCATATCCTTCTGTGATTCTATGATTGATTCTATGAACTGAAGGATGCTGTTTGAGATAGACACCGTCCCTGCACCATAAGCTAAGAACTTAATATTGAACTTCTCTTCAGGTTCTCTTCAGGTTCTCTACTGCTTCCTTGATTTATATCGGTGGTCACCATTTACAATATGGACTAATGAAAATAAACCAAGGCAAGGTACATAAGATGATGAAAGTGCTGATCATTCTGCAGCCTAAGGCTGACTCAGGAAGTGCTGGGCTCTGCCTTGTTGCTGGGATCTCCTACTTTACTGAAGTAGCCTTCCACAGGCTCCATATCATTAGCTGGTGGTGTGTGCTGCAGTTGTTACAAATATGTTCATTTTGGGTCAGGAATACAAAACAAAACAAAACCTCCAAGCAGTCTCTCTGATTTGTTGTAAAGACGGTGTGCTGTCTGCACTGTGCCATTTTCCTTCCCCTCATAGTGGGGTAACATACAATTAGGGGCTGATGTCAGCCTGTAGAATTTTTGGTGTAAGATTTTGGTCTCACCAAAATGCCATACTCCTTAACAAAGCTGGCAGACATGTCCTTTGGCAGCAGCTGCTTGCCATGTGATTTAAAACTTCCTGTCACTATAATTGATGTGTTTTTATTCTTTCCACTTCCTGAAGCCTGATCAGAATTAAAATTGCTGTTGGAATTTCCTGTCAAAGCAACTCATTTATTCGCTCAGCGCAGCACTGACACTACTTTGATTGGACATTGCCTTCAGCTATTCTCGGGCCCAGAGATTGCTGTGAATTATGCTCCTTGCCTAGGTTTGACTTCCCTGCATGCCACATCTGCAAATATATACAGATTGTCCATCATGTGGTAACCTTGTCCTAATGAAAACTCCACATGTAAAATGTTAATGATTTGAATATCAAACTTGGCCACCTGCTGGGGCCCTGGCTTTTGTGTTTATTTAGGAAACCCCACAGAGTTCTCCAACTGATTGTCTCACGGAACTTTCCTGTCACCTACCGACAAGAGCTCTGCTATATTTCGCCTCTAAAGAGAATTTACACCCCTTTTTCAGCTTGCCTTTTAAAAAGCTGAGCTTTGTGTAGGGTTTTTCTTTAATTTTCTGTTTCACTGTGCTGTCTGCTTCAGTATGCTGTCTGCATTCCTTCCCAGAGGTGGCTGCATTCTGCTGCCATGTGGCAGCCCTCAGAGAGGTTTGTTTGGTGCTTTACCATCATTCAGGCTGAAAGATGCTGTATAGATGCAAGTTGTTATCCTTTGCAGTGTGAGTGCAATGTGGTGGTAATAAACTGTTAAATTCACTGTTGGATGAAGCATTCAGTTGCCCCATTTGTAACTCTGTTTTCCTGTTGGAGTTGCTTAGAGAATTACAGGTTATTTTAGGAAGCTGAGTAATGGATAAGTATTGGATTGTTCTGTAGTTATAACTGACACAAAGTCATTGTCACCTCGGAGCAGAAGAGATATAATAAGACTTACTTAACTGCCTTTGTAAAGTGTTTTGATAACCCACGTTGAAAAGTGCTTCCAACTCTGTGAAGTATTGCTGTTATTATTAAGGGCAATATATTATTTTTGAGGTTCTAACCTACATTATTTTAAGGATGTAGTGGCAGTCTAAATTTTCATGTGCAGTCTCCTTTCTTTGGCCAAACTAGGTGCCAAGTACTCTTCCAATATTTTAATGAAATGACTGAATATAGGAGAGTTCATAGGAGAGCACCTCTCCTATGAGGACAGACTGAAAGAGTTGGGGCTATTCAGTGTGGAGAAGAGAAGGGTCCGAAGAGACCTAATTGTGGCCTTCCAATATCTTAAGGGTGCCTACAAGAAAGCTGGTGAGGGACTTTTCAGGGTGTCAGGTAGCGATAAGACTAGGGGAAATGCAACAAAAATAGAAACTGGTAGATTCAGATTGGACATTAGGAAGATTTGCACCACGAGGGTGGTGAGACACTGGAACAAGTTATCCTGGGACGTGGTGGAAGCCCCATCCCTGGAGGTTTTTAAGGTGAGGCTGGATGCGGCTCTGGGCAACCTGATCTAGTGTGAGATGTTCCTGCCTGTGGCAGGGGGTTGGAACTAGATGATCCTTGAGGTCATTGATGCATAATGAGTTTGAATGAAGATTCCAAAAAGAAAGTTACAAAGTGAGCAAGAGTCCAGCTGGGAGGCAGGACTGGGAGTTTTCACTGACCAAGTGATACAGTCAGAACACTGGAAAATTTGTGCTTTACTAGAGGAAAGCAAAAGTAAAATCCTGCTTGGAAAAAAGAAAGTTCCTACTCTGCAGGTCAGGACGAAGCTAATGAGTGGTAATGATTCGTTTCAGTACAGGATTTAAGGAAGACTCAAGCTATTTAGAGGTTGGTGTTTTGGGCAGGGCTGGATAGATGAAACCTCACTAAAGGAAGGTTTACATACATGCACCATGAGATGTGGCAGCAGGAGCTCCACTGGCCACTTAACAGCAGGGTGAGAACCAGGACATCTGATCAAGGAAGAGGGAGATCTCACATTTCAAGAGTTTCAATAGGTCACTAACCCTACATAGACACCAGTTTCTGTTTGGGAAGCTATAGAGATGAGGCCATGCATTTTAGTATGTTCAATAAAAGAGGCTCAAAGCAAGTCCCCAGCTCTGGATCAGACTCCTGTCTGTCACATGGCAAGGGGGGCATGGGCAGACTTCTGAAGAGCAATGCAAAGGATAGTCAAAGTGAGTTCAGTTCTCCTGATGTGGGTTGTGTGTGTTTTATTTTCAGGAGAGAGGCCAGAATAAGGAGTGAAGTTTAACAAAAAAAACCCCAAAACCCAAACAAACACACTCAGTATGCTGCTTCTTCGGCTGCCACGTCAGCCCAGCTGGAAATGCCCAGTGTAGGAATGAGCCAAACCAACAGTGCTGAAGGCTCCAGGAAAGATATAATGCTGACACAACAGTAACTGAGTTCCCAACTGATTTCAATCACTAGATAAATACCAGTTTCAACCCTAAATGATATTCTCAAGTAATTGTCCAATGCCCAGTTGGGCTGGAGTGGTGTTCCTCTGGAACTAGCTCAGGCCAACTTTAACTGCTTGGGAGTGCATGGCCAAGAGCAGCCTTATGTGCTGGAGCCTGCAATGCCATTAGACAGGCTGTAGTCAAGAGGACAGAATGCCTGGTGTGTTTAGTCTAATACACCATGGGACTTGTTTGCTGCAGTTACAGTATTAAAGCTGTAATTACAGCCAGTGAACCGCAGATGGACTGTAGCCATAGGGTTTAAACAGGGTGTCACTGCAGCAGAAACCACCCCCACAGCAGGTTGTAAGTTCAAAGGGTCAGTTTTCCCACTTCGTTTGATCAGCCTACAGGCTTCTAAGTAATCATCATGTATTTAACATCTCAACCTCTTTCGTTTTAGTTATTTGTTTCAGAGGAAAGAGTATAACTTAAAGCTTGCATAGCAGTCATTCTTCAGTGTGAATCACAGAATGGTAGGGGTTAGAAGATTGAGTCCAGCCTCCCTACCAGAGCAGGATCACCTAAAGCAGGTAACATAGGAACATGTTCAGGTGGGCCTTTAAAGTCTCCAGAGATGGAGACTCCACCACCTGTCTGCCAGCCTGCTCCAGTGCTCTGCCAGCCTGCTCCAGTGCTCTGCCACCCTCAAAGCAAAGAAGTTCCTTCTTGTGTTTAGATAGAACTTCCTATGGTTAAGTTTGAGCCATTTACCTCCTGTCCTGTCACTGGGCACCACTGAGAAGAGTTTGGTCCTATCTTCCTGACACCCACCCTTCAGATATTTGTAAGCATTGATAAGATTCTCCCCTCAGCCTCCTCTACTCCAAGCTAAACAGCCCCAGCTCTCTCAGCCTTTCCTCAGATGAAGGATGTTCCAAAACCTTAACCACCTCAGTGGACTCATGCTGGAATTTCTCCAGTAGTTCTTTATCCAGAACTGGACACAATACTCCAGCACAGAGCAGAGGGAGAGGAAAACCTCCCTCAGCCTTCTGACCACACTTCTCTTAGTGTACCCCAAGATGCCATTGGCCTTCTTGGTCATGAGGGCACAGTGCCAGCTCAAGTGCAGAGGGAACACCATTTTTATGATGCATTCTGTGACTCTGTGATAGTAGTTTGTTGATGTGATAGTTAGATGTATGCCACTCTGCTGCAATGCTGAGCTGTCCTGCTCACTAAATAATGAAGTAGGTGCTTTGTACTTGAGTGGAGGTTGAAAATCGCAGCAGAAAACATGGATTTGGGTACAGGAAAGGATAAAAATAATCTCTTTGAGACAGTGCAAGTACAGTATATTTGGGAGTGGTATTAAAATATGCTTTTTGTAATGATAAGGCAGATTTGGGGTTTGTGATGCTGTCAGTGACATGTATGGAAATGTCTGAATATGAACACAGGCCTTGTGCTGGCAGGTAGAGGTGTCAAGCCTTGACTGGAAGTGACTGAGGAAAAATGTCAAAATTCATCTTCTTTTTGCTCCCTGTGCTTGACAGACAAAATTTCACATTGAACCTAAAAGAGATGATAGCTGATATTGACTTTCCATTTTAGCAGTGAACTTAACCCTTTTTCTTATTATTACTATTTTTCTGATTAAGCAGGACTGTAATGGTTACCATGTAGGAAAATATAGGTAATATTAACCTGAAATATGTCTGCATAGGGATCCATTCATTTCCCCCAAAATAGCCAGCTTCTATTTATATATGAATGTCTGTATGTTTATATATATTTAAATGCCCCATTTGCTACACTGGTTTTAGCTTCTTGTTAGCATCACTTCTTGTTAGCATGATGTTCTACAGCACAAGGCAGCTGGAAAAGTGAAACATGTGTTCAAGAATTTATGCAGTGTCTTTGCTTTCTTTCATTAAGGGAACTAACAATAATAGGTGCATATTATAAGTTAGCAGTGTTAAGCAGTATGTTACAGCCCCGTCTGACAGATCTGTTGTTTACATTCATATTTCAGCCCTGTGAAACTGGAGCTTTTTTAGCAACGTGACATTTTTCAAATGCAATATTTATACCTCTTCTTCCATACAGAGGAAACTTAGTAATCAAAAAATATGATAGGTTTTAAATCCACTTGTCTCCTTTGCAGTAAGAAAAGATTTCCAATTATTTCCCCAGCAAAATGCATAAGTCAGCATGTTCTGTATTCCAAGCCTTCCATTAATTGATGAGGGGACAATTTCTCACCTCGTGCTAACATGTCTGAAACCTTCTCTGTGGGTATATACAACCATCCCTTGTTGCCCTTAGCATTTTCTTTTGGGCTGTGTGTTGCCCTCATTTTGCACATGCTGCCTCTGCCAGTATCAGTGGGAGTTGTTCCCATCCTCCTATCTTCCCAGAGGAATATCCTTGCCTGAACTATCTGAACTGTGATCTCTGCAGTCCTCAGAGACAGCTAAAAATACAAAATCTTTTCCCGCATGCATACACCACAGGGAGATCATGTGTTAATGAGCTCCAAAGTCTAATTACACTTTATAAGAAATGAATATATACATGGCTTGAAAAGACATCTGTCAATAAACAAACAGTGAATTGATCCATCCAAATGTCCTGCCCATAAACAACACCATCTCACACAGAGTGATGTCTTACTGTAGAATACAATCTACAGGAGATCCTCAGGAACAAAATGCCAGTCTGGATCAAGTCTAGGCACTTTCATTTTCAATGACACCCAGAATGCTGCATTTCAGAGAAAGGTTTCAGCAGCTCAGAGCAGGGAGAGGTGGATAATTCCTCCCTCTTTTCATCACACTCAGAAAAGATCTCTTGTAGTAAATTGAGATTGCTTTAAATCCAAAGCATAAGGTTTCATTTTTTGTTCCCATACTCTTCCTTTTAGCATTAACCATTACAACCCTGGACACTACTACTGTTTCACTCCATTCGTACACTCCTGTAAGACCATAACCCCAGCAACATCCTGTCATAATGAGCTCCCAGGTCCAATTACACCTTATTTGAAAAAAGCGTTTCCTCTTTCAGGTCTGAATTTGCTGCTGTTCAGTTGCACAAGCTCTTCTCTTGTACAACATGACAGGAATTTCAAGGGGTAGCTTAGCAGCTCTGTGTTGTAGTCACACCAGTACCTGAAATGCGCCCTCAGCATCAGCTGGCCCTCCAAATATCACAAACCTTTCTCATATTCACCAGTGGATCAAGTCCATGTAGATAAATGCAGAAAAAGACAAAACCCATCACTTGTAAGGAGAGAGTAAGAATGATGGTGCCCAGCAGGGAGTATTCACCAGGTGAGTGGTATTCTTCTGGCATTTTTCTGGGTGAATTGAAGGGATGCCATGTCTATCACTTTTTGGGCCAGCCCCTCTGAAGACCCCCGCTGCAGCTGGATCACAGAACATGGCACCTGTCTTACCCAGCTCACCATGAAGTGCCTCATTTCTGTTAGTTGCCAGGCTTGCCTGTGTAGTCAGGGACATCGCTAGAGAGAAGTAACATGAGAATCAAAGGTGGAATGAGGCGCCTTCAGGTGATGCCTATTTCAGCCTCTTGATCACATGGAGAGCCCAGATTGCTTGCTCAAACTGGACTAAATTTATGTAGGAGCAGACTCTGCCTGTATCAGCAGGCATCAAGTGTGGAGAATGTCACTGACCTACCAACACAGTCCTCAATTATACATTGTGTAGCAAGTTTCACAGCAGGCAAAGTATTTGAAAGATACTTTGGGAAAGAGAAAGAACATATCCATGCATCTGACTATTTGCTTAGTAATCAGTTTCCAGTGGTCAATTTTTTTCTTCTCCATTTAGATGATGCAAGTGGTGCTAGACAACCCCCTGATTGCTTCCTATTTCATACAACTGCAGGCTGCAGCAACATTTGTCTTTTGCTGTGCTGAAGTTTCATCAAGAGATCAAAAAATACTAGGTGACAGGACAGAAATAACTCCGTGCATTTCCGGCAGTTGTTAACACCCAGTTCCCAATCAATTTCAGATGAATATGTTTGTGTGCGTTTGATGATGAGCTGATATGATCATTAGATTTCTTCTCTATATTGATACAGTTTTTAAAGCCCTAAAAGGGAATTTTGTTACTATATCGGCTCCAGAATTTTACTCTGATTACACACAAAGGTTGCTTGAACAAATTTGGTAAACAGTAAAAGGTAGAAACAAAGAACAAGCTTCTCATTTTGATGTGGTTCACGCAAATCCATTCATTAGAATGGAAAAGGTCTAAGCTGGTTGACAGGTTGTGGAATGGTCAGGCACTGGAATAGGCTGCCCAGGGAGGCAGTGGAGTCACTGTTGCTGGAGGTTCAAATAATGTGTGGACGTGGCACCCTGGAACATCGTTTACTGGCCATGGTGGTGTTGTGTTGATGGCTGAAATCGATGGGCTTAGAGATCTTTTCCAACTGAAACAATTCTATGATTCTGTGATTATCCTAAAAGAGGCAAGCAAATAAAATAAACCCATGCAATATTATTATTGCACTTAGAAGAAAAGAAAGAAATTAGTGGGTAGGAACTAGCAGAAAAAAAAAAAAAAAAAGACAGTGGCTGTGGTGGTTGTACAGCTTTACAGGTTGATTGTCTGTGTTATAGACTTTTGGTTCTGCTTTGGAGAGTGATGTTTTTGCACATTGTATTTTCTGCAGTGCTGAACTAAATGCAAAATCTTCCTTTCAAGTGCTCTTCACTTCTTATTTGCCAGTTAGATACTTCTTCTGCCAGTAAGGTGCACTGTGATTGCAGGAAATACTTATATGGTCAAATGGCTTTGAGACATGCACTTGACATGGGAGAGCTGTTTCTGGCCAATGGTCCATACCATCTGACCATTACCTTGGGCCTGATAACAATGAAACATAATTCTTTTGTGGTGAGAATAAGAAGGGGAAAAGGACCCTCAATGCTCTATTGAATAATGTATGGCTGCTGGAGTACTATGGAGATGCAGATTATAGAAGAGAAAAGAGAAAGGCAGCACCTTTCTGAGAGGAACCTGGGGTTCTGGATAGTATCCTGCGAGGATTTGGCCAGATTTAGAGACACTTAAAACATGTGTAATGGGCACTGTGAGCCCTACCTTTGTAAATTCAGATAGAGTGTAATCGCCACATAAAAGGAGAGTCCTTATGCATCCAAGCCTTACTATTGTGTCTGCTGGCTTAACTGGTGTCATTGGGATGCAGAGAGTCATGCATGCTCTCCTGCAGTGAAGGGCTCCAAGAGCCCAGCTCTCAGTAGGTCCCCATGGCTGAGAAGGAATGCAGGGCTGAGAGAAAGTTGTTTTCTGAGATGAATTGTAGTTGTTTCCAGCCAGAACCTGGCCTTATTTTCCGCCAGTAAAATAAAAACAGCTGAATTAGTTTCTGGTTATGAATTCCTTCTGGAACACTAAAAATCTTTGCTGTGTCAAGCCAACCATTCTTCTGAGCCCATTATGGAGATACACCAGAGGCAAAGGTGCAATAGATTGATTCTCTATCCCTGCCAGTTAGTTCTCTAGGAGATAATATTAGTTCAAGTAATTTAGATCAGCCCCAAGGCTCCTCTGAGCCATGAAACATGTGCTCTGGTTCCAAGGTTTGGAAAGGAGGGAAGGCATAGGGGTGAGTGAAAGATGTAGAAGCATGGTTTAGAATCTGAGGCAGAGTTACTGCAGTCAGGAGAAGTCTTTTATTGACTTCAAAAAGTTTTAAGTCAAGCCCTAAAGATGAAGGAACTCAAGTCTGGCTGGCTGAATTATAATACCAGAAGGATTTAGCTTGTTCTGCAGGAGTAAATTTCATCCTTCCTTAGCTGGTGTGTGCAATGTTCCATTCTCTGAAAACTATCTTACCTCTCTTGTAGTGATACTTTATATAATCATATTCTTTTATACACAGTGAAGTAGTTGCATGAAGCAAGCTCTTGTCCAGCTCCCCAGATAAAAGATCTGAGCACTCTGTTCATAGGTGCAATTGGTTGGGTGTAATCTTTTGTAAACACAGAAGAAAACATGAAACTCTGTTGAGGACATGATAAAGAGGAGTTTAGTTTAGTGCCACTATAAAGAGTCGGATTTTTGTGGAGGTAGTATTGATTTGTTTTCATATAAACTAAAAATTACAGCTGCACATAAGAGCCAGTTTGACTTTCAGTGACCCCAGGGAATTGTCTCTTTCTCTGCAGAATAGAAGCCTGGAAGTCTCTTGCAATCATGTTGTCTCTTTTGTAGACTCTGTAAGAGTTTGGTTATGTTCCTTTATCTGAAAGGAAAACAAAAATGCAAAATCAAGCTAAGTGAGTTTATACTGAAGAACCAGTTTATCATAAAAGTGTTATGGTGTAAATATGAACAAAAGTATTTATATAATCCGTTCGCTGGTGTTTTGTTTACATTCTCCCTTAATTCTATGCTTCTAGTGAGGAAGTTTCTTTTATTATGTTAGAAGTAGCCTGTGCCTATGCAAAGCTGTAGTTGGACAATGAAGATATGTCCTCCTGAAGTTAGTGGAGAGCTGTGTTAAGGAAACAAATCTATCTGTAGTAGTGAAATACTACAAATGGTTGCATAAAATGAAAGTCACAGATTTGTTTCAGACTATTGCAGTACACTAATGACTGCTGATAGTTGCTTGTGAAACTGATGGGTTTACTATTGGTGTTGTTAAATCATTTTACCCTGAAAAAATAGTTCCCTGTTTGTGACATTGAAGGGTGTTTAAGTATGCAAGTTGATTTTTCAGCAGTAACATTTTTGGAATGTACTGCATCAGTATATTTTGCAAAGAAAAACGCTGTAAACCAATCAGTGACCTGAAACTGGATTCTGTGTACCGGGGTGCTAAGAGCAGAAGCTTCACACAACACTGGAGCACCAGTTTAACTGTTACTTGTGGTCTAGCACTCAACTTGGCATGTAGAGCACATGCCTCTGAGATGGACTTTTCATTCTGGTGACTGACATCTCTTTGTAATGTACTCCATGCAAAATCAGCAAAATAGCAGTCTTCAGTTTCATCATTTCTATACTTTCCAGGCAAAATCATGTATTTGCACAGAGGCACAAAACTAAAGAACAGAAGGAGCTTAACCACAGACATCTTGATAAGTATACAGACAGGCATCCCCCTGAGATGCTGCTGTGCTAAAATGTCAAAGAATCTTATACAACTGGGCTGGTATGAAAGATGAAATTTAAACCTCTGCCACTGTATTTTCGTTGTTAATTTAGTAACAGCAGTGCTAAACCTCACTGTCTGTGCCTTTAAACTCTGACTGTCCCTGTGTTTTGCAGTAGTTCATGACATCCCTGTTCTTCTAACACAGAAAATGCAGTGTTGTAAGTTACCTGCCTTGAGTAACGTGAGGTGGTGGCAGAAGCAGGCTTTGACACCCATGTCCTCCAGATGTCTTTTTTTCCAGCTAGGCTATACTGTCAGTACAAGTAAAAGATACCTACAGTACCCTGCCGAAGTTTCTCTAGAAAACTGCAAGGAAACAGCCAGTAGAGTGTGCTACTCTCTTACAATGCAACCAAAGGGGAAAAGATCAGTTGGCGGTTTGCTTAAAGCCTTCAGAATATCTCTTCAGTATTCCTTAATGTAAATTTATTCTTGCCAGGTTAGAATTTATATGGTTTTACTACCCTCTTTTCCAGAATCAGCAGGTAAAAGGGCTGTGGGTCATGTAGAAGTCACTGTGAACCCTGAGCCAGAAGTACAGTGTAGGAGAGCAATGGAGTTAGATTATCTCTTTTTTCTGTCAGCCTGAAGTTCCTATTCTGAGATTCCCCATTCATGAAAGCCCAAAAAATGTTTACATTCCCCCTTTTCCAGCTGACCTTACCAGTTATCCTCTGACCTTGTGTTATGATCTTCAAACATCTGTGAAACCCTGGCAACATTGGATTTGGGGGAGGCATACCGGCAACTTAGGATTTGGGGGAGGGATAGGGAAGAGGAATTGAGCTTGTACAGGATCTTTCATCACCTTTGGCTTTGGTTATACAGACTTGGCAGTCCTTGCATGCCAGAGCTTGCATAAGAACATTCAAAGTAATTGAATTAATTATTTTGAAAGGCTCTGTGACACTGCTACAGTATCTTTTACAATATTGTTGTAAGGCTTTGGGGTTTTCGTTTGCTTTGTCACAAATAACTTATTAGAAACAGCGTTTCTCCACCTATCCAAACTTCTCCCTACACGGCACTTTCCCACCTGCTGGGAATGGAGGTGCTGAGCATCCTTTGCAGCTGGTGGGTACCACTTTTGGCTGGCTGATTAGCTGGCACGAGGTATATTGTGACAGGATGAAAAATGTGGTGCATTGGCAAATGAGCCCAAGCCTTCTACCACGTGTGCTGCTTTTGGACTGGAAGTTCAAGAGGAAAAAAAAAAAAAGCCTGAGTCATGCCCCAGAGTTGGATGGATTTTACTGTTCATAGTGATTTGAATCAGCCTCTGTCTTTGATGCAAAACCCAGGAGAAAACATTGGAATGGTTCTTGATCTTTATTTCAATAAACAAAAAGAAGGCCCATATCTTCCTAGGCTTCACAGCATCCACTTTATAATTCAGCTTGCCTTCAGCCTTGTGTGCAATGAGAGAGGATACCTCTAGGTTATTATTTGAACTTTGTGTCACACAAATATTGTCAAGCCTATGCCATTACAGAATCACAGGATGTTAGAGGTTGGAAGGGTCCTCCAGAGATCATCGAGTCCAACCCCGCTGCCAAAAGCAGGATCACCTAGGGTAGTCTGCGCAGCAATGCATCCAGGTGGGCTTTGACAGCCTCCAGAGTAGGAGGCAATGTTAGTTATTTAATAGAAACATCAAACATGAAACTAGAAACACGATTTCTAAAATTTTATTAGCATTCACACAATCTGTCAGGAGAAATTTTATTTTAATGTTAATGAGTTGGGATTTCTGGAAATGACAGGAAAAGATAAAAATAGCTGAAAATAGTTAAAAATTTGGCCTCAACAGGTAAAAAACTCTGTGTGTGAGATCAAAAGAGAAGAGTGCTCAAATGTAGACAGCTCTCTGTGGCTTGGATAAACAAGTGCTCCTGATGTTCCTACCCCCGTTGAAGCTGCAGGCATCAGAGTGATCACAGGAAACACCACAGAAAACGGCAGATTTAGTGAATGTCTGAGATGGCTGAGGGAAGATCACAGCCTTCTTGACAGCACTTGTTTAACTTTTGTAAGCATATACTTAGCAGGATAGGGGTGACCTGACTGAAGTCCTGAGAAGCCTTTAAGGATCTAAATTCATCAGTGCCAGGGGATGTAGGGAAATCAGCGTGAGGGGCTGAACTGCCTAATGCAGGTGTCATTTCTATCAACCCATAGAGGAAATATTTCTGCTGTGATTTCCTAAAACCATTCTAGCCATGGCTACACATGCAGAGATTAATCAGGATTTTCCTCTACGGTCTGTAGCGGGGAAAGCAATGCAAGGAAAGTGTGAGGCTATACTGTAAATGCTGGCTGGGGCTGAGCTATAAAGCACAGTGCCCTGTGCTCCCACTTCCATATTGTGCACCACTGGCCATATCTAGGGCACCTGGGATACAGAAGCTCAGCCTTCACCTCTTGTGTGTTCTGGGCTGTACACAAGCACAGGCTGCAGCATAGATCATGAATGATCCTGTGGCTGCACAGGGATTTTGGGCAGATACAGGAACTCTTGTCCCACACTTACACCCTGCCTGCCGTTAGTAGTATGTCATATAGACCCACCAGAGAATCTTAGAATTATTCTGGTTAGGAAAGACCTCCAAGAGCGAGTCCAAACATCAGCCTAACACCACCATGGCCATCAAACCATGTCCCCATGTGCCATGTCCACACTTTTCTTGAACACCTTCAGGGGTAGTGACTCCACCACCTCCCTGGACAGCCTGTTCTAATGCCTGATTACTCTTGCAGAAAAGAAGTTTTTCCTAATACGTGATCAACTGCTTTCCAGAGACAGAGTTTGCATGACTCTTGACCCCAATCTTGCCCTGAGTCTCATAACAGCACCTCAGATTTCTGGGCTAGAAAACTAGACCAATATTTTTTCGCACCCATTAATGCAACATGTTTTCCTATGTTTCCCATCCTAAAAAAACCCAATCAATTAAACCACCACCCCTTCCCCCCAAAACCACAACCAAACACCAAAACCAAACAAATTACAAACAAACAAAAAACACAAATCAAAACTAAACCAACAAACCCCCTGGAACTTAAAACCCTCAGATGCACACATGTGCATGCCACTTTTATTGTGATCTGTGGGGCATGAAGAATGGATTTCATACTGATTTCATTTGGGGGACTATAAGACTTTATTTGATAAAGTTTTTTTGCAGTATTATATATGTATATGACAAGAGCTTGTTACACAGAAACAAAGTGTGTAGCGCTCAGGAGGCAGAATCAAGTGTGCCTGACTTAAAATATTTAAGTTAATTAAAAATTTGATGGTAGGAAATATCTAGATTGCTAAATGAAGGTACAATTTAGCCATGTGAGAATCAGAATCAGACTGAGAGATCGTTTCAAATACTGGCATTCTCTGCAGGGAGGGGAAAAAATGGAAAGACAGTGTGTTTTGTGTTCTTGTCCTTTGCCTGCATGCCTTGGTAATATAATTGCTAGGTAAAAATGTAACAGTATAAGGAAATTAAAAAATGGCATGTCTGAATTAAGTACAGCCTCCTACATACATGCACAGGAGCAGAGGCTTCTGTTCAATTCCTGGTGGCCCTGTGCAGCTTGTGAAGTTGGTGCACCATTTTTATTTAGCAGCGAAGTCCAGTGTTTGTAGTGCAGTTGCATGAAGACTCACTCTGCAGTAGGTATCAACATGCTACGGCTGTTACTGTGGTTCTTAAGAGGTTTGTGAGGACAAATGCTCTATTTCTTCCTTGGCACTACACCTTTCTCTTTCATATGGCTTGCTCTTGTTTAAAGGAACAATATATCTTTATTTTGTTGCTAGAGCTATGCTTGAGTAACATTGTCTGGAGTGGTAGACTTGAGTTTCCAGAGGGTAATATGAACATCAGCCTCGTTATCCCAGCTGCTGACACAGCAGTCACCTATCCCAGCTAGAGGAAAGACATCAGCTCAAGTGCACAGCTCTTACCACAGTTTTACAGTATGGCTGAAAATTCTGCAGCGCTCCAAAATTTGCAGACAGAAGATCTGTGTCATGCATCTTCTGCAAGGAAAAATTGAACAGTAGTTGCACATTGATGGCTCTGATGTTCTAAGGTTGGGAACTCCACTCTCTCCTCTGCAGGCCATTGCATTGACATGGTCAGGGTACAAAACACAAAAGAATATCTGGTTGATTGGGAATGGCTTTTAACATCACTCCAGAAGAACTCAGAATCTCTGTCTCTATATGCATGGCAAAGCACCTCAACCACTAAACTCTGCTTGCTCTTGTAAACATCTCTCTTATTTACACAAATGTGTATTTGCACACTCCCAGCTGTGGGCTTTGTCCGTGTGAATCCTAGCGTCTGCATGCCTGAGGGCCAGTGCGTAAAAACTGCATCCACAAAATTATGTGTATCCAAACCAGACTATCATTTGCTCTTACAGGGACATAGTTTGTCCTCAGAAATAAGTGCAAAACTTCTGTGACCGGGATCTAGATTCTTTAATAAGAGAAAACCTTTTATTGTTTTCTTCTTTAGGAGACTGTAGAATGAACCGTTTGTATGAAGTTTATAACTCGATCTCTGACAACTATCTCAGAAGATATTCCTGCCTTTCTCCCTGCACAGACAATTTACATTTTAACTAGCATGTGGCTACATTTTTTTCCCCTAGGTTTAATCATTAGACACTGAAAATCTTAATTTCATCAAATGCAATCAAAGAATTTTGTACAGTAGCAATTAAAAGTATAAAACTAACATTCCAGCTACAGCAAATGAAACAGCTGCATGGGAGTATTTTTAGCAGCCATCCCAATCAAAATGCACAAAAGGCTTTTATTTTTTTAAGGAGTATTAGCTGGGTGTAACTCTGGTTTCCCGAATTCAACAGCCTCACTAAGTAGATGCACTTACTTTTCAAAATCCAGTTTCTGTGAAAGAAACTCTATTTTTTAATATTTTTTTCTACGAGGCATCTTGGGTGAAAAAGTTCAGAGGGCTTGTGCTGACTGAGTTGATTTTGCAGAAGGGGAGCTTCCAGCTGTAGCCGAAGTGTTTAAATAAGGAAACCAAGAGCTACTTTGTTGTTTCTGTTCCTTTTACTGTACTTCATGTGTGGCATGGAGTTTTCCATATTGTAAATGCCACACATGAAGCCAAAAGACCTTGTTTCTCATCGTTCCTAGCTCCTGCCACGTTGTGGCAGTAGGTCTTTCTATTTATTTTACTTTTCTTTTTTTTTTTTTTTTTAACTGAAATGCCCAAGCTTTTGTGTGTAAGTCAGCCAACAGAGTCCTACATAATCAGCTGTATAATTAACCAAGTGCTAGTTCTAAGTTTCAAGTATTGGCATGTTCCATATCCCTACTCGGTTTAGAGACTGAATGAAGAAATTTGGAGGTATTTTCGAAGGCTGTGAAATTCTGAGTTGCACTGTGGGAATTTGCCTCCATGCCACTACTGCTGGGGATTTGGGAAAACTTAGTCTTATTACATAACAATACCTAGAAATACAGAGAAGGTCCGAAGTTTGGTTTCTGTCCTGACCCACCTGGAATCTTTTGACCAGGTATTTGAGTGGAGGATGTACAGAATAAACTCACACAAAGAGACAAAGTGGATTCAAGGTATGACTAGAGAAAGAAGTTTTGGAGTAGAAATGAGAAGAGGCTGGGTGGAAAAGGCAGAGATGCTTGAGCGGCTCTGTCAGTGTCTGAGCTACTGGTGAACCCTCTGGCCAGCCTCCAATACACCCACTGAGTTTGGTGAAACTGTGAGATGAGTTTGCAGTTTCTCTGCAATCTGATCGAGAGAAACCTGATCACTCAAGTTATCTTGAAACTGCCACTGACCAACACAGTCAGGGGTACAGGAAATAGTCATTAACTGACATGATTTCATATCCACTTCTACCCTCAGTTTCTCCGTATGTTTGGATTTTTTCTGAGAAAGAACAAAAGAAGCAAACAACTTAGGCATCTGTTGGGACAGACTTCCACTTTGTCTACTAAACACTTAGGAAACCTGCATCCTGGGGTGGGTTTGTGTTGTCAGTCTTGTGCTCCAAGACAGTATTCTCTTCTTCTGTTCTTCTAGCTTCCTCCATCTTCCTTTGTTTCACCCTTTGCTCCATCTGGCTTTTGGGCATTCCTGATGTTTTACAGATCATCTCCTGTTAATCAGATTTGTTCTCCCTCCTCTAGTGATTCGGTTTGGTGGTGTGTTTTTTGGGTTTTTTACCGTGAAATGCATTAGCTTAAAGTTAATGAACTTTCACTTGAGCTCTTTCCTGCTACTTGCTGCCATGAAGCATCAATCACTATCACAACAGTAAGTGCTGGTTTAGTGTGGGTGACATCTTTAGAAGGAGGGATGCAGCTGAGGAGGTGAAAGGAAGTGGCTATTTAGAGCTCAAGTCATCAATTAAATTACTCAGTGATAAAGTCACTGTCTTGTTCCTTAGTGACTGTTCATGTCATGTTGCTGTGTGGGGAGGTGATGATGCATCGTTGCACTCTGCTGCTTTGTGATGTTGTTTCAGCGCTGGAGATATTTTGGGATAGTGCCAATATTCTGCAAGCTTTGCGGGCACAAGATGCTGTAATGAACAAGAGTAATAATTACTAAATCAGCCCTCCCCTTACACTGGGAGCCAGCACTGGAACTCAGCTTTCCTTGAAGCGCGTCTCCCAGAGCGACAGAGACGGCCTCCTTGCTGCTACCAAAACGACATTCTCTGGCTGCCTAAAGAACATCTTTTCCTGCATCTTTATGCCTCCTTCGGGAAGTGACATTATGTTTTCCACTGCCTTTTTGATATCTTTCAGCCAATGCTGTAAATAAACAAAACTAGTTTTGCTTCCTGTTGTGGGCTACTGCTATCAAGCTGGGTGTCCTTCAGACCTTAGCATAGCTGTTTTAGTCTCTAGCATGGGCCTAAAAATTTACTCTGACTTGCCAGGAAAGGTCAGGATGTCATTGAGATGCTTCTGCAGAGGAAGTGGAAGGTGTTTGGAGGTGTTAGTGAGTGTAGCAGAACTGGGAAAATAGGGACATTCAGAATGGGGAGTAACCCATGGGGAGAAGGAAGGGACTCATGAACCCCCAATTTACTTCATCAGCTGACTTGCACCATCAACACTGCCTAGCATGATAAGCCTAGAAATGTTAGTGAGGCTGCTCTTGGACACTTAGCTAAGACAAAAAAAAAGTCATCTGGCAACCAGTGCCAGCTGTATGATGTAGAGTGTGTAGTGTTCACCTAAATATATATCATTAAACAGTCCTCTTGCCCAAGACTGCTGCTTCTGGGTTTTGTAGAGTCATGTTTTGGGGTACAGTAGAATGCACAGAAAGCCATTTTGCTGTTAAGTATTGATATGGTAACACCATCCTAAGTGTGTGCAATGCATGATTACAGTGGCATTAATTAAAAATACTTATCAGCCTACCCTGTTGCCAGTGCCTGAAGACATTTCTAAGGGTTTTAACCACCAGCATTAAATTATTTGTCAATGAATTATAAAAACATTGCTTTGTTTATACTTCAGGGATATCCTCTTAATAAGCATTTGCCTGTTTGCTGCTGTCCTGAATTCTTTTTTTGCTGCCTTCAGAAAGCTGTCTAAGGTGGGGGTCCATTGTGGGAGTTAAGAAATCATGTTTATATTTCAACAGGCAAGCCAAAGTCTTTAGATTTCATCTCCAGCTGAGAGAAGCACACATTCAGAAATTGCACCATTGTTATTGGCTATCTGGAGCTTTAGGAAGTAGCTGAGAGCTGGCAGTCAATTAAAACTGGGCTGGAGTTCAGTATCAGAGTTATGCTGCCTGTTTTTGTAGGATGCATTTGAATCCCAGGCTATGCTGCAATATGGTTTTGATGTAGAAGTATGTAAAAAGGAAATGTAACCCTTAAGAAGCTGTCTGCATTTTCTGGTACAGACAGGTTGTTCTACATAACTCCACTTCAGGATCATATTTGGGCTGGAAAGTTGCAGCCCCCTTACTGTGGTGCAGATTCTGATACCATTTTTCATGGCACAAACACGGGGTAAGGCAGTTAACTTTGCTTGAGTGAGGAGCTCTGTTACGTGAATGTCAGAGTGTGACCAAGGCCAGGCTTTCTGTCTCTACTGCAGTGCTGGCTTTAGCCTGAGTGCTGTGTAGTAGCAGAAATAAGACACTGTGCTGCTTCTATCTGACAAGGAAAGATGTCATCCCTATATTCTAGAAATGAATGTGGATAATCCAGGGTTTCAGCCCCAGAGTTCCCAGCTATGCTTTGCAAGATCTGACTGATCACAGCAAATCTCTGAGCCCAGCACTTTTAGGCAGTTGGTTTATACAGCTGAATTTGCTACCACTTTTATGTAAGCACCCTAAATGTTTCATTTGTTTCCCTTTCCCCTTCATCTTTTTCCTTCCTCTTTCCCCTCCCCCTTTTCTTTCCTTCTTCTTTTTTTCCTTCTCCTTCTTTTTCTTCTCCTTCTTTTTCTTCTTCTTCTTCTTGTTTCTGTTTTTGTTTTGTTTTGTTTTGTTTTTTTCTTTTCTTTCCTGTGACACCTCTCAGTGGTTAGTGTGTTATTCTTTACTCACAGATCTGGACGCTAACACTAATGAGCCATGTCTGCTCGATGTCAGTGATGTGCAGACCTGTTAGCTCTATCCCATTTGGTGTTCTCTGAGCTCCTCTTGCTGTTATCAGACAAAGCAGATCAGATCTTTGTATTCCAGAGACCTGTTCTTCTTTTTCCCTTTTTTCCCCCCACTATGGTTTGGAGCTGGTAATAAGAGTGCTTGGGAACATTTTCAGCACTGTTGTGTATGTGTCAAAAATACCACCTCCTGGACTCAGGAGTTGGAGAACAAGTTTCAAAAAGGAATATTTGCCCTGAGGGCCTCCCCTAAAGACACTGAAACTAATTAAAAGGCTCCCATTAACTTACGAAGTCTTGGATCCGATCCCTGATGTTCCTGTGTTTGGAGAGCTGAATGTAACCCTGGTTTTCAAGCCACAGCACGAGGCAGCCCAGCTTCGATGGCATTCCCAGCAACTGGTGCCCCTTGGAGCTAGGCTGCAAATGTGTAAAACCAATTCCCCTGTTTACAGAACCATCCTCAGATGAAACCATTTAAAAAGAAAGGAAATAATTGTTTCATTTGCTTGAAGGGTTAATTACACTGGCTAACTAGACTATGCAACAATGAAAGGATCCAGGCATCTTAGGCCTAGGAGTGAAGTCATGCCCCTTACCAGTAAAGAAAAGAATGGTAATTGCCTGCTGTGAGTACGAACATATTTTGCTGGCTAGCAAAGAAGTGGCATTGACAACTGGCAAATCCACTCTGCTGAGGAAAAAAAAAAAAAGGGGAAAAATGTATTTTGGAGGCAGGCACACAGCCAGCATTTTCATTCGGGAAGTCTCATAAGTGGAATCAAAACTCTTGTGGAGGTAACATGAAACTGCGCGTTAGAAGGTTGGGTTTTTTAATCCCACATTTGATTCTGTCAACATTTCATGCTGAAATAAGAAAAATATTCCTTAGGTTGGTTTTAGTCAATTCCCCTCGTTTTTTAAAGTATTCCTTTCTGCATCCTTTTCCTCAAGATTTCTTTCAGCAATGTATTTGATTAGAAAGCAATGGTCCTCAAGAACACGGTGATATGGTCTCCTCTCAGGCACACCATCAGAGCAGCACCTCACGTTTTGAACTTGGGGAGTGATGGAGACCATGAATTCACACAGAAAGGGTGATCAGGTCACCTCTGACACACCCATGTCTTTTGCAATCCTTCCAGCCCTCACATTTGGATGGCAATTTTGCACTGAAATAAGAATTTTCAGAACTCTGTGTGTTGGGGAAATTCACTGGAGATGAAGAGGCAGAGCTGAGGCCTCAGAGATGGGACAGGTCTTACACAGTGCATCTACTAGTAATAGGTACAAAAGTTAACTTTAAGTGTATTTAGGAGTAGAGTCCTAGGGTCATGCCTGTAAATATATTTAGGTCTGAGATAAGTAAACTTTGTGATTGATTCTCCAGAAGCCTCAAGGCAGCCATGCTGGGAGTTCTTCAGTATTGAGGTCTTCTGAAAACCTCTACAGCATAGATTTGCACCTAATCTTTTAAAATGTAATTAAGAACTGAACACTTCTGAAACATTAACCCTCTGCCTTTGTGCTTAAGGATTTATAAAGAGATGAAACACTGGCTTATAAATCTGTATACAGGCCCTTAAACAAATAGCCTGGTTACCCAAAGTGCTGAGCACTCAGCCTTTCTACTTGATTTTCTAGGAGGGTTTGTCCTAAAAAGACTTAGAGAGCTGAGCTCCCATTATTTCCTTTCCTCCCACGCTTTTTAGTGGCTTAAACTGTGTTTCTCTCTACAGGTCTTCACTTTGCAATCATGTCTGCTGTATTTCCTGTATGCCATAGAATCACAGAATGGTTTGGGTTGGAAGGGACCTTAAAGATTATCTAGTTCCAACACTCCTGCCATAGGCAGGGACACCTTCTGTTAGACCATGATGGTCCCATCCTACCTGGTTTTGAGTACTTCCAGGACCTTCCATTTGATTTGCAAAGTGCTAAAAGATATTTCATGCAGTTTGAAATTGCAGCTATCTTGTGACTGCCAAAACATTGCTCTTTTGGCACCAAAAAGCTTAATTTCAGTAAATTTTTTAACAGCCCCATTTTTAGCTAAAGCCTCTGCCTGTCATTGTCTCATAATGCTTCAATACGTAGCTTGTAATTGGTGTGTGCTTTTGGTATTCACCTATTAGGAATTAGACTAAGGTCACCTTCTTACTTTGTGTACTCTGAACAGCTTTCAGTTACCAACTCCTTTCCATCAGACAGGATTTGATCCATAGAAGTGAAAGTTCCTCAAGGCCATTTCTCTGTATCATTTATTTCCCCAGTCATTACTCTTCCTTCTAACTTGAACACTACAGTAGATGCTCTGCTGTTTAAGGATATAGCTCAGAAAGTCTGTTATGTTCAGCTTCTGATCTGTGTTGATGTTTTCTGGTGTGGTTCCTTATCGCAAAACACTTTAACTTAGGGGAAATAAAATTGGGATCTGATGTAATAAATTTCTTACAGAGCATCTTTTTTTTTTTTTTTTTTTTTTTTTGGCCTTGTTTCTAAGAGACTATAAATGAGCAAACTTGTTGCCAGACAATTCGTTTGTTTAGGCTCTTTTCTTTGTTACAGAACACAGTATAATTGTGCCACAGAAAGTTGTGGAAGAGCTTTTGGAACAAGAGTTATAGTACGCGTAGCCTCATCTATAGATGAACTTTAAAACCCACTATTTGGAGGCAAGAAATATATGTTTTATTTTCTCTAGAAATTATTTACTGCTGTGTTAGTGTTCTCTGTTCTGGGAATTTTGTGATGGCAGCAAAGTAGCAAAACAGAGAACCGAATAAAAATTCTGGAAATTCTTAAAAGAATAGAAAAATCTCAGCTGATTGTTAGTGCCAGGAAGAAAGAAAGGGGAAAAAAATAATAGTCTGTCTGGATTTCCTCTAAACAAATATCAAAGTAATTTTGGAAGGAGCTCTGCTTAGAATGGATTGAGGAGAGGTTTGGTTTTTTTTTTCCCCTGCATTGTTTTATAGTACTGCCAGAAAAATGTAATTGGTGGAGGTAAATACTCAAGATAAAATGTATTTGTCGTTAACTCTGGGAAGTATTTTCTGTCTTTTTACAAAAGCTTATATAATAACTTTAATGGGATTGAAAAGTGAGGGGCAGACAGAAGTCCTCTGTAGAGTCAAGGATACAGTGCACCTGCCTGCCATTTTATTTGGCCTGGGTATAAATAAGGGACTTTGGACCAGGCTGCCATTAATCTCTCATCTTTCCTTATTATTCAGTAATTTAATCCACAAAATACTTTAAGTAGTAGATTATGACCCTTTGATTTCTAAATTATTTGCCTCACAGACCTTTTCCTCCCTGTGTGTTTCTGGCATTCCTGTGCACATGGAAGGTCTGGGT
This sequence comes from Picus viridis, assembly GCA_033816785.1. Lineage (NCBI taxonomy): Eukaryota > Metazoa > Chordata > Aves > Piciformes > Picidae > Picus > Picus viridis. The sequence continues at coordinate 17,424,467 of CM066574.1, read as the reverse complement.
CTGCTAGCGAGGCCAGAGCAAAGTTTTCTGAACAGAAACCGGCTCACCCTCACTTTTGAATTGTAAAGTGCTGCTAAAGGGAGGCTGGGCCCTTCCAAACATCAGAGCAGAACTGAGCATGAACAGACTTTGTAGGGCTGAGCCTTTCAGAATCAGGGCTGGCTTAGTGCCTGAACTTGTACTCACTGAAATTATGAGAGAGGTGTGAAATCGAGCTGTGCTCATGGCATGTAAAATCAGCCCCAGAATGGAAATGAAATGTAAAGGAGCTTCTAGGTTGTAGGCTCTGGAAGAATTGTAGAAGTAAAACAACAGTCCTTCCTCCTAGATCCAGATAACTCCATCTCCAGTGAGGGGTTGTTGGTCTCAAGCTATCAAAAAGGACAAGACAGATACCTTAGCTACAAATACTGTGAGGGATGCTGTTTGTTCAGAAACGTATTTAGCATTTCATTAGGAAGTGCTGGAAATAGCAATGTTCAAATCAGAAATCCCACAGATTCATTTTCTGTCCAAAATTCAAGCCACTCATATTTTTGAAGACCCAGTTAACTTCATTTTTAGCCCACAGTATGGTCAAGGCTGGAAGGGACCTCTGAAGGTCATCCCCTTATCATTTTCCTATATTACCTTTTGGACTTGAGTAAACCTATGTAAGAAAAATGTGAGCAAGCTGTAAAGTAATGTCTCTGACCCAGATGAAACCTGAATGATGTGGAGATTTGAGAGTGAAAAGATTTTCTGGTGAAATTTCCAGTATACTTTCAGAAAAAAAAAAAAACACCATTGATGTTGGAATGAAATCTTCTAAACTTTGGAGTAACATCTGAACTCTGGGATAGTCACCAACATCAGACTTTAAAAAAATAAGAAAATAGTATTAAAATACAGTGAATGTTTATGAAAGAGGCAAGATTGACATTTGTGGAGATCAAACATCTCTGCTTGATAATGGAGCTATTGGCAGCTTGGGTTCATAGTCAGGGCAGGGGTGAGGTAGTGCTTTTCCTCAAGTGAACTGTCTTGTGTCCACAACCCTTTAATTCTTCTGTTCTGCTGAAGGATCACTCAAAGTAAGTCCCAGTATTCCCTGTTTAGTATTAGAAATGCCTGGCTGGTGTCTTTTATCAATGGAAATTGTGATTTTGTTATCCATTTCCATTTTCTTTACTCATATCTTTCCCAAAATAGTTGATCAGGTGTTACTTCGGTGTCGCTCCTCCCAGAAGTCAACTGGTATGATACAAACAATGGATGGGTAGTTTCACCTCTTGGTCTGACCTCTTGTGGTCTATACCCATGAGCTCTTCTCAGAGCCACCTACCCCAAAAGTCACAGTTCCTACTGTTTCCTAGCACTTCATAAATGCAGAAAGCATGCTTCTAAAAATAAAAGGTTCATTCATGGATTCAGAGAATGGTTTAGGTTTGGAGGGACCTTGAAGATCATCTAGTTGCAAACCCCTGCCATTGGCAGGGACATCTTCCCCTAGACCAGGTCATTCAACGCCTCCAATCTGATCTTTAACACTTCTGTGACCTCCCTGGACCTTCCACTGTCTCATCACCCTCACTGTAAAGAATTTCTTCCTAATCTCCAGTCCAAATCGGCCTTCCTCAAGCTGTTCTCTCTCATCCTTTCTACAAGCCCTTGTAAAAAGTCCCTTCCTGGCTTTCTTGTAGGCCCCCTTCAGATACTGCTCTAAGGTCTCCCCAGAGCCTTCTCCTCACCAGGCTGAACAGCCCCAGCTCTCTCAGCCTGTCTCTGTAAGGAAGGTTCTCCAGCTCTCTGATCATCTTTGTGGCCCTCCTCTAGACTCACTCCAGCAGTGTGATGTCCCCTCTTATGCTGGAGTCAAGATCTTGTCCTCTTGCTGAGACAGCCATCCTATGTGTCTGTTCCTGGAAACACCTGTCCTTTAGGCTTGGAAAGAGACTCAGCTCTTCACCCCATTTCAATGCAGTCCTCCATTGGAAATAGGTTATGGACCACTTTAATAATTGCTTTCGTTTGTTTGTTTGTTTTCAGTTAATAGGAAAATCCAGAAACATTCTAAACTGAGTTCAAAGGGAACTTGTTCATCCCTGTTTCCCCATCCAGGAGAAAAGGGGTAAAAACCTGGTTTGAGTTTAGCTATCAATCTGGAAGTAAATTGAATTAAATAGGAAAATGTTTGAAAGCCGAGTTGTATTTCATTCCAACTGCACTGCTGATTTAAATGGGGTGGTGGGAGGGGGAAAGGGCTTAAATATTCAGCATTTTTATGATTAAGCATCCCTTGTGTCCCCACCCCACCTCCTCTGGAAACAAAACACAAAAACATGTTTGGAACAGCTTGTTACTGCTACATGTTAGGCTCCTGGTGCCTCTTGTATTAAAGCATAGCCCAAAGCAAGGGGGAGTGCTGAGCTGCACTACTGCATACGTCTGCTTGCAAACGGACAGTGCACCTTGTGCACACAGGTCACTAGGCCAGAGGCTGTGGTTTATATGGATCACAGTGAACTTCCATGGCACATGAAGGAAAATTAAAACATGTTTCGTGAAGAAAATGCCATTTGAAGGATCAGTGGGCAGAAGGAGAATACAGCTATTTAGAATTTTCCAAGAGCAAGGAAAGAAAGCAAGTCTGGCCTTTAAATCTGAATTCCATCAGTAGGACAGGGAGGGAAATGTGTCTCTGGTATTCATCTGATGTGAGGATTTTGTACTCCACGAGCAGTCTGTGTTGCTGATTTGTAGAGAATATTCTTTGGTCCCTCATCTCACACCAAGTGAGATGAGAAAAATGACATGCAGAGAGATGAAGGCTGCTATTCACCAATGTGTGACAAAAGGAAGTGGTATGAATAAGCATGTTTATATTCAGCATAGCCAGCAAGTCTGGCGTTAACAGCAAAGCTGCCATCCTCCTGGTGTAGTCTTCAGGCAGTGCTACTGACTCAAAATCCAGCAGATCTTACATGGATTTGGGTGCTTACACAGCATTGTGTGTAAGATACCAGATTTAGTTCTTGGCTCTGACACTTGGGCTGTGCCTTCTGTTGTCGTGAGGGTTCAGAGTTTGAGCTGAATGCCTTGTTGCTCCATATTGCAGTCCAGCACAGATGCAATCTCCAGGTGGAGAAACTTGCCTGGGTGGGAGCACAGCAAGACACTGATCTAAGCTCAACTCTCATCTCCACAAGCAGGATGGATGTAACTAGTTGAAGCCACGTGGCACACAGAATGTGAGCAGGCATCCAGACATGGCTAAATGGGAAAGAGTCAACACATCTTGAGCTGGAAATCTGTGAAGTGGGAGATGCTCAACCAGCAGGACAAGACAAAGCATTAGGCCAAACACTGGACTGTCTGATGAAGGTCCAACCAGAAGGTAGCCCAGGGAGCCAGTGAGTACTGCTGCAGCAAACACTACAGGAGGAAGCTGAAGCTGTTGTAATATTTACATGCCATTACTGAAGCTTAACTCCTTAAAATTTGTAAAAAGCACCGGAGCACACTGTCTGCTAGATTAACCTGCACTGATTTTGCCTCCATTTGTATGCAAAGGCATGTCTTTTCCCCATTAATTCTGCTGCATGTTGAAGTGAGACCTGCTTTACAATGTAATTAAGAAGCCCTTCTTCTCGCACAATTGTCAGCTCGCACTTTTCCCACTTTGCTAATGCCTTCAATGCACAAAAGCCATGAAGAAAATCTTTCCGTGACATGATGGCATTACCAGCTCTTTTCAAGTGGGAGGACTGTACTCCTACACAGCAGATTTTCCCTGTGTTGTGGTATTCATGCAGCAAAGAGCTGTACTTCTGAAGGGTTTCTTGTTTAAGCTCTTTCATGCTTCTTGCCTTGGAGACTTCTTTCAGACTTGTGGCCAAGAGGAGGTCAGGAAATGCTCTGTGCAGCAGCTTCTTTTTCTGTATGTGTTTCTATGTGGTTCTCCACAGATCCATGGAACACATTCCCTTCCATCTCTCTCCCTTTCAGAGTAGTTTATGTTTCATTATTTGCAGATGGAAAAATGACAGCTTGACAAACGGGAGGATCTTTTTGTTTAAATTGTTGTCGTCTTTCAGCTCCCTCGTAATGTAATGGGGCAATACTGAGAATGTGAAAACTGATTGGATTTGATTTGCCCAGTGCATGAAAAATGAACTTCCGTGCACATTTCCATGTGAGGTTATTTTTAGCTGTCATTCTGCTGATGGAATTTGCCCATCTTTGTGACTTTCCCATCTAGCCAAATTATTGATGCATTTACCAATGCCTTTACTGCCTTTGACTTCACGGGGCAGAGTCTGGCTTTGTAAAGTCTGTATTTTCATCTCTTTTATACTTCTGTTTGTTTCTTTGCTAAGCAGAGGGAGTACCAACCAGGGATAAATTAAGTCTTGAAAAAGACACTAGGAATTCAGCAGCCTGAACCATCTTGTCTAACCCAAGACACACAAGCTCCATTCCCTAGTTTTGTTTATTCTTTTCCTACTGTGGTTTACAGCCAAAACACAAGAGCTGTGCTGGCTCCTCACATCCCAATCACACATAACCAGGAAAGACTTTCTTGAACTGCACAGCACCGTTAAGCCCTCATCTAACATTTTCAGATTCATTTAACAGTGAGCAAAAAGTTATTCAAGTATCACAAAGATCTGGGTGTGATCTCATTCATGTTAGTAGGAGCACTGAAAAGTCGTGGAGTTCAAGAGCTGTTTGTGCCAAGCTTCTTTTGTAGTGATGTGAGTGTTGGTCTCTTCTCCCTAGTAACAAGTGACAGAATGAGAAGAAATGGCCTCAAGTTGCACCAGGGGAGGTTCAGGTTGGATGTTAGAAGAAAATTCTTGACTGAAAGGGTTCTCAAAGCCTGAAACAGGCTGCCCAGGCAGGTGGTTGAATCCCCATCCCTGGAGGTGTTTTAAAGACCCAGAGATATGGTGCTGAGGGGCATGGTTTAGCACCAGACTTGGAAGTTAGTGGCTGGACTTGATGATCTGAAAGGTCTTTGCCAGCCAAAATGATTCTAGGATTCTGTTCTTCCCTGATATTACATTTCAGTGCTGTAGGGGAAGCACTGAGAGCATGACACTGTCAGCCAGAATGATTCCAAATCTTTCAGCAGCAAAACCACGTGGTAGCGAAGGATGGGACACGTTCAGTGAAGACCCTGCCTCTGAGTAATCAGATCAGGGAACTGAGGAAGGGCCAGCTAGCATTGTCTGACTATTATTCTTCCCATCTTCTATCTTTGGTGGATTGCCCATGTCAGAGGGCAGTGCTTCCACTTCCCTCCCCATCAGTGCAGGGCCACTGACTGGGGTGATTACTGGTGGCAGCATGGTGCAAGGGCATTTACTGGGGTGCTTTCCTACCTGACTGGCTGACCTTCTTGCGTCTAAAGCAGCCTATTCTGCCATGCTGCAATCATCAGCAGTAGGCTATGGTTGCATCCCGACTGTGGGGGTGACAGAGTTGAGCTCAGGGACTATTAAAGAGGACATCCTTCTGCCTTTCTGCCCTACTGGCCTTTTAGCACAGTGGATGGTCTGAGCACTGCAATCACTATTTCATTTTGCATTTGTGTCCATATGAAGACATATAGGCACCCAGAGGTCTCTTCTAGCATCCCGGTTTTCTAGCACAGCAACTGAGCTTTGAAGGGGCTTTTGTTCATGACAGCAAGCAATTACCTCATACTGTCATCAGTTGCTACAATGAGCCAGGAGCAAACCCCTAAACTTTCCTGTGTGCTCTGTTATTGGAATAGGTGTTTTTACAGAAATTGATGTCATGAAATCAAAACAAAATGCTGCTTCTTTAACTCTGTTTTGCTCTGAATCACGGTTGTTACTGCAGTATAACAGAGTTCTGCTGTTATCTTCCACCTTCTCTCCCCCAAAACCACCACCTCCCCCCCCCCAAAAAAAAAAACAAACGACAAACCAAACCAAAAAATCAACCAAACCCAAAACCTGTCTGGATTTGAACCACCTGGTTATAGTTAGTTTCTTATTTTAAAATAGCTTTCAAAATAGATCAGGTATTACACCGTTAAAAACAATTTTCCCTGTAGGTATTGAATATCAGACAGAGCTTGTAGTAATAACTGATAGGTATCTAGAATAATCTTCAGTATGGACTGAGACTACAAAGACCTGTCAATCACTGCATTTAACTTTAAACACAGACGATTTGAATTCGTGTTAGCAGCATGAGGAAGCCAAGAAGATGGACTAGTGCTGTCGGAGCAAAGATGATAGGATTACCTCTGCTGTTAGCCTTTCCCGCTACTTGTTTGAGACACTAAATCAAGGTGAAGTTTATGAAAACGGCTACAACAGGGGTTTCTAACTCTTCATCCCTGCTGGGATTTTGCTATTATAAATCTGCTGTCAGAAATAAGTGCTTTACTTGGGGCTTAATTTTATGCAGACACAAACACCTTGGCTCAACACTTCTTGCCAGAGACAATCTTGACTGTCTTAATGCAACAGAGTCCTCATTAACAGGGAGCAGTGAGAAAGAAAAATGCACACATGCTCTTTGTCCTTGGTCATTCATGAGCAGTCTGATGAAAACTGAAATAAAACATAAATCCTGAGGTGGTGTGGAGACCTGAGTGCCTGAATCACACAGCTTATGTGAATTATCCATCTTGAAGAACATTACTCTTCACCTTTTGAATGAAGTTTCATTAATGCAGTGGAAAGCTCACTGTTTCTATTTGTTCTGCTGTGGCTGCTGAATGTAACATTACTTCCAATGCTCACCCCCAAAAGCAAACAGCTCTGTTGTGGGGATTTTTCCTTTTTTATCCAACTCTGTAACAGTGCAGGCAACTGAGACAATGGTTTCTGAGAAGCTCATCAGACTTGCTTCGGGAGTTCTTTCTCCATGCAAGGTCTGTTAAAGCAGATTGGTAGTACTTTGCTGGCTTTGTAGTGTGTTTGTGCCATTCATTTGGAGTTCTGCATGTGGGGGAAAAAAAGCCAGGAGCAGACCTCAAAAGTTATAAATGCCCCTTTGCATATCTCCACTGTCTGGTGTACTGGGCTGTGTTTCAAATGTGCACCAAGTAGATCTGTCCCTGCTGTCTGTTACCTTGTTCTCAGGACATGGATGTAAAATTTGCCTTCAGACACTCAGTACTGGGAGCATGACTTGAAGTGTGTCCCATCTAAAACAAATTATTAACCTGAAGTCATAGAAGAGAGAATTTCTGATCACAGGATAAGAGATCTTGTCATTACTATGATGAAAGACATCCTTACCCTCAGCTTGTGCTTCTGTGTTGCTTTGATATCAGATTTTAAACCCTGATTCAACACCATTCAACTAAGACTGCATCCCCTCAGGCACTACAGCATGAAAGTCAGGCCCAGAAGGATCCCTTCTTCATGCACTGCTGGGAAATTTCAGATTGCAGAATATAGTTTTGTTCCAGGTTGAAAGAACTCTGTCTTGTGACAACCCACCTGGAATACCATGTCTAGCTCTGCAGCACCCAACACAGAAGGACATGGAACTGTTAGAGTAGGTCCAGAGGAGGCCACAAATACAGTCTCATGGATGGAGCACCTCTCCTGTGAAGATAGGCTGAGAGTTGAGGTTGTTTAGAGTGGAGAAAAGAAGGCTCCAGGGAGACAGTAAGCCTTCTACTATTTGGAGGAGACCTCTAGGGTAGCTAGAGAGGAACTTTTGACAAAGGCATGGAGTGATAGGATGAGGAGCAATGGCTTCAGACTGGAAGAAGCTGGATTGAGATGAGACATTAGGAAACAATTCTTCCCCATTAGGATGGTGAGGCACTGGAAGGTTTGCCCAGAGAAGCTGTGGAGGCTTCAAACCTGGAAGTGTTCAAAGGCAGGTTGGCTGGGGCCTTGAGCAAGTTGATAGAAGGTGTCATTCAAGAAAGGTATATGTTAACAACACTAAAATATTTTCATTTGGATTAGCTTAATTAAAATCTATGATAAATGCTTTTTAATGGAAAGCCTAAAAAAATCCATTCAGAAAATGTGAATACAAGACTATTTGGTCTTGCCAGGGCCGTCTCTTCACTGCCCAGGGAGGTGGTGGAGTCACTGTCCCTGGAGGTGATGAAGAAATGTGTGGACCTGGCACTTTGGGACATGGTTTAATGGCCATGGTGATCATAGGTTGATGGTTGGACTCTATCTTAGAGGTCTTTTCCAACTAAATCAGATTGTCCTTGAGGTGTTCAAGGGCAGACTGGACCAGGCCTTGAGCAGCCTGGTCTAGCGGGAGGTGTCCCTGCCCATGGTGGGGACTTGAAACAAGATGATCATTAAGGTTCCTTCCAACATATACTATTCTATGATTCTTGGAATGAAGGACTATGAGGTAGCATGACCCAGTTTATTTTATCTCCATTTTCATGTGCTTCTTCTGACTTAATGGGCATCTGTACCTGTGAGCTGGGTGAAGAGAGGGTCTTTACAGTGTCTCAGGAGCAAAGGGAGGATTTTGATGTAGAGGCAGCCCATTGTACAGAACTTCAAAGCATCCATTTCCCAATGTGTGATAGATAGAAAGCAGCCACAGAAATTATTTTCCTGATGAGCCTGAACTTTGAGGCTTGTGCTGTGCAGTTTAATCTTTCTGTGCCCCCCAACTGCAGACCCAGCTAAACTGTGTACCCCAACTAGACATCTGAAGCTACTGTTGAGGTTAAGCACAGAAAAAACATTCCTGATCCTCCTGGCTGCACTGGTAATAACCATGGCAATTGCAAACTTGAAGGGTGGGGGTGTTTTTTGCATTATTTATTTTAATTAGTGTCTTACAAACCAAGTTCTTAGAAAGACCTTGAAGTGTTCATCTGGGTCTAACAGGTATCTGCAGGTGGGTATGGCTCTTGGCAGGCACAAACCCCTGGATTGTAAGTAGGGGATTTTTGATATCTGCGTCAGGAATACCAATGCCAGGAAAGCTGGAGAAGAGCCAGGAGGAAGGAAGAGGCCCACCTGAAAGGGGTGGGAGACTTTGAAGTGTGACTCCAAGCAGAAGCCTGGGTGGTGCAAAGGCGAGGGACAGCTGGGGTGGGCAGCAAGGTGCAGCAGCTGTGGAAGCAGGGAGATGAAGGCAAGGGACAGGGAGGAGGACTTGTGGACAGGGAGGTTGCCAGCAGTGTGGACGGCAGCACCAGGAGCCAGGTGTTCACCAGACAGGTTGCAGCAGGCAGTTGAGGGAAACTGGCTGTGTTTTTTAACAGCTGGTTTGATATAATGAAAGCTGAGCCATGATCTCATGCCCTGGTGGAAGCACTGGCTGAAGTATCAGCCTAAGAATCAGGAGACCAGGGTTTTATTCCATCACCTGCAGCTATTTCAGGAGTGCCTTTGAGCAAGCAGCTGATGTGCTTGCACCTTTCTCTCTCCACCACAAAGGGTGTTGCTTGCTTCTATAGCCTTGAAACTGAGACACTAGAAGAGAAAGCCTCTACTTTCCCAGTATGGCAGGAGAAAAAACACTGAAATTAAAATCTAACAAGTTCAAAACTGTCAGAGGGAATTCCTTTTTCACACACGCTGATGCAAATCAGACCTAACACCAGTGACTTAAGGTGAACTGGCGTCAGTGGGAAAGGGTGAAGTAGGATCTGTTCGATTCCCATCTAAGTAATGAGCACACACTCATAAGGCCCTGACCCAGCTATTTTTCCGTAGCTTAATTTTTTAATAAAATTATTTTTTGCCTGCCTTTTTTTAAGAGACAGATGTTGTAATGAAGCTTTGCCTCATGTAAAATACATCTGCCATATGATTAATGGTTGTTTTTAGAGGCGATGAGCAAAGCACATGCCTGCTTGTGTCAGAGAGACAAAGGGAGAGAGTATTTTGTGTTTTTTTCTGTGGTAATTGTTTATGAATATAGTTGTTTTTCCCAATTATCCTTGCAATCCATCAGCAGTCTTGTCTCCATTTCTCTCTGTTGAGGTTTGTGTCAGAAAGGAGAGGTTTATGCTTTCGGATATTTCTGTTACAAAAGTAACATCTGCATCTGAAGTGTTGATTTTTATTCATAAATTGGCAAAGAATAGAGAGAGACAAGAGGAAATGGCCTCAGGTTGCACCATGGGAGATTTAGGTTGGAAACATGTCTTTACTGCAAGAGTGGTCAGGCATTGGCACAGGCTGCCCAGGGAGGTGGTGGAGTCACCATCTCTGGTGTTCAAGAAACATGTGGACATGGCACTTTGGGACATGGTTTAATGGCCATGGTGGTGTTGGGTTGACAGTTGAACTTTATGATCACAGAGGTCTTTTCCAACCTTAATGATGCTATGAAGTTAAAAGTTAATCCACAGGCATACAAACAGCTATGTGGCCACACAGTCAATTTCAGGCATTTGGTCTGAAATGTTCTCTCGTAGCCCAAAGAATAAAGGAGACATTACAAAAGGCCAGGACTTGTGCTAATGCCTGCAGGAGAAGTTAAAGCCTGGAGTCAGGGCTGGAGAATGTGACCTAAAGCACTGTGGCTTCATGGGTGGGGACGAAGTACAGAAGTGGAGAATCAATTTCTTTCACAATAGCAAGGTTTTGTAATCTCGCTCAAGCAAAAGCACAGTGAAAATAGGAGAGGTGGCCCGTGGAGTCCAAAGTCATTTGCACTTGGACTAAACAAGTCTACAAGTCCTAGCCTATGTATGTCAGCAGTACAAATCCCTCACAATTTTGTTGGTCTACATTGTATTAAGGTTTTAGGTGCCTAGCGCCCAGCTGAAGTAACCCTCTTCTGTGACTGCCCTCCAAACCAGGCGCTGTGCAAGTGCTAGGTCCATCATCTGTGTGCGTGTGTGTGTGTGTAATGTGAAAGCAGCTTTTGTTTTACAACTGCTGCTGGTGCCATAGGTTGTGGGGCCTGGTTTTCATTAACATACTTGGGCTTTTGTGATTTAACACTCTGACATGATCTGAGTGTTTGAAAATGACTTGAGCAGGCCCAATACACAGAGTCTGCCACGTGTCTCCATGCCCTTTCCCAGGGCAGGAGTCATTTCACACTGCTGGGACATTGGGATGTCTTCCAGCAGCACAGCAGGAGGAAATCCTTACAGATATCATTGGCTGTGAAAACCTCCATGGTTTAGAAACCTCTTCTTGCCCCAGAGAAACAAAGGGTCTTCATCCCTTTCTTCCCCAAGGATAATACAACCACAGTTATACTGTAGCAGGATATCTTTAATTTATGCTATTTGGTTTCGGAGCTAGAGGTCTGTAAATGCTGCTGTAAGGCTTCTGCTGTTCAACCATTATTTCATGTTGACATTTTTATTTGAACACCCAACCATGCCCAAGAAAAGGAAACTTCTGTACTTTTCTTTTGTGTTACATCTTCCAACTGGAATGTTTTCAATCACAATAGAATTGAGCATGAACTTTTAAGAGGGAGGAAGAGGAGAAAAGGGAATCAGCTAGAAGAGATGATGACTCCAGTGGGGTTCTCTGCAGTTTAGTTCTCAGGGGACTGAAAAATGCTTTCAACCAGTGTGATGTTGCAACAGTCCAAAGAGGAGAGAAAAATCCATGTCTGGTCTAGACCAACCAGAAACTAAAAACAAGGGACACTTTGAATTCTGAGACTCTCACCACAACTGAAAACTCTGCTCAGGCCAAGTAACTGGAAAATCAGTTTCTTGGGTTAGAGAAATGCTTCCCTGTAGAATCAGAGGCAGTTTTCCATTTTTATTGGTAAAGAAATTACTGTATTCTGAAGCACTGATTCTAACACTTGAACCAGTGCAAAGAGTTGCGATCAGGGCTGTGATAAGATCTGGATGGTCTTATAAGGATCTTAGTGAAATGCAACAGTCAAACACTTCCTTTTCTGTGACATTTCTTGCCACTTGGCTGTGATAGGCTATCATTTGTCACAAAATGGAAAAATAAGATCTGTCTTCATAATACACCAAAAAAGTCTGCCTACAAACACAAGTCAGGAAGAGGCATAGGGACTGGAGCTGAGTGGTGAAACTCTGGATCAGGAGATGGTTTAGAAAAAAAATCATGCTCCAGGAGACCTGAGAGTCCAGGAGTAATTGAATGTGGTAATTGTTAAGGAGAGCTTTAAAAAGAAATGTTGAGTGAAAATTACTTAGGGGCTGCTTGTTTTAAGAGGGAAGTGTAGTAAATTTCAGGACAAATTTTTAAGTGGCAAGAGTACAGGCACGGCCTATGTTGTCAGCAAAATAAATTTTCTGAACTAAATGACTCCTCTCAGTCAGCCAGGCTGCAGTGTTTGGTTTTGGGGTGAAATATGGATTTCCTTTGCTATGCTAATACAAAGATAGCTGAAGCCTGAGAGGAGGGCTTCAGGGATCTGGTTGTAATGCCTGGCAATGCCACCTGCTCCTTCTGGGATGAATTGGTGAAGATTTGCTTAGCTTTGCATTGCACAACAAAAAATGGGGTCAGAAAAGCATTCTGAGATGTGGCAGAGATAATAGAGTAGTACCTCATGTTGCAAGAAAACTTGGGCTAAATGTGTTAATTCCAGGGGAAAGTGTCCTGCAGTCTTCTAGATTAAAGTGATAGATGCGTCAAGGTTTCTATTACTCTATGATTAAACTTTAAACCAATATTTTCTTCCAAAAGATTGTCAATATACTTGAGTCTGGTAAAAGTACTGTGACTCATAGAGCCTGTGTTTTATCAGTAGGTGAAGCCTGTCTTTCATGAAAGAGCACCACAACACTTCAAGGTAACAAAAAGTCAAGGGAGCTTGAACATGCTAGGTTTGAAGTTCTTGTAGTGCTGGGATTTGTTCTTGCTCTTGTAGAACAGCAGTCAAAGAACATGCTCACAGAGCTTTTTCTACAGACAGTTAAAAAAACTCATAGGTGGAAAGTGAAAGAAGGCTGTCACATGCTTCTGTTCAAGTCTTAGGTGATGTGGCCGTATGATAATTCCAGACATTCATTCATCCATCCATCCATCCATCCATCCATCCATCCATCCATCCATCCATCCAATTTTACTCTTTCTTTTCCTAACATTCTGTTTTAATCTGACAGACATTAGATAGCACAGCTTCACTGTACTGGTTCACAAGGACAAGATAATCATAGAATCATAGAATGCACTGGGATGGAAAGGACCTTTAAAGATCATCTAGTCCAATCCCCCACTAGGTCAGGTGGCTCAGATCCCCATAAAGCCTGACCTTGAATGCCTCCAGGAATGGAGCCTCTAGGAATGGCGGCAGTGTTCCACCACCAGTAAAGAACTTCTTCCTGATGTGTTGGGAATGTGTCATATCAGGGATTGGGAACTCTAGAAGGATGATCTGGAACTTCCTTATGTTGTCCAATGCACACTTAAGTATCTTTCTGAGTAGGAGGCAAAGATACCTTGCATGCATATGATTCTGGCACATGAGTATGCTTGCAAGCTCAAGTTCACATGAAATTCTCACCTGAAACTTGTTGCTTGTTGCACAGAGCTTGGGCCAAGATCTGCTCACCTCTGTTTTTTGCAGTATTCAGCATTGAGTATTCTTCTCTGCTTTGGCTAAGTGAAATACATTTTAGGAGGCAGCTGCCAGAAAGAGCCCACATGCAAGAATATTTCCATCTGGGATGACTAACGTGTGCCCAATGTACGTCCAGTCTCACATCCCACTCTGCAAACAAAATCCACTGATGAATTAATTCTCTTCTTGCTTCAAAGGGCAGTCAGAAGATGAAAGTGAAAAAAATGGACACATTTCCAAAAATTACATTATATGAAAAATAGGTCATTCAGCCAGACTGCAAATCATAGAGTTTTCAAAAATGTGAAATGTCAAGCAGTCCTATTTGAAAAAGTTAAGTGTTCCCTAGTTTGGTGCATGTTTTGCTAGTGATGGAAAGAATGTGGTTAAAAAGGAAAGACAGAGCTTTAGCTCCTTCTCAGGGGAATGCCAACGTCATGGGGCAGTTGTCTAGATGGAGGTGTGTGGCTAGTGGTGTCCCCCAGGGGTCAGTACTGGGTCAAGCCGTATTCAATATATTCATCAATGATCTGGATGGAGGGACAGAGTGGACCCTCAGCCAGTTTGCTGATGATATGAAATTGGGAGGAGTAGCTGACACTCCAGAAGGCTGTTCTGCCATGCAGCCAGACCTGGACAGGCTGGAGAGTTTGGCAGGGAGAAATGTAATGAAATTCAATAAGGGAAAGTGTAGAGTCCTGCATCTGGGGAAGAACAACGCCCTGCATCAGTACAGACTGGGTGCTAATCTGCTGGAGGCAGCTCTGAGAAAAAGGACCTGGGAGACAACAGGATGACCGTGAGCCTACAATGTGCCCTTGCGGTCAAGAAGGCAAATGGCATTAAGAAGTGTGGCCAGCAGGTCGAGGGAGGTTCTTCTCCTCCTCTACTCTGCCCTGGTGAGGCCACGTCTGAAATACTGTGTCCAGTTCTGGGCAACCCAGTTCAAGAAGGATAGGGAACAGCTGCAGAGGGTACAGCAAAGGGTACAAAGATGATTAGGGGACTTGAACATCTCTTTCACGAGGAAAGATTGAGAGAATTGGGACTTTTTAGTCTGGAAAAGAGAGGACTGAAGTGGGATCTCATCAATGCTGATCAATACTTGGAGGGTGGGGGTCAGGAGGATGGGGCCAGTCTTTTTTCAGTGATGCCCAGTGACAAGGCAAGGAGTAACAGGCACAAACATACACATAAGAGGAGGAACTTCTTCAATTCAAGGGTGATGGAACAATGGAACAGCTGCCCAGAGAGGTGGTGGAGTCTTCATCTCTGAGTACATTCAAAACCTTCATGGATGTGTCCTGTGTGACCTTTTCTAGGTGACCCTGCCTTCCAACCCCTACCATTTTGTGATTCTGTAATACTCAACTTGTTTGATCAAAGCTTATATCAGTACAAACACTCTTGTCCTTGCTCAGTTTGTAATTGTTCACGACAGAAACAGCAACACTAATTCAAAGAGTTGTAAATATAGAAGTGATACAACAGTTTCTGGTATTTCATAGAATCATGGGATCCTTGAAGATCATCAGCTCCAACCATCAGCCCTTTTGTAGTTGCAAATATTAAGTTTGCTTCTTGTGAAGACACTTGATTTTATTGAATGTGTCATGCATGGCTGATCTTCTTCATGCACTGAAGGAAGGTCAATGCTGATATAAAACCCCATATAATAACCCACTGGCTTCTCACAGATCAATGACCCAGGCAATAAAAGATGTAATTGTGATGCTAATTAAATTGTTATTGTTAAAGATAGGTCTTTGGTAAAGGGATTGTTTGTACCTACCCAGAATTAAAACCAGAGCTGTCAGTCTAATTCAGTGTAGCTGTCAATATAAAATCAACACACAGAAGCTCCATCTTAGCTAATCTTAGAGATGCAGGTCTGAGGAGGTGTAAATTTTCTACCCTGGAAAAATGCACACCATGCTGCCTGCTGTTTGACTGGTGGTACCTGTATTAGCAGAGCAGGGAGCTATAATTACATTAAAAAAAAAAAAAAAAAAAAAAAAAAAAAAAAGCTAAAAAAAGCTATTCAGTAAACTATTTGAGCAGTACCAGTGCTATCCAGTGCAACCCAAACCTCAGCCAACCAACAAAGAATATGTTGAGCTAAGGACAAGAGTGTTCATCTCAAGAATTAAAACCCTAAGCCAGTGTCATGTGCCATCCTCTCAGATGTAATTACTATGTTCTAGTTTGTCCTGAATGTGCCTGGTGTGTTTTTATACACTGTAAAAAAAAATACAGTGATTTAAACCCTGAAAAATACAAGCAGGTAATAAATAGTCCAGCTCTGTAGAAATGCAGAGGTTGACTTTCTGAGATCATCTGTGCTCTCTCTGAACATTTGATCCAATTCAGCACACCCAGGCCTTTCTCCTACAGGTGCCCGGGGTGTTAGCCATGTTCTTACAGGGCCTTCCCCTCCACTTATTGCCATTGCATCCATCCTTGTGGAGGTCAAGAGAAGACCAAGCACAGAGCAGACTCACTGAAGCCTGTAGTTGCACAATATTTGAAAACTAGTAGTTTGCACACAGATTAAATAAAACCAGGTTTGTAGGCAAAGGTCATCCCTTTTTATTAGAGCAACTTCTATAGCTGGAATAAAACAGGAACTTTTTTTAGACAAACAAGACCACTTCTGGCAAGTTTATAGACAAACAAGACAACTTCTGGTCTGGAACAGAAGCAGGAGTGTTCAAGCTAAGTGCAAGCTGAGAACAATTGCTCTGCTTTTACTTCATCGTGTTAAACAAAACACTGTTGGGACTAGCTGGCCACCTTTTAGAGCCTGGGAATCATCATCTCTGAGTTAAGAAGAAATGGTATTGGGTCCAATTCTGTTGGTCTATGTTAATGCCACATGTGGCTTCACAAGCTTCAGTAGATAAACAACCTTAACCTTATTATTATATAATAAGTATTTAACGATAATTTCCATTGAAGAAACATTTATTACAGTAAAAGGCAGAGTGGCCTTAGTGGGCAGGACTCTAAGCTGAAATTCTGAAGCCAGCCCTCTATTGACTCAGCTGCTGGTCTAAGGAGTGAGTGGGTCTATCTGTCGGCTTCTGTGTGGTAAATGGGCATAATAAAACTGCCTTCCTTGAAAAGTCCTTTGAGATCTACAAAGGAGAGGTGTTACACAGCAGCTACATACTTTGTTACTAGCTCTTTTTCATGTGGTTCCTTTAAGAGACAGCTGGGTTCTGATGTAGTTCTTCTGAACAGGGTGTATCACTACTGGTGCTCCGAGCAGCTCTGCGTTTGCCAAATGTGACTAAGACGACTTCTACTGCTGTAATGCAAGCAGTTAAAAAGTTATTTCTCTAAACTTCCCAGTGCCAGCTATGTTCTTAAACAGGGAAAGGCTGTTTGTCTTCAGGAACAACAGAAGTGTCATCATCTCCCTGGACAATTATTGTAATGGAACGTCCAATCTGAGTATCACAGAATCATAGAATTGTTTCACTTGGAAAAAGATCTTTCAGATCATCAAGTCCAACCATTATCTACCAAGCCTGGTGCTAAACCATGCTCCTCAGTACCATGTCTTTGCCTCTTTGGAAGTCCTCCAGGGATGGGGATTCAACTGTCTCCCAGGCATGCCTGTTCCAGGGTTTGAGAACCTTTTCAGTGAAGAAGTTTCTTCTAATATCCAACCTAAACCTTTCCTGGCACTAATTGAGGCCATTTCCTCTGGTCACAGAATCACAGAATTGCCTGGTTGGAAGGGACTTTAAGATCATCGAGTCTAACCATAATCTAGCATCTCCCTGTATACAACTCTTAGACTGTCTCCCTCAGCTCCTCATCCAAAAGTCAGAGCCCCAGATCCTCTGCCCTGTGGGGCACTTGGAGCCCTGAGCTGGCAGCTGTTGTAGCCAGGAGTGAGCAGTGCAGGACTTGAGCCCCAGGGCCTTGCCACCACTCAGTGCCTAAGGCCCAGCCTCAGAGTGTGGCTCCTCCTGCCCATAGTGCCAAGTCATAGAATTATAGGATCATAGAATCAATAAGGTTGGAAAAGACCTCAAAGATCATCAAGTCCAACCTGTCACCACAGACCTCATGACTACTAAACCATGGCACCAAGTGCCACGTCCAATCGCCTCTTGAACACCTCCAGGGACGGTGACTCCACCACCTCCCTGGGCAGCCCATTCCAATGGCTAATGACTCTCTCAGTGAAGAACTTTCTCCTCACCTCGAGCCTAAACTTCCTCTGGTGCAGCTTGAGACTGTGTCCTCTTGTTCTGGTGCTGGTTGCCTGGGAGAAGAGACCAACCCCTTCCTGGCCACAACCTCCCTTCAGGTAGTTGTAGACAGCAATAAGGTCTGCCCCTAGCCTCCTCCTCTCCAGGCTAAACAATCCCAGCTCCTTCAGCCTCTCCTCATAGGGTTTGTGCTTGAGGCCTCTCACCAGCCTCATTGCCCTTCTCTGGACACGTTCAAGTGTCTCAATGTCCTTCTTAAATTGAGGGGCCCAGAACTGGACACAGGACTCAAGGTGTAGCCTAACTAGTGCTGAGTACAGGGGCAGAATGACTTCCCTGTGCCTGCTAGCCACTCTATTCTCAATGCAGGCCAGGATGCCATTGGCCTTCTTGGCCACCTGGGCACACTGCTGGTTCATGTTCAGCCAGCTGTCAACCAGCACCCCCAGCTCCCTTTCTGTTTGGAAGCTCTCCAGCCACTCTGACCCCAGCCTGTAACACTGCATGGGGTTGTTGTGGCCAAAGTGCAGCACCCGGCACTTGGACTTGTTGAATGCCATCCTGTTGAACTCTGCCCATCTGTCCAGCCTGTAAGTCAGAGGTGACACGGCCGGGCTCAGGATGCCTGGGGAAGACTGGAATTGGACCCAGTGCTGCCATGGTTCTCTGGCCCTAGGATCTGTATGGAACCTGCCCTTGGAGTCCTATCAATTGTACTAGGGAGAAGAGACCAACCCCTACCTGGCTCCAACCTCCTTCCAGGGAGTTGTAGAGAGCCAGAGGGTCTCCCTCAGCCTCCCTTTCTCCACACTAAACAACCCCAGTTCCCTCAGCTGCTCCTCACCAGCCCTGTTCTCCAGACCCTTCACCAGTTTTGTTGTCCTTCTCTGGACCTGCTTCAGCACCTCAATGTCAATGTCAAAATTGAACCCAGTCCCCAAAGTGTGGCTTCACCAATGTTGAGTATAGGAGAACAATCACTTTCCTGGTCCTGCTGGCCACATTATTGCTGATCCAAGCCAGGATGCTGCTGTCCACCTTGGCCACCTGGACACATGCAGACTCATGTTCAGCTTACCATCAGTCAACAACCCCAGGTCTCTGCTGGGTAGCTTTCCAGCCACTCTTCCCAGAAGGCACATGTGGAAACAAATAGCCATGCAGACACTCACAGATTCTCCAAGAAATGCACAATGAATGTTTGCTTTTTCACATATGAGTAAACCAGAGGAAAATTAATACCAAAGCATTTTCCATTGTTCTCTGATGTGTGTGCACAGTCAAATGTACAAATGCACAAACACACTTAGACACCACAGCAAATGTCTGTACTGTGACCATGTGTAGCTACACGTTGGCATAAAATTGTGTGTGGTATCCGGAAAATAAATATGAGAAATAAGCATTCAGGTTGCAAAGCTTAGCAGCATTGAATATTCCAGCATGCGTGTTTCCTGGGCATCCTTAATTAGCCCTTTTGAATATGTATGATGATACAGGTTTCATTACATGATAACATGTAGGATTTTTTTTTTTAACAGATTCTTCTTTCATTCAGTCAATGGGGAGGCAGGTTTTTAACTATTTGGGGTTTTATCTTCTTCCATTTGGTTTTGTAGCCTCAGCTCTCACATTAATGCACATGATCCGAGTGTTAACACCAAGCAAAGAAAACATTCATCCCCTTCCAAGCTTTTTTTCCCCCTCTGTTGCTGCCATGATACCATCTTAATATGCTCCAAATCCTGTTGAACATATCTCTGCAACACGTCTGTGCAGGGTGAGCACATGATTATTTTCACAGTATTAACACCATCATACAAGAGCACTGAAGCACAGGGAGAGAAAGGACAAAAATGTTAGAATGACAACTTTTGGTGGAAGCTGAGAGATGTGGGAGCTTTGGCATGTGTAGCATTTCCTAGCACTTTCTCCACTCAAAGCACAGGGCCAGTTGGCTTCAGCTCTCAGAACTTCTGCACTTCCAGGCCCCAGGTGTCTTGTGTTGAGCACCCAGAAAATGAAGCCAAATGCTCAAGGAGGAAATTCCAGAATGATGTCATCATGCTGTCACATGGGGAGGGGGAAGGAGCTAATTGTGCCCAGGCAACCCAAATTCTGGCATTTGCTAACATTTTAGCATTTTGCTCACAAACTTTTCATTCTCCTATCTGAATTGCTCTCTGTGTATGCATTCCTCTCTACATAAATAAGGAAATCTGAACTGCGGGTTACCTGCTAAAAGCTCTTGAACTATGTTCTTAGTAAAACTAATTCGTTGATGTGTATCCCCTTGGCAGGAGCATTGCATGTGTTGTAATGGAATCATAGAATGGTTTGGCTTGGAAGGGACCCTAAAGATCATCTAGTTCCACCCCCTGCCATGGGCAGGGACAAATTCCACTAGATCAGGTTGCTCAAAACCCTGTACAACTTGTGTCTGAACACTTTCCAAGGATGGGGTATCCACAACCTCTTTGGACAACCCATTCCAGTGCCTCACCTGTCTCACAGGAATATAATAGCCTTTAATTATTTTTTTCTGCTGCAATTAGAGCTAGGTAAATTTGGCTTTGATTGTTCCCAGAGGAGCAAGGAAGGGAAGTGAAGAAGTTCTACCCTAATGAGTGATAAAGTATCAATACATCTCTCTGCTCCAGCTGTGCCTCAGCCATTCATAACTACTCTGCTTTAGAAACAGAAACGGGCTGTAAGTGTGAAGCCAAAAGCAGAAGGATCAGAGACTTCTAGAAGACAGATATAAATTTGTTTCACCTCACCCTGAAAATTACTACATCTCAAACTCCATACTTTCTGCATTGTCCCTATCCACTACCAAATGACAAGTAAGGCATTAAAAAGCGTAGCATGCTGCCTTAAAAATCCCAAGATTTTCTATTTAAATATTGTTGGGGTTTTGTTTGCTGTCTGCAGGTTTTCTGAAATCATTTCCCTTCTCAAACTTCCTGGCACAAGCTGACAGGTTGGAAACAGGTTAAAAATGGAAGCTGAAATCCATATGTAAACAGCTGGCTCCAAGAGCTAATGCTCTAGGGAATGAAAACTTGTGATGCAAGACTCACGAAACTCTTATGGGAGTTGGCTCCATTGGGTATCTGCCATAAGTGTGTCTGTGTGCAGGTATCTGCACACTGTTGCACACTATCTGTAGGTGCATACATGCCTGAGGTTAGCAGAGCATTCGCTCACTGCTCTGCTGCTTACTCCTCTCTCTTCTCACACTTCTCATCTGTCCTTTGAAACTGGGAGTGCCTCTCTCATACACCCCCAGCTCTGCTAGCACCACAAATCAGTGGCAGAAGGATCTTTTTTTTAACCTCTCCTATGTGTGTTCAGCAGGAGAGTTTTTCTCCCTGAGTCTCTGCTGAGTGTGTGGGATGTTATCTGTCTTTCAGGCAGCGCACAGAGTATTGTGTCTACACTGTTGAAGTCTAACACACTGACTTGCTCACTAAAAGCTCTTCTCTATAGCCCTTCCACATAGGGTACCTAGGGAAACATAATTGTCAAGTGAGGTATCAAAGGGAGGCATCTTGAACTCCCTGCCTTTTCCCTATTCCAAGTTTCATGGTGTGGAAAATCTATAAAAAGGAGAGGCATTCCTTAGCGGTACTTTTAGTTCTGGAAATGCCTGCCCATCCATGCTGGATTTCTCCTCTTTTCCCATCCTGAGGAACACATGGTTATCCCACCTCTCTATGGAGAGCCAGCTTGCATTTCTCCTCGCTGCAGTCACTAGTGGTAGGGTGAGATTATGATGAGATCACCTTGTTTTCCCAAGAAGGTAAAGCATATCTGGCCATGCTGAGACACTTCTTTACAGTAAGTGGCTAAGCCATGCTCTCCAGCCAAGATGTCAGCTATCAACATGTGCTCCATGGGCTTCTGGGGAGAGAAGTCCTAGTATAGGCAACATGGTGGGAACAGTATGGTGCTTGTTACATTATTGAAAACAGAATGCAGCTGCCTGTTACTTTTGGCTGAATGCAACCTGTCAGCACCAACATCTCCCCAAGAAGGGAGGCCTTATTGCAGCCAGCCTTCACAGGAGAAGGTGCCAGTAGCTGAGCAGCTGGAGAAGCTTGACATGTGGCCCCCTGCCCACTTTCAGGCCATGTTAACGTGGCAGTGTTAGAGCAGGGATTGTGCCTGGAGAAGTGCTGTGTGCTGACAGGCAGACTGCTCAGAAAGCCCTGAAGGAACTGCAGCCCCAGGGCCAGGGTGTGTTCTTTCAGTGATGGACCAACCCAGGGTACCAGTGGAGCTTGGTGGTACATCAAGCTCCAGAATCACTCCAAAATACTTCCTTCATAGCCCATTTGTTGATGCTAATTGTCAATTGCTATAACTCATTTTTTTAGGATCAGATCTATTATAAGTCTTTGTAGTTCACTAAATCTATAAGGCTGAGCATCCCTGCCCTCTCAAGTGAATGGGTTGCGTGCTGGCTCTGGGTTGTAAGGGTAATTTTGGTGCACCACTATCTTTCCAGCTCTGCTTGTATGATATTTTGGTCTGGACAATCAGAACCCTTGTAACTTCAGACAGACATCAAGGAATGAATGGTTTGCCTTGCTGAATAAAATGAGAACATGTGAGTGTGGGGAGAGAGGGGAAGGGAGAGAGGCATTTGCATAGGTCAGGAAAGGTCATTAAAACATCTGGCAGTAGTAACTGACATGTGTCAAATTTTAGTGTTCATTAAATTCCTATTAATGCAAGAATGGCTTTTAAGCTCCAAATGCCACTTTTGGTTGCTGTGCTCTCCTAGTTGATGGTGATGACTTTTCAGAACTGTACCATGCTTGTTTATTTGCTAGTGGCATCTGACCTGAGGTCAGATTTCTATTTAACCCCTTCCTGTAGGTCAAAAGACAATTAATCTGGTGAGAATTGAATTGGAAATGAGGTGTCTGGAGAGCAGGTGTCCCAGCCATGGAATAGCTGCCAGGCTGAAACATGTTTGCATCTGTTCTTATGCCATCCAAGAAGTCATCTGTGAGGTCAGGGAGATATTCAGCTGACATCTGAGATGGGAAGTTGCCACAGGGAACAGAGGTGGCAGGTGCCCTGTGTTAGCAGATTGTCTTGCAGTCTGGGGGGGAAGTGTCTGAGAGTGTACCTCTGAGTACAGATGTAGACATTTCCATTCCACTTTGCTTTACCCGTGTTTAGTAGCAGTTTGTATTCATAAAGCACGTTATACTATTTCCATCCCCTTTAAAGAGGAGAATTTTACAAATATTTTTCTTCCTTTTAATTTTTTTTTAGAGGATGAAGATGATGAAGAGCTGGTGGAACCCAAAGCACAGGATGACCTGGAGACAGAAAATCAAGACCAGAAGCAGGAAGTGAAAGAAGGTACTTGAAAAAATGAAAAGTATTTTGATATGGCTTTAAAGAACTGAATCCTACAAGTAGGATAGGTATTCTCATAGGTAGTCTCTATTATTGAGAACACTGCAAAATCAAACTAGTCACCAGTTTTATTGATTAAAGACCATATGAACAGCATAAAACCAGAAAATTGTGTCCTAGTGACCCAGCTGGTAGGTCTGAGAAGCCTGTGGAAGGCACAAGACTTCATCTGTTTAGAAGAAGTTACATGTCTGCATAGTCTGGGAACAAAGTAGAGATTCTTGGATTCCAGGACCGGTGCTTACTTGTCCTCTGACTGAAATAGCCTGTTTGCATGAAAGATTTAAAATGGGAATACCAGGCATTCCAGCAGCTCCATAAAATTGGTTGGTCTTCAGAAGTACTTAAAGACCATAACTGTTTGCTTGTTTGAGAGGAGCAAACTTAAACCTTGTGATGGTCAGGAATCCTCCAGCAGAAAATCATTTCACTGGAAAATGTTCACTGTCAAAATCATGTTGGATTTTTTTTTTGTAGAAGCTGCCCCTACTTAAGGTTAAAGCTGAAGCCAGGCAGGTCCACCCCTTCTATCCATTTCTGTGGACTTTTATCTCCAAAATGTAAAAATTCAAGTTACTGCTTCTTTCTGGTGCAGACAAGAGACAGCTGCTGAAATAGTTGGACACAGTAGATACGCTGGGTTTCTCTTGATTGCTTCTCTAGACTTGTTCTAGATTTCATAAGTGGAAGAGGGATGTGAAGTTTGGTCTTCCTCATCTGGAAATTTACTAGATTATTGGCTATTCTGGTGTGTCACCTTGAGCAGTCAATGCTCACCCCTGCATGGAGTGGGGGAAGAAAGCTAAAATATCAACAGCTCCAATGTGAGAGGAAATGAGTTACTTTTTCAGCAATTTCTGTATTGCCAGGACTGCTCACAACTCACTTTACCTTCTTGAAAGGTAACTTCCTCAGGTAGAGTCTAAGTGACTTTGTGCTATGGTGATCAGTGTCAAGATTATTCTGTGGCCTTGGCTTTGGTTTTCACAAAAGATCTTACTATGGGGAAAAATATGGAGTCATTTCACAGAGAGGGGTCCATCAAACTGTTAACTTGAATACAGCAGTGGATGCTCCCTTCTCATGATTTACAGCAGTGTGCCCAAAACCTGAGTCTGGTGGATAATGCCAACATCGGCTCTCCTCACACACTGAAGTGACCTGCAGTACCAGCCATGCTGGTTTGATTATAAATTGATATTTCTTCCATCTGAAGAGCATCACCCATGCCATCAATCCTGCAGTGTCCATAGCTCACTAGGTCCTTTTAGAAACAGAGAGGGGAACTCACTCACGGATTTACAGATTGCATTAGGTTGGAAGGGACCCTCAAAGGTTGTCTTGTCCAACCCCCGTGCAGTGGGCAGGGACACCTCCAACTAGATCAGGCTGCCCAGGGCCACATTGAGTCTGATCCTGAATGTCTTCTGGGATAGAGCCTCATCCACAATCCTGGGCAGCCTGTTTCAGTATTTCACAACTCTCATTGTTAAGAACTTCCTCCTTATGTCCAACCTAAATCTGCCCTGCTCCAGTTTCAACCCGTTGCCCCTCATCCTACTACTGCAAGCCCTTCTAACCAGTCCCTCCACAGCTTTCCTGTAGGTCTTCTTCAGATATTGAAAAGCAGCTATAAGGTCTCCCTGAAGACTTCCCTTCTCCAGGCTGAACAGCCCCAATTCTTTCAGCCTGTCTTCATAGCAGAGGTGCTCCATCCCTCTGATCATCTTAGTGGTCCTTCTCTGGACCCACTCCTCACAATCCTCACCCCTCTTCTTCTTCCACTGCCCCCAGCTGCTGCAGCCATGGGTGAAGGAAAGCAGTGGTGACAGCTGGAACAGGACTCACACGAGAGTATGCAAAGGCAGAAAAGAAGACATAAGCAAGAAGTATGTTAAAGCAGAAAAACTGACTGAAAATTACCTTTCCTCCCCAAACTGTGGGGTAAATTCACAGATGGGTCTAGCAGTCACTGGACCTAACACAGTACACAAAATGTCTTCTACTCATGGCAACAGGAAGCATGAAAACCAGTACCACTGCACCCAGTGTGTAAGCACTGTTCTGAGTTACTGAACCTCCCTGAGCTTACAGCTGATCCTACCCCCATTTATTTCCACATGAAAGCAACATTAGTGCTGGAGAGAAAAACTCCTGCATGAAGAGAGGACAAAGTCTGAATACAATCCTAAACTGATTTATTTCACTTTTCCATGGGCTTTCAAGTTTGCCTTTGCTGAGCAAATGCCACTGCCACCACCTTTATTTCTTCGTTGTGCTATAGTCTTGGGGCAGTGCTCCCTTTCCCTGCCCAGCAGAACCCTTCAGGGAGCCCCCTGCCCAGACCAGCTGGGCTAGTTTAGCCCTAGTCTCAGACACACAAACTGCAGGCTGCTTGGTTTAGCAGAATCAGCTTTGTGAGGTGCTTACTTGACTGGGTTCAAGGAAGAAGAAAACATCCTCACTGCCTGGTAGAAGTCAACTTCACCTGCAGGACTTGTTGTTGCAGACTGATGAAACAGTGGTGTGCTGATGGCCATCAAATGAAGCAGTCATCCCCGCACTGACAGAGAACAGAGTCCCATTCTTCAGCGTTTGGTGTCGTTCTCTCCCAGTTGGCTTTAGCCTTTTTGCCAAAAAATCCCATTTTCCTCTCTGTTGTAATCACCCTTCTCATGTTCTGAGCAACATTCAGAGTTTGAAGCCATCGTTTGTGTTTCATGGAAGTGATTAAAACCATGTTACAAGTCAAGCAGGAGTTTAGAAGAACATTTCCTGTTGGTGCTGCACTCTATGTGTGCCTCCTCAGAATTAATAGCTGCCTTCCCCCTCCCCACCCCCTGCAAATTAGCACATAATGGGTTAAAAGCATGTTTATGTTGGCATTAAGCGCTCTGGCTTCTTTTTCTCTGCCAGGCAAGACAATATTTTGCAAACTTTTGAAAGAATCTCTAATAGATATTATAGTGGCGCCATTCACACTGCTCTAGAGCAGTTAAGGCTGTGTCAGCACTTCCATTATGAATCCTGTTTTTCAGGGATTTATAACCCAGCCGTAAAAATTTGCTCTGGGCTGAAATTTGGTTTCAGCTCAGGGAGCACATTTTTTTAACAGATTAAAAAAAAAAAAAAAAAAAAAAAAAAATCAGTGTGGCCTTTTTGGAGTTATAGGAGTGTAAGAGGAAAAAAAAAACATGGGAGAGAGAAGTGTAGAAAGCAAAAGGCAGAGAATTTTTCATCAGTATAACTCAAAAAAATAGGACAAATAGGTCAGAATAAATAAATAAAGCTTGGATCCGGTATATTCAGTCTCCTCAAGACAACAGGACGGGGGTGCTCTATATTTGTAATGGCATTTTTAAGAGGAAATGTGGTGGGTTGGAATTTTTTTTCCTCTGAGGTTTATTTGTAGTCCAGTTTAATTCTACAGACATTTATTGCATGCTGCATTTCCTTATCTTGCCCCTAGACACTCCAGAGTCCCTCTGTGGGGTTTGGTGGGATAATTCAGCAGACACAACTGTTTGCAGGGTCTGATGCTAGTTCTGGACCTGTCTCACAAGACACACAATGATTCACCTGCAATTGGGCAGCCTGCCTGGCTGAACACCTTTGGCAGCGTTTCAGTGCCATGGAGGTGCTAAGAGCAAAGGAGTATCCTGAATCATGCAAAGTGTTTTTGGAGTGGGAGGTGAACCCTTGGCCTATTGGCTATTTGAAGCGTATGGAACATTGGGAAAGCTATGGAGGTGCTAAGGGTGGAGGAGCAGCTTGAACACCCCAAAGTATTTCTGGAGTGAGAGGTGAGGACCTGGCCTGTTGACTGAATCCTATGAAGCCTTGGGACACCTTTGTGTTTCTTCCATGGAACTGCCTGTTTCCACCCATGTCTCAGGTGTGTGTAGTCCCCACTGATTGGAAGAGCCAAGTGTGGGATACAGGTTGATGAACTGGGCTGGATTCTGCCTGTTCCCAGCCTCTCATGACCACATAAACAAAGTTTCAAACTGTGGCATCAAGCAGGTTAGGGCTTTCCACCACCAGAGAGCTCTGGAGCTCCACCTAAGGTGCCTCTTTGTGTCAGCAGAAACCACATGAACGGTGGGACAGGCAGAGTCTTGAAGGTGAGCTTCAACCTGCATTTATCCAAAACCTTGGCTAAATCCACAGAAACTTGCATGAAAGGCTGTGCTGGGGAAGGCTGAGATTTGCAGCTTCAAAGTGCTGCTGTGGCTATCTCTTGCCCTGGCCCTGTGCATGGGGTTTAGGTCTTTAATTAAGCATTACAAGAGTCTGTCATTGTTCAGCAAGAACTGAAACAGGAGAGTGCAAGCTTCATTCCAGTTTACATTGTATCACAGTATCACAGCATCACTAAGGTTGGAAGAGACCTCGAAGATCATCGAGTCCAACCTTTCAGCACAGACCCCATGACTAGACCATGGCACCAAGTGCCACATCCAATCCCTTCTTGAACACCTAACACCACTTGTGAAGTGCAGTATCATTGAAAACTGAAAACAGAATCCCAAGGTGAGTAAAGGGAGGAATTGGGATCAGGAAAGAGGAAAGGGAGGAACAGGGGTCAAGAAAGAAGAAAGTGAGAAATTATACCAGATCAGCCAGCACCAGCATTGAAGAAGCAGGACAAGGTTGCTGGCTTTGCCCCTGTGATCTCTTTGAGGTTTGTAATAGCTGTAACACCATGATTTCACTGCTACCAGCACCACAGGGAGCTCAAGTATGTCAACCCATCCTGATACCGCAGTTCAGGTGTGCTCAGTGATGTTGCTCAGCATGGCCCCTGCAGAAACACAATCAACAGGAACAGCCCTGCCTGGCAATGCTTCAAAGCAAAGGCTCTGCACTTTGCTACTCCAGAACTAAAAAAACATCCTAAATGCACCTGGAAGTCTCCCTTTACATCTTCAGCAATCGTGCCATGAAGGGTCTTGCACTTTAGGCCTAGCACAACAAGGATACATCACACGTGAAACCAGGATAAGGCACATATGAAACTAGGATAAGGCCATATCAAACCTGACCTGAAAGTGAGAACAAGAAACAAGAGCACCAGAAGCTATGGGCAGACAAAGGCCAGACAAAGGCCAAATGCTGCTGAGAGGCCCTTAGCACCTCGTGTTCTCATGCTGTAGCTTTCCACCATCCTCAGTTGTCAACACATCCAGAATTCACATGGGTTTAAATACACGCTGGAAGAAATAATGCAGCTCTTAAAAGGGTTTTATGGATCTTCTGCCTCTCGCTGTATCTCTGGGCTTATACAAGGCTGCTTCCTGCTTTGCTGGTTTCATTAATGCATCCTTTTTTTCCATTCACTTACTGTTTTTGTTGGGGTTTTGTTTTGTTTTGGTTTGGTTTGTTGTTTTTTTTTCCTTCAACAGAGTTCATTTCTTTTGTCAGGCTTTTGCAGTTTCTGAGGTTCCAGGAGGATATTTTAAATATTCTATTCTCCTTATTCAAATATGGTTCTTTTTTTCCCCCCTTTTTTTCTGTTTTGTTGCTCAGTTGGTTTTTGAATAGCTTTTGGGCTTCCTTGGGAGAAGGCTTTAATCCCAGTACTTAAATATTTTTGAATGTGATCCTGGCCTGTTGTCAGAACTATTTATATTGTGTTTATGACAAACTTGCTTCTGCCAGATAACAATTCTCCAGCATTTTTTATCTTCCTTCCTAAAGATCTAAAGGGAATGTTTTAATATCAGTTTATTTTGTTCAGTCCAAAGAAATCCGTAGGTAAAGGACCTGATTTGAAATAGGGTATTTCTGAGGATCATGTTAACTCACGTGAAGTAATAAAATGCTCTTATTTTCCAGGGATAAATGTTGAACAAACCTGTTTTCATGTCACATTCCATTTTTTGTTACATATTCTAGACCTTTTTGCTCATGCACAAGCATGCAATGTCTTTCATTACAGATGTGCAGATGTAGATTGGATACCAGAAAAAATTCATTTGCTTGGAAGAGTGGTCAGGCATTGGAACAGGCTGCCCAGGGAGGTGGTGGAGTCACCATCCCTGGAGGTGTTAAAAAATGGTGGTGTCGATATGGCACTCTGGGATATGGTTTAGCAGGCATGGTTGTGTTGGGTCCACAGTTGGGCTTGATAATTTAGAGGTCTATTTCTTTCTTATAACCACAGAGCCACCTGGACAGCACTCTCTTGTGGTTACACGATCCTGTCCATGTTTCAGTGTGTCCATGGGCAGGTGGAATGTTTAGTGACCATCAGGCAGAACATGGTTGCTGTACCATGGACTGGAGCACCTTCCCTATGGCTGCAATAGTTGGGGCTCTTCAGCCTGGAGAAGAGAAGGCTCTGGGGAGACCTTAGAGCAGCCTTCCACTACCTGACGGAGACCTGAAAGAAAGCTGGGGAGAGACTTTTTACAAGGGCTTGTAGTGATAGGATGAGAAGGAATGGATTGAAGCTTGAGGAATGGATTGAAGCTTGTGGATGCCTCATCCCAGGAGGCATTCAAGGCCAGATTGGACAAGGCCTTGAGCAATGTGGTCTAGTGAGAGGTGTCCATGCTCCTGCCAGGGGTGTCAGAACTGGATAATCTTTAAGGTCCATACCAACCCAAACGATTTTATGATTTCTTCTGCTCTGACCTATGCAGGGCTGCAGATGGCTTCTGCTCCTCGCAGGCACAATAGTTCATCATGAAGCCATGGTATAGGAACAAGAGTAAAGTTGAGACTTTTCCTTGCAGGAGCTGTCATTGCACTCCAGACAGTAGTAAGCACAGAATGTTTAGCACCGGTAAGCCGAGAATCACACCAGGCTTTGTGAGGCACACAAGGTTAGATGTGGTTTGGTAGGTTTTTACACCAGGGAGAGCAGATCCTTGAAGGCAAATGCTTGTATTCTTAGAGGGAATTTCTGAAGGTAATTGTCACATCACATAGGTCCCTCTGACAAAACAAAACAAAACAAAACAAAACTTACTTTGATCAGCTACTTACATTTCTCAGAGTTTTTCTTGAAGAGAGCCTGTGTCTCTTGAAAGCTGAGATCAAAGTAACTGTAAGCTCCTAGATAGGAAGAAAAATTGCAGAAAATTACACAGATTATTTTTATTTTATTTGAGGTAATGGACAGACAGGGAGAAGGAACAAGGGGGAAATGGAAGCAGCTCTGAAAGATAAATGGTTAGAAAATCTTCATATTTGAAAGAACAAGCCTGCCTACTTTGGCTTTCTTGCTTATATTTCATGTATTTGCAGTTGTTACAGCAATGTTTTACACTGGAAAAAAGTAATGATATTAACATTCTTGTAAGAAGAGATTGCCTCAAATAAAACTTCAGAGGCAGCCGAATGAAAGAAGAAAATAAGGTTAAAATATGAAGCTTAATATTGCCAGGGGGCATCTGGTGTGTCAGTCAGATGAATGAGGTAAGCTGATTTATTCCCTGCAAACTTGAACCAAGTTGTTTTCTGATGCTGAAGAGGGTTTAACAGACTGCTGGCCTCCCACAGATCATTGCTAACTGCAAGGGAGATTTTGCTGAGGTAGAACTGCAGACCGTGTGTGCCTCCATTGCTTGGGAACACTCCACAGCTCCCAAGCTGTTTATTTTTTTGCCTTTTCCCTTTCTATTGATTTTTTTGGGGGTGTATTTTCTTTGCCAGTTATAGTTGGCAAATGGCCGAGTAATAAATTTCTATTTCCAAGCTGTAGAGAGGATTTGATTTAGCAAATAATTTTTACCATTTGGGGCAGTTTTAAAATGAGTTTTCCAGTTGCCTTTGCAGTTATTTTCTCCCCTTTTAGGCCATTTTGCTGCATTGTCATGCTTGTTGTCTTTGATTCTCAGGAAGCGATGCTTTAGTGGTGACAGTGGGATATTGCCTCATTACAGGCTCCCTTGCCAGATGAGATCCCTTAGTGCCAATTACTATTCAGCAGTGGATGCTGCAATAGGTCAGCCTGGACTTCTTGCTAGTCATTCTTTTTTTCTTTTTCTTCACATGAATTTCTTCTGCCTAAAGCACTTAGAGGCAAATTGTGCTCCTGCCTTGGTAATTGTTGCTCTGCTACTCAGGGGGACCATGCAGGGGGATGTAGATATTCTCTGGATATGTGGAGCTCCACAGGGACCATGTGGTAGGAGGCACAGGGCCAAGACCATAGGAGGTCATCAAAGGCTGAAGTTTCTAATTTCACAGCTGCTTCACAGCCCTCTCCTGAGGGCCAAATTGCTCCTCCACCTTTTGCATTTCTCCTACCCTCTGTATTTAGCCCAGGTGTAGTGCAGGGGGATTTTGTCTTTCAGAGCTAATGCTTTGACCAGGTGAGGCAAACCTAAGCCTGGTGATAACAGCCTTTCCCAACCAGAGTGCTCTGAAAGCAAGTACACTGAAAACTGGGGACCTGAGTACTGCAGTAATCTGACCGTGTCACTAGTCCTGCTTACCTTATGCTTGGGCACTGGAGCTCTCGAATCTAGTGTGAAAGCAGCTGAAAGCAGCTGTGTGGCCTCGCACAACAAGTGGAAAATAATTTCCAACTACAACCTGAAACTGTGTCACTTGTTGTTTAATTAAAATCAGGTATATGTGACAAGGCTGGGAGTTGAACTTGGAGGTATGCTGAGTGTTCTCTAAGGCACCAGGTTGAACTATCTGCTTGGACTGCTGATGTTTTAACACCGCATGGCCTAGGGAGACTGCAAGGTCATTTTCACAACTAAACACCTCAAATCTGTAGTGTAAAGCCAAATGCAGAAGTCCTTTGATCACCAGATAAACTCTGTAATAAATCTGTTTACTGTGGATTGGTTACCTGCTTATAAATTTGGAACAAAATTCTCTGTTTCCATAATTCCTGTGATGTCAACAGTGCTTTTCATGATGGGAATCAAAGCTAGTTGCAACTGTGAAGAAACTAATGGCATTTTTTGAAATGGAAGTTGTTCTGAAATCTAACTAAAATGATGCTTTGAAAGCAGATAAATGATGTACAGCATTCCCACAATATCAATAGCACCCTGCTAATGTAATTGAGCAGAGAATTTTCCACTGCAGCTACAGCAGCAGCCCAAATTCCTTTCCCTCCGATGCTCACATTTAAGTCAGGATTTGCCAATAGGCCATTAAACTGATGGAGATGTAGCTTTAGTGTATCCTGCAAAGAGTCTTTTTCAAATGAAGGGCCATATTGGAAATACTTGTTTGGAAGCAAAGGTTTACCATCTCTGCCTACCTGTAAAGAAGCAACTTCATCTTGTGGGAGCCAGGCTATCCTGATGGGTGCCTGAGTTGGCTCCTACCCCCTCCCAGTGCAGCTTTAGCCACAGCTCAGTGGTGTTGCTTACTCTGGCTCAAGCATTCCTCTGTAGGAAAATAAAACTGCCTTAAAGAAGCTGGTGCTTGGTACACTGCTTTCCATTTTGCTGCCTCAGAGAATAGCTTTCATTATTTATTTCACTGCTTGAGAGGAGATGTAAAGGAAAGACAGAATTTATCAGTGACACCAAGGAGAAATGGGGAGAAGTTAAGGAAGAGATTATGTGGGCGCTTTTAACACAAAGAGGTGTAGTATGAGTTAAGAAGATTATTTTATCTTTGGGTCCTCTGACAGCTCCCCTGTTACATAAGGGTTCTGCTTTTCTGAGTTAGGCATTGCCTAAACGTCAGTCACAGCCATTTCCTGAAATAGGAACACTCAGTTTATTTAATTTGAGGGCTTTAAGTATTTCCCATTTCAGAATAATAAATATATAGGATATAGTATCTCCTCTATGTAAATGCTACATTCTAGGAACAGACAGGAGTATGTTTAAATACACTTAAAAATTCTTAGTCATGATTTTAAGAGCAAAGCTTTGATTCTTGTCTTGATGTTGCTACAGCAAGCTTTCATGTCAAAAGAAACCCACTGTAGATACTGATTCATTGGGAAGGGATGAAATCTCATACTCTTAACTACATCTATTCATTTTCAAGCTCCTCCTAGAGAACTGACAGAAGAAGAAAAACAACAAGTCCTCCATTCAGAAGAATTCCTGATCTTTTTTGACCGGACAATACGTGTGATTGAGCGAGCTTTGGCTGAAGATTCAGACATCTTCTTCGACTACAGTGGCAGAGATGTAGAAGAGAAAGATGGGTCAGTTTGGGGTTTGTTTGCTTTTTTATAAGCAACCTTTATAAAACTAATTCCTGTGCCAGAAAGCCTTAATTTTAAAACTAAATGAATCATTTTTACAGTGAAGAGAAGTTTAAAACCTCACAGTGAAGGCCTGGGTCGCTTTGTAAAGCAAACTTATTTTGTGAAATATCTTCATGCTTTATTGCTTTGAGGTTTTTTCCTGTGACAAGTTGTGCAGGTGGTTTAATTTGTTGTTTCATTTGGGGGATGAAAGTTCAAATTCTGAAGAAAAGCATTAAAAATGGAAGCAGATAAATGTATGTACACACATGTCTATGTAGCTACATGTGTATGTTCTTGTGTGCCTGCATCATGACAGCTTGAGACATATTTATATTCCACTCCTGCCTTAGATCTGTTGTGGATCCCACTCTGCTCTGCATTGTATGGATGAAAATGATCTCCCGAGGTGTTTGCAGTCTAAATACATAAGGCAAGAGGTGACAGGTTGTGTATTCAGCAACTGATAGGGGAGTAGAAGATGTTAGGAGGAGAGGGAGTATTTATATTTCAACAGATGCATATCTCTTGAAGCTTTGTGGCATATCAATGGCTGTGTTGCCCTGAAGTTACTTACTGGAGGGTACTCTACAGCATACTCCTTGTGAGCAGCTAAATGCACCAGGGTGGTGGTGCTAGGCCACCACTGAGCTTCAGCCCATCCTCATGCTGCTAGGAGACATCCACCATCTCCATCATTGGGAGGAGGTGCTGCCACTTTAAGTTTTTAGGAATCAAATGTAAGAGTTATAGCTTGGAGGTGAAGATTCAGGAAAAGCAGAGCTGAATGCCAGAGCCAAGTTCAGTTCTCAGGTGGCTGAGAGGGTCAGCTACCCAGAAGAGTTAGGAAAATTTGTAAAATTTGTTTCTTGATGCAGATTCATTATCAGATCAGCAAGGGGCAGGAAGGTTGAAACCAGATGATCTTTAAGGTCCCTTCCAACCTAAACCATGCTATGATTCTGTGAAAACAGTTCAGTGAGAGCAATTAAATCAAAGTGGCAGACTTCCCAAGGCTGGGCAGAGGTTTGAGAGGTACTCAGAAACCTTTACATTGCTTTTCAAAGCATTCAAACCCTGATACTTACAAACTGTCACTTTGAATCCACACAGAGATGTTCAAGCAGGAGCCAACCTTTCCTTTAACCGTCAGTTTTATGATGAGCACTGGTCAAAGCATCGTGTCGTCACCTGTATGGACTGGTCTCTTCAGGTAAGATGCGAAGCTGGGACATATTTCTACACCCCTTCCAACTTCTCCCCCCCCCAAAAAAAATAAGACCAGCCTCAGTTTGCTCTTCATTCTGCAGAGTGTAATGTTATTGAGGTCTTTTCCAACCTTACTGATTCCTTGATTGCTTAGCTAACATTTACTGAATGCATGTTTCTTCAATAAGAAGAGTAATGGGCAGTAATGAAGATGTCCTTTATTATGTTTTTTTGTATGTTACTTTGTCTTCCAAACCAGAGTCTGGTATTAAATGCATAGGTTAACAAGCCTGCTAAGATGAAGGAATCTTTATCTTGTATATTAAGGCCTTCTCCCTCCCTTCCTTCAGCACCTGGAAATTTTCTGAGGGCAAAAGATTTGAAATTAAAGCAACTAAAATAATTTATTAAATGCATAGCAAATGACTTAATAAATAGTTACACATATTAATATATTAAATAAATAAATAAGAAAAGTGAGAAATAAAATTTTTTTTCTAATATCTTGCAACTCAGAATGTGGAGGTATCTGAACATCTTGACAAGATTGAAAGAAGTCTTTTGAAAAGCGCTGGTCCTCTCTTCCAGCAGTGGAAGAGGACTACAGCTGGCCTGGGGATGCACTGAAGCAGCATGTCTGGAACATATCCAGGTTCTGTGCACCACAAAGCAATGTCATATTGCAAAATAAAACTGATGGTAGAGCCGCTTAAGCTTCCCCAAACCAATACAGCCACATCAGCAAAGCACAGAAACCAGGTGAAATAATTACTTTGTTGGAAAGCTGGGATTAGTGCACACACATCATCATCATCATCACAGGTCTTGTCAAATTCATTCAGTGTCAGTTTCTCTCCAGCCCCTCTCATCCTATCTGCTTCATCCCTGTTAGCCTGTTCCTCTGTTCCAGCCTGGAGCAAAGCAGCTGGTTTCCCAGTGGAGGAAACCATGGAGACTCTAGTCCATGGTCCACAATACAGATACAACAAAGTCTCTTCAGGAAGACATAGACTTGGAAAATGTTCATGTGAGCCAGCCTGCATAGTTGGCCCCAAAGCCAACCTCAGGCATGCCCTGAAGAACAGGTCTGGTGAGGTGCAGCTGAGGAAACTGGGAGCGTTTGGTCTGTAGAAGAGGAGGTTGAGGGGAGACCTCATTGCTCTCTACAGCTCTCTGAAAGGGGGTTGGAGTCAGGTGGAGATTGGTCTCTTCTCCTATAATAACAAATGACAGGAAGAGAGGAAATAGCCTCAAGTAGTGCCAGGGGACGTTTGGGTTGGCCTCCAGTAGTGCCAGGGAACATCTAGGTTGAATATGAGAAGTAACTTCTTCACTGAAGGGTTCTCCAAGCCTGGAATAAGCTCCTCAGGAAGATGGTTGAATCCCCATCCCTGGAGGTGTTGAAAAGGGGCATGGATGTGGAACTGAGGGACATGGTTTAGCCTTGGTAGAGTTAGAGAATGGTAGGACTTGATGATTTTAAAGGTCTCTTCCAACCAAAACAATTCTGCTTCTGTGGTGTCCAGAGTCCTGATGCAGCCTTCTGTGGGTAGCAAAGGTGCTGCATAAGTAGCTCAGCCCACTGCTGAGAACAAGCTTTGCATTACCTAACCTTAGAAGAAGCTGCTCATTCTGGACCATGTTAGATGTGCAGGTAGACACATCGGGCCAAGTCCACAGATGGTGCATGGAGGCTGGAGAGCAGCAGTGGGTGAGGAGCACAGTGACTCTGACACCCATCCTGCTCTCCTTCCCCTTGGAATGGCAGTAGGGCTGCTTCCATCCCTCCAGGTACTTCTCAGGTAAGCTGGCAGGCAAGCAAGGAGGAGAGGAGTTGGAGGGTTCCACTGAGTGTTTCTGGTACGCTGTACAGGTCTGGTTGTCCAACCAGATGTGATGCACAACAGCCAGCTACAGAGAGGCTTCTTGTAATATCCAGCTCACGCCCCATGTGTGAAGTGAAGGCTTTATCCCTTTGCTTTCATACCAAATGTCAGCTTAACAACAGGTATGCACTGGTGTGATGTGGGTGGCCTTTAAGCACATATGGATTTCCACAGAAATCAAATATAAGCCTGAGGAAACACTTATCTTATGTTGTTCACTTGTTCAGGGGCTGGAAATTACATGGAATTCTTATCTGATATTTTCCTAACAGGCAGCTCTTACTGTATTCCCAGGGCAGCATGAAAAAAGCTGCCTCAGAAGAGCACTGCCAAATGTAATTGCTCAGCCCCTGGGGCTCCCAGGCATGTTCTGTTTCCCACCTCTTTGTTCCAGGGTGGCCCCTCCTGCCTTCCTCTCTGTTAACTCCTCACACTCATCTCCCTGGCACCCTGGCTTGGGCTTCTCCACCCCAGTAGTGTCCCCATGCCCAGGGCCTTCTGGACACTGCCCCACAGTAGCCTGGGAGCAGGGACTTGCCTCCTCTCTTGCCTGCTTTGAGGTGTATCCTGGGGCAGGAGCTGGAACTGGATGGAGGTATTTCACGTAACCACTAGCTCTGCTTCTCACCCATGCTCCAGGACATGGCAGTGTCCACTATGCCAAAGGACAGCTTGAATACTCCTGGGAACTGCAGAACACATTGCCCAATTTTCCATGATAAAAGTGTTGCTGCAAAACAGCCTGGAGGCAAATAGAAGCTTAATCAAACAAAGGACCTTGATGCATTGATTAAATAAATTATTCTGTTCCCAGTCGCATGTAAAATACAGACCCAAACATGTGGGATCATTCATACCATTAAAGCTAACCCATTAGCCCTTGATTCTTTTGCAGAGCAAAGGGAAAACAGCTTAGATGCTTCATCAAGGATCTAAGGGAAAGACCCAACAGACTGAGTATAAACAGAGAGACAGAGCGGGATCACCTTGCTCTATCCATGAGGAGGTAACTTAGCTCACCTAAAGCCAAGAACACCACAGTCTCAGGGATACTGGCCTGTCTCTGGACTCTCAGGCAGCAGCCTTGAATGTTGTTTCCCACAGAACCATTTCCACATTGTTCTCAGCCGCAGTCACAGGACAGCTGGGCACCTGGGAAGGAGCAAAACTCTGTAAATGCAAGACGGAATGAAGCAGTGAGTGTGCAATCCCAGCGTGGATTTAGGGTACTGCATTCAGCTCTGCTTTTTAAGAGTCAAAAAGCCTCACAATAGGGGTGCCCAGTTAGGTACGACCCCAGCATCTGTGTAAACTTCAAGCTGTATTTCCAGTCACATACAGAAACTGTGATTGCCATACCTGTGCTTAGACCAGCAAGGTTTGAGTCAGTGTTTGTTTATGGCCAGACATGCTGCCAACAGGAACATGCTTGCTAAATTTCCCAGGAGTGTGAACCAGCCCCAAAGTGTCTCTAAGCTGGCACTTCAGACCTGGTCACACACCCTAGCTGTCTGCAATCATGCTGATGGAAGGGCTGGTCTCTTCTGTCTGCCAAGGTGTCTGCTCCTTCATGACAGTGGGCTCAGCTGCTTGTGCAAATGGTACCGAACCTGTTCAGCCAAAATCAAATGCCCTGGCAAGAGCCTTACTGTGCCTAGTATTGTTGGACCTGGGCCAGCGTGGGATGAAAAGGTTCAAAGGGGCAGCTGAGCTCACTGTTCAGAAGTGGTTGTAATCTCTGCTGCGGGAGTGAGAGCAGTGGAGGGCAGGTTGGCACAGCTGTGTCCACACAGAGGTGGTGTATCAAGTGTGGGATTAAACCACCCTCAAGACTCCCTGTGTTCACAGAATCATAGAATTGTTTTGGCTGGAAAAGACTTAAAAGGTCATTGAGTCCAATCATCAATTTGAGACCACCACAGCCATTAAACCATGTCCGAAAGTGTTCTTTAGCAGAGAGAATAGGTAGGTAGTTTGCTGCATTCTCTAAATCCCATGCAAGTGATTTGGATGCTAAATTGCTCTTACAAGGTGTTCAAGCAGCCAGAGTCTGCCAGGATGCAGCTAGAACCCAGTCAGAGCCACCCTGAAATGGGGAAGAGGCAGCTGTGGTAGCCACGTGTCATTGCTGGTTCTCCCACATGTGGGGCCAGGCTCATTTGGAACAATGACTTTGAATAGAAATATCATCAGCCCCATGATGTATTGTCCACAGAGGTGTACATAAAGTAAGAAAGAGCAGCTGCTGATGGCAAAAGTTATAGCTCTGTGTGTTATTCCTTCCAAATGGATTTTGAGAGCAGAGAGGTTCAGATAATGATATAAAGGGTGGTGTTTTTTTCCTTTAAATTTTAAAATGCCTGGTTTGGACCAAATTCACAGCTCCCAACAGCACTATTGGCAGCTTCTTTGCCCTGCTTCCTTTACATCTCCCAGCGGCACTGTTCCCCTATAAAGTGGTGAATGGCTTGGCTTGCATTTACCTGAGAAAAGCAAAAAGTGACAATAATTTTCAAAGACCATTGAGAAATTTTGGGGGAAAGCATTCCTAGTTTAGTATGGATCTTGCTGAGCTTGGGCTGCTGGTACATTGGTTTGTAGAAGCTCGGTGCTTTTTTCTGGACATTCAATAAGGTCCACTCCTTTACTTTGACTATTCAGAAGGAAAGACAGAGGTGCCTAGTCTCAGATGTCAGAGTGGACAACTCTGGGTTGCAATGGTATAGGCATAAATTGATGTTTTATGGGCAAATTGTCAGTTCTTATGGTATTTTGAAACCATACAAGGTCATGAACAGAAGTTGAAAATGTGGTTTGTCGTGTAAGATGTTACATGTGTGTGGCTAGATGTGGATAGGTATAAATAGAGCAAATACACAGGTCTGCTCCATACCTACTTCTATCCACGACTGGATAAGAGGTGTACAAGAAGATATAGATCTTATTTTAGAGTGCTTGTTACATCAGTCTTACTGAGCCAGTGGAATTGGAGGTCACCCTGCGCTTTGCAAGGTGACCTCAGCGTCTTGCAAAATTGAGCTTCTGTGAAGGAAATGTTTTGTTTGCTAGAAGAAGAGCTTTCAAGTTGATTCTTCATGCAAGTGAATAGGAAGAGTGAGGAGTGAAATAACGAAGAATCATTTTCAGGGATGCTGAAAAACCTGTCAGTGCTATGGGGATAATGTTTTTGGTATCAAAATCAGTTAAGACGAGGGTTTGTCCCTGGGGAAATGGTTAAGTAAATAGTTAGAATTACTCAGGCTTTCAGATTTTTCCCCGGCCTTGCTTTGGGGTCTCTTTATGAACACCCTGAAGAAAACAACCTTTGTAGTATCTGAGAGTAACTGATAGAGGGCAAGGAGCAGGAGCTGTAAGGATGCCAGGGACAAGGAAAATATAAGACCAAAAGGAAGCTGAATACCACGATGGGACTAGAGTGTATCATAATTGAAACCAGATATTCCACATTTAGTGCAGATTATTTCTGTCTCATCTCATTTTGTATAGGTTCTTCATCATCCATCTTGTTTAAGTCTGCTTTTGCTTTTTTTCCTTTCCAGTATCCTGAGTTGATGGTTGCATCTTATAACAATAATGAAGATGCTCCACATGAGCCTGATGGGGTAGCCTTGGTATGGAACATGAAGTTCAAGAAAACCACACCAGAATATGTCTTCCATTGTCAGGTAAGACTGAGGAAGCCGTTAATTTCACACTAGATGAAACAGTTTACTACATGGTGCATCTGTGAACAGCTTGAGGTAAAAATAGGTGGTTTTGGAAGAGGTACAAGCGGCAGTCCAGTGTTTTCAGAAGGCAAGCAGCCTCCTCAAACAATGCTGAAAGGCTGTCAGGGCTGCGTGTCATTCTTTGTCTATTTAAAACAGTCCCTAGGAGATTTAGTTTATAAAGCCTTTGCACTTATGAAGTAACTGTGGTGTACCACTTCCTCAGCCAGGCAGCAACATATGCTTTCCCACCCACGTTAGCTTCCTCGCATCCTCTGCACTCCATGCTGCCTACTCCTGCCTTGATTCTGCTCAGTATCATCTTTTGCCTTGAAAACTGGGCAGAAGGCTTTGCATTTCTGGGCACATGTCTGTCTTACAGCCTAATAGAAAAGGTCTACATTTACAAGGACTACTCCACCAGTTCTTGTCTGGTTGTCCCTTACTTTAGCAGACCAGTTTTGTTTCACTTCACTCAGTGTTACATTATGACCATACTATTTTAGAAGCCTCTGGACAATTCAGAAATAGTTGGGTGGTTTATTTCTGGAGGTCTACTCTGTCCTACTGAGGCCCCATGTGTAATATTGCATCCAGTTCTGGGCTCCCTAGTTCAAGAGGGACAGGGTCACAGAGCACTGGAACAGGTTCCCCAGAGAGGTTGTGGAGTCTCCCCTGGAGACTTTCAAGCCCTGTCTGGATGTGTTCCTGTGATCTGCACTAGATTCTATGGTTCTGTTCTGGTAGTGGGGTTGGACTGGAAGATCTCCAGAGGTCCTTTCCAACCCCTAACACCCTGTGATCCTGTCTGTTTACTCCTCTTTTGCTACTGCTTTTGCATGTGAAATGGCACAACCTTGTATCAAATAAAATATTCTGCTCGTTGGCTCTATCTCCACCAAACTGCCCACACTGTGGAACAAGACTTGGGCCAAATTTCCAACCTCTTCATTAATATCCTTCTGTGGTAATTAAATACAGGACAGAGGTATTCAAAAGCCATATGGAAAAGTTTCAGGACGTAGAATTTAACAATCTGAGATTAGTGAAATGCAGATTATTCTGCGGTAAAAATTGCTTCTCTTGGAAGGATATGTATTACCTGGCTAATTGTGTAAGCTAAGTGTCGTTTTACATTCAAGGACCAAACATCTTTTTGAACTAAGTTTATGTTTGGACTTGGGGACATTATCAGATGTAACATAGTGGGAGGGAGTTGCTGGAATTGAAGTTACTGCTTCAACCCGATTAAGTAACCTTTAATTCTGGGCATGTTTTTCTAATTTACTCTACTGCAAAACAACTTCACAAGGAGTCTAGGCCTGCACAACAAACATGCCATCAGGATTTATGTGCATATATATATCTATGTGTGTGTGTTACCTTTGAAATGAGAACTTGCCTTTTTCTGGATATATTCAGCAGAGTTTTGTGTTCTTTTAGACTGCTTAAGACCTTAGCTCAGATTCCATGTCCAGATTCTTCTAGGATGGTCAGGCAGCTTAGTGTTTTAAATGAACTATCCAAGAGAACAGGTTGCCCACTGCATGTTCAGGAAGAATGATCCTGAAACTAGATTGATTTGGGACAGCAATGTGCCCTTGTGGCCAAGAAGGCCAGTGGTATCCTGGGGTATGTTAAGAAGAGTGTGTCCGGCAGATGGAGGGAGGTTTTTCTTCCCTTCTATTCTGCCCTAGTGAGGCCCCACCTGGAATATTGCAGCCAGTTCTGGGCTCCCCAGTTCAAGAGGGACAGGGACGTACTTGAGAGAGTCCAACAGAGGGCTACAAGGGTGGTGAAGGGACTGGAGCACTGCCTTATGAGGAAAGACCAAGAGACCTGGGGCTGTTCAGTCTGGAGAGAAGACTGAGAGGGGATGTAATAAATGTCTATAAATATCTGAGGGCTGGGTGGCAGGAAGGAAGGGACAGCCTCTGCTCACTTGTGCCCTGTGATAGGACAAGGGGCAATGGATGTAAACTACAGCACAGGAAGTTCTACTTCAACATCAGGAAGAACTTCTTTACTGTAAGGGTCACAGAGCACTGGAACAGGCTCCCCAGACATGTTGTGGAGTCTTCTTCTCTGAAGAATTTCAAGCCCTGTCTGGATGCATTCTTGTGTGACCTCCTCTGGCAGGGGGGTTGAACTCAATCTCAGACATGCCTTCCAACTCTTAACATCCTGTGATCCT
The DNA here is from genome assembly GCA_033816785.1 of Picus viridis. Taxonomy (NCBI): domain Eukaryota; kingdom Metazoa; phylum Chordata; class Aves; order Piciformes; family Picidae; genus Picus; species Picus viridis. The sequence continues at coordinate 17,382,111 of CM066574.1, read as the reverse complement.
GTGATTTTGCAAGCTAATATCCAGATTCAGGGTAGCCCTTCTGAATACAACAAGGAGGGATTGACTACAGCCATAACAATGTGCTCCATTGATTAAAAATTCTATCTGGTTTTAAAAGTAGAAACACTTCAACAGGGGAGTTATGACTCACTAAACTGAGAGCACTGAGACAGGCTACACTCTCCACTAGAAAAACACACACAGGACAAAGTAGTGGACAGACATTTAGCCTGACTGAGCTTCTGTCTAAATCTCTCATGAAGTTGGATGTCCCCCTTTTTACAACTGGCACCTTAAAACCTGTGAATTGAGAGGCACACGTGGCACTGTGCTCTCACATGCATCCCAGATTCATCATCATTCAGTTAAATGAAGTCAGTTCTTCTGTCCATGAGAAGTATTTATTGTGTTGGTCAAATTGTTCACAGATAATTTGCACTATATGCCCTTTGTGAGTTATATCTGGTTTTGAACCACCATTGTTTGGCTTCTGATGTATGAAAGCCCTTCTGCATCTCAGATCAGATGAGGATACCCATGTGAGATTAAACAGGGAAGGAAAAAGCATGAGACTTGGTGTCTTGAAACACAGGTTTTGTTCTGCCTGACTCAGATGGAAAATAAGAAAAAAAAACCCATAGCTCAGAGTCTGGAATTTAGTTCTGTAGATCATGTTATGCTGTTAGTTAGAGGAAACCAACTCTATTATTAATCAGCCCCATATCATTTGTATTACCATTCTGCAGGAGAAATATTCCCTTATTCCACCCTGATTCAGTCACTCCTCTAGGCCTTCTGTGAGATGGGCCCAATTTTCATTCTGTAGTACAGGACCTTGTAACAGTCCAGCCCAGAAGCTGGAGGTGAACGCACACCTTATCATTACAGATGTGACAATATTTTTGTGTACTTTTCCAGTGAACTTCTATATTCTTTCCAAAGACTGTCTATAAAAACTTGGTCTTAATAAACATTCTGTGGTGCTGACTAATATAACAATTGCCTTTCTATTTTTGGGCTCAGAGAGTGAGATGCAGAAAAGTAGAAACTCATTTCAGGTGTGACTGTTGAGGAATTTGTGCAAGCAACTTCTGAGATGCCAAAACAATAAATAGGTTTAGGAAGCCATTTCTGAGGAACTTTAAAGAAATTCCACCTCAGGGGTTGTGGTAGCATCAATAGAAATAGATTGTGACGTATTTGTGCATGTGAGCTAAAGAACTGGCTGAACTTCAGCAGGTAGAACTTCAGATACCTCTTGTGTACATCTGGTAACTTCCTGAAGCTAGGAACCATAAAGTTTTTCTGTCTCTCCTGGTATGTTATACAGATTTAAAAGAGATTTCTTAATTTTATGTGCCTCTACCTATGACTTTTTGTAATCTTATTCAGGGTCATTGAAATTGTCATAACCAGAGCAATGACTTTTCACAGCTCTGCAATATGTTGTGCTACAAATACTCAATTTTAGTTAACATAAATTAAGGGGGGAAATTCCTATCAGCCAAGTGGTTTTCTTTACTCATTAATTTATGTGAACTGCCATGGGATCCACCAAATCCCTTCTAAACATAGCTGGCTCCTACTGGCTTCTAGTCTCTCCTCCTGTGGAATCTTTCTTTTCTTCTACTTGTTTGGGTTTTGCCCTTCTTTGGGTTTTTATATTTCTACTTTACCGAGTGATTTGCTGACAGCCCTTTAGCTAGGACTCCTGCAGATTTTTTCCTCTACAGCTCATCATACATCTCTTTACCACAAGGTTAGAAATAGGAAAAGAAGGAAGAGTGAGGGAGTGAGCAATTTGTTCATTTGTTTTCCTATGCAAGCAAAAAAATGTTGTCTCAGGAGCAAAATCAAAGTGGAAGGGTGATCTCATTTGCCAAAGGAATGAGTGCTCCGTGCTTTCCTTAGGTCGTCAGGAATACATTGAGCATGCAGCTAACACTGCAGAGTGCAGACTGGGAATGTCCTTGTAGGGAAGAGTCAGGGTTGTCCTCTTGCCCCATGCTGGAGCATCACAAACTCTTAGTGTAATTCAGTGCATTCCGAAGGCAAAACCAAGCCTTTCAGAAGTATTTTATGAGGCCCTTCAGATGAGTCATCTCTGGTTGGGTTGGTTTGGCAGTGTCCACAGAGGGAGTGAATTCCAGCAAAGGCATGGAAATGACATTGACTCTTCCTCGGTTTGGTGGAAGAATTTTAAAGAGTGGTTCACACTCAGCTACTGTTGGTTGTGTTTGGGTGGGGGTGACAACAACAAAATTAGTGTGGCGCAGGTTATTGGTGATATGACTCGAGGTGAGCTCAGCTCTGCATCAATTTATGCAAAGCACAGAGCTGTCCGTATACATTCATGTACTGTTGGTTGCGTGGCAATGATAATTCTCAGTCTTACTGTCTTTCTTAGAAAGCGCTTGCATGTCCTTAATGTCCTTTGCCTCTGAGAATACAAATAAAAATCCACATCACCCATTCATTATGAGGATTATTTGTAATGCAATGCTTATTGTTTATGTACTACTGGTCATTGGGAAAATATTCTTTACTATGAGGGTGGTGGAGCGCTGCAGCAGGTTGCCCAGAAAGGTGGTGGAGGCCTCATCCCTGGAGACATTCAGAGTCAGGCTTGATGGAGCTCTGAGCAACCTGATGTATTTGAGGATGTCCCTGCTTACTGCAGGGATGTTGGACTAGATGACCTTTAAGGGTCCCTTCCAACGCAGTGCTTTCAATGATTCTATGCCCATGATGTTGTTTCTGTTTCCCAGTGGACTGATATATGCTTTTTAAGCCAGTGATCTGAAGAAGTATCTGAAACTTTGCTCCAACATATCTGGTTGAGTGAGGCAAATAAGAACTCAGACTGAGTCTAGTTGAAATCTGCCCTTCCTTTCAGCAAAGCCTGTTAGCACGGATACAGCACCGCTGCTATAAGTCAAAGCTTTTGGGTTGGAGCTGACCCGCAGAAATGGAACATAGAAGGGAAAGAAATAATCAGTGTGTCAAGTGGACTTCAGTATATTGCAAACCATTTCCTTTCTTCTGGAAGTAAAGAGGGGTTAGTAAAGTTGGTTGAGATATCCAGATCTCAGCTTCAAACATCCATGGCTTCAAGAGAGGAGAGAGGCAAAGACAGATAAAGCTTTAGTTTCATGCAAATAAACCAAATTGAAGGTTACTTCCTGATTTGAAGGACTCTGCATTGTTTGGAAAGCGTAATCAATTCTCCTTTCCTGAACTCAGTCTAAGGATGGCAACAACAAGAAAAGATTACTACCTTGGCTACATTTTTATTTAGTATAGATTATTTCCTGATCTATTTATTTCCTCTTTCTCAGCTATGTCTTTTTCCAAATGTCTCAAAAGGGCAGTGAGAAGAACAAATCTGACACTCAGAAGTGACTCCATTCAGAGTATTTTTAAGAAAGGAAAGCACATGTGAAGTAGCTTTTATCTGGGGAACGAGTTACCATTTCAGAGTTCTTTCAAGGAGTCAGATTGACTTTTAGCATAATCACAACAAGATTTCAGCTGTATATCACTTTTAATAGCTGCAGCTATTTCTGTTCTTTTCCTAAAGTGCCATGCAGTCAGATTTACTCAGTTGGTTCCATCTCTTTACCAAACTGTCGTCTTTTTTTTTTTTTTTTTTTTTTTTTTTTTGGTATGTGGGACTTGTGTTTTCTATTTTGATTTCAAGAAGAGCTGTCCATGCTTGGAAAATATTGGTGGCTTGGGTACAGAAATCAGCCACTCAGCTGCACCGCAAAATGCTTCATTCTCCCATAGCTTTTTTGTAGTGGCTTCTATACACTGTCATTAAGTTATGTGTTTGACCACTCTTCATTGCTTATCCTGGTGTGGTCTTTCCCTTTTCATCTGAATGGATGGAGTCAGAAATGCCTATCTTAGAATTTGATGCACTGAGGTAAGTGAAGGGCTCTATTTAGTGGCTGATATTGGCAGCAGTTGCCTTATTTTTCCTCCCTGATTTGGTTCCTTTGTTGTTGCCTGCTCTTTCAAAATAAACATACATTCCTTCAGATAGTCTTTTACTCTAGCAGCCTGCCTTCTAGAGGTACTGAGCACCCAAATCCACAAGACTTGTGTGTGGAGTGGGCTGAAGTAACAGCACTAGTGATTAAAATCGTCCTTTATCTCTTATCCTTGAGTTTCTTTCTCTATGGAAGCTAGACTAGAACTCAGTCCCTCCAGAACTTTAAAACTATTACAAGTTTAATTGTCAATAAAGTATGCTTGGAATACTTAATAAATTAGGCAAGTCTTCTCTGAAAATTAAGTTGATGCTTTTCCACAAAGGCTTCCTCACTTCTTTATTTCTGTCTAAGCTTCAAGTAAGGATTCAGCTCTTTAGAACCATGAACGAAATGACAGACCTTAAACTTGCTCCAAGCATCCCAGAATTTCATAAGTAAAATCAGTCTGAAGAACCAGCAGCATGTCTGCTCACAGAGCTGACTTGTTTAGTTCCTCAGTTTCTAGTGAGAGGAACCGTGGGCATCTGTGTTTGGTCTTTAAAGTGCTGGAAGTCTCAGCAAAGTCATGGCTCTGAACTGACTGCAAATTTGAAGAAACACAAACCTGCCTTTGGAAAAGTGTGGGGGTTTTGTGTGTTTGTTTGTTTGTTGGTTGGTTGGTTGGGTTTTTTTCTTCATTAAAAAGTGTGTCCATATGTTTAAATAGAACTGGTCTACAAAGGAGAAGTGGATTTGATGAATAGCCACTGAAACTTGGTACCTGATTGAATAATGAGAGGCAATGGGAGAAGAGAGGTTCCAACTGCATGGAAGCAAAAGATTTTTCCCCATGAGGACAGTCAAGCACTGAAGCAGGTTGTCCAGACAGGCCATGGTGCCTCCATCAGTGTCTTTTGAACACAGGTTGGATGTAACCCTAAGCAACCTTGTCTAGTCGCATAGCTCACCCTGCTCTTAACAGGGGGTTGAACTACAGATCTCCTAATGTGGCCTTACCATGGCAGAGTAGAGGGGGCAGAGAACCTCCCTTGACTTTCTGGCCACACTCATCTCAATGCACCCCAGGATAGCATTGGCTTTCTTGGCCTCAAGGACACCTTGCATTTATTCCCGTTGAAGTTCATTAGGTTCCCCAGCACTTCAGTCTGTCCAGGTCTCACTGAATGGCTGCACAGCCTCTTGGTGTATCAGCCAGCCCCGACTGGTACCTCATGCAGAACCCTGAAGAGCAACACACCCATCAAAGCCAATGTGTACATTTTAACAGCCTAATTGTATGCCCTATCCCATCAGTCTAGGAGCCAGTACAAAAGGAGGGAGCAGCTTCCCTATTAGCAATTAACATTCTGAATTACTTGAGGACTGTTTTCATACATACAAATCTGCCAGCAACAGACTGCTCCTTTGCTTTGAGTAGTGCTTAACAGGGATCATCTCACTCGGCTGAAAATCAGATCTCAGTTATGAATCAAAGAATTAGGAAGTGACAAATGTGCTTCTCTTGAATAGAAAATTTCAAGAGGTTCCTGCATTTAAGCCCTTTTTTGGTGGTGGTAGAATGTCATATGCTTAAATGATATGCTGTCACTACTAGCAGTAGTAGTAAGAATTACAATAGCAGTTTGTAATGAATCTGCACTTAAAGGTGCTGGTTCTCTTCCTAAAGTTAATGAATAATTCAGACCAAACACAAAGAGTATGAGGGTGGTGGAACACTGCAACAGGTTGCCCAGGGAGGTAGTTGAGGCCCCATCCTGGGAGATAATCAAGGTCAGGCTTGACAGGACTCAGAGGAACCTGCTCTAATGGAGGATGTCCCTGCTGACTGCAAGGGGTTGGACTAGATGACCTTTGGAGGTCCTTTCCAACCCACTCTGATGATTCTACCCAATACGGCAAGCCCTCTTTTTTGAGAAAGGCTGTTTCACTGCTAACTTGCTTTGTACCTTTCTGAACTACTGGCATCTAATATGCACCATGCAAATAATGCAGTCAGGAGAAATCCTAACCTTTGGATTTGAAGGGTTAGCCATGCAGTATATTTAAGCTTTAGCTAGCTAAGGGGAAAAAAAAATCTCAGTCAAAAATTATATTTCATAAGAGAAAATTATAGTGATATTGATGGTTTGCCAAAACCTCAAGCAGTGACAAAATCCACAGAGTGTCCTGAAAGAGATGCCTTTGCAAAACCATTCCTTTGCAGATGGCTTAGATTATTGATACTTCAAAACACATGACATGATTCATTCAACTCAGAACACTGAAAAACTCTCTTCATAAAAAATGCAAATTTGTTACACTACCCCAAAGTCACAGAGAGAGAGAGAGAATAAAAAAATCACCAAATCCTGCAATTGTTCCTGAGGGTGTTTTGTAGCTTAGTTTGGTCGATTTGGTTACATCTCGGCATGACCTCGTGTAAAATATTTTAAAGAAAAGGGAGGAAGGAAGGGGGGGGGAAATCCTTAACTTTCCTTTCTTGATGTGAACATTGCATTTTAAAGTGTGTCTTGTATATATGAAACTCCCAGTGCTGAAAGAGTTTTGGGGGAACGAGAAATGTGGGATCAGATGTGAAATCAATAAGTCACTGGGATCCTTCCACAGAATTCTTTTTCCTAAAGGATATAAAATACCCTGCAATTCCCTAGCTGCACTGCAAATGATGGATAAACAGCCATAGGCATGACTTCTCTGTTTGGGTTATGTAACTGCTCACAGTGCAAGCTCCTTGCAATGGAGAGTACATTTGGTCCAAACTCAAGAAAATCATTTCACCTCATGATTTTTGTCTCTGTGGGAGCTCTGTGTGAGGAGTGAAGTCTCTTTCTGTGTTACCTGGCACAAAATGTAAAACAGTTACTCTTCTAAAGTGCTGTAAAAGGCTCCCAAACCCAAGGAATCCATCATTACAGCCCAGGATACAACTGTCCTCTGCCTTAGGTCTAAAATCAACAGCTTTTCACCCCCTGGCCCCGCAGCTGGATGACTGACAAGGCCCTCAAAAGATCTTTTGTACATGGGCAGCATTGACTTGATGATGATTAACACTCCCTGCTTCCCACAAAGGGAAAGCAGAAGCACGTGATGGCTGCATGGGATACTGGTGGTATCCCTGGCTGAGACACTGATATTATCCTTGAAAGTCATTTGCCATGAGGCACAGAGTCTTCTGGAAAGTAGCAGAAAGGGACGTTTCTACCAACTCCCCCAGACACTGGCCAGTAATTCTTACTGTTTGAGCACTCCTTTGTGTAGTGTCATCATATTTGTTGTCACTGACATCATTAGGTTCTCATTGGAAGGGTAGATTTAGATTGGACATTAGGACGTTCTTTACTATGAGGGCAGTGGAACACTGCAACAGGCTGTCCAGGAAGGTGCTGGATGCCCCATCCCTGGAGACATTCAAGGTCAGACTTGGTTGGGCTCTGAGCAACCTGATGTAGTTGGGGATGTTCCTGCTTACTGCAGGAGGCTTGGACTTTAAAGGACCTTTAAAGGTCCCTTCCAACCCAGTGCATTCTATGATTGCATGATGCCATGATTCTACTATGATTCTATGATTCCACGACTCTGAGTCTGTGATTCTATGGTTCCATGACACAATGAGTCTGTGATCCTATAATTCTGTGACTCTGTGAATTTATGATTCTCTGATTCCATGAGTCTATGATTCTATGATTCCATCATTCCATGACTGTGATTCTATGACTCCATGAGCCTATGAGTCTATGATTCTGCCCTATGATTATAAAAAGTGAGATTTTCTTAGTAATAGGTGCCAGTACAAAATCATTTGCAGTGTTTTGTGAAGATTTCACAATCCATTATATAACCACAATACCAGAACAGGAATGATGACAAATACCCTAGATTTAACTTGCACAAAACAGAGCTACCTAGTGAATTTTTCTGTTCCAACAGGATTGCTTTTCTGATGAAAAATCTCAGAGAAGAAAAGGTAAAGTGCATTTATTTTATCATGAGATGACAAGCAAATGTCCCGTGTGAAAGGAGCAATATGCTTTGAAAATATTACCGCATTTCAGAGACCAGAGCTGTTTTCGTTGTATCCACAGCAGTATGTGCCAGGGTGCATTAGGACCTGTGATAATTAGTTTTAATTGCTCTTACAGTGTTTGGTATTTTTGTAGCTGAGACAAATATTGATTCCAGAATCACAGAATTATTGAGGCTGGAATAGACCTCTGAGATCATCAAGTCCAGCCTATGACCTAACATCACCATATTGATTAGATAACGTCACTGCAATTTTTCCTTAAACACCTCCAGGGATGGTGACTCCACCACTTCCCATTCTGGTGTCTAATTATCCTTTCCATGAGGAAGTGCTTCCCAATATCCAACCTAAACCTCCCCTGGTGTAGCTTCAGACCATGCCCTCTTGTCCTGTCACAAGTTGCCTGGGAGAAGAGCCTGACCCCCACCTTACTACAGCTTCCCTTCAAATAGTTGTAGAGTGTGATAAGGTCTCTCTGAGTCTCCTCCAGGCTAAACACCTCCAGCTCCCTCAGCCTCTCCTCATAAGACTTTCCCTGCAGTCTCTTCACCAGACTCGTCTCTCTGGACCCGCTCCAGCACCTCAATATCTTTCTTGAAGTGAGTGGCCCAGAATTCCACTTCAGCTCCACATTGTTCCTTAACATGCATTGAGGCACCAGTCATAATGGGGAGAAGAATAGGCTTAATGTTTAAGCACTGTTTTATTGCTTAATGTTAAGAAGAATATGCTTAATGTTTTCCATCTCATGTTTACATCTATAAATAAATGGACTAAGCCAAAATTTGGGCTGAGTTAGGAGTGTATAGAAATTGTGCAGAACTGCTGTTTGCTGTGAGCTGTCTGTGGTAAAGCCATTCTTGCTGGTAGGATATTTGTGCATTATAAAATATCTCTTCACTGGTGAGAGTGGATGACTCAGCAAGATGTGGTTCTCTGTTACTGCAGGGGTCAGCAAATGTAAGCTGGAATAACTATGGTGATTTATAGTAACTAAGTTTTTGACCCTGAGAGTGGCAAATCACTTATCTCATTCCTTTCTCCTCTACAAGACCACTCATAGAACCAAATGGCAGAAACCAAACAGCTGAACTTTTCATGTGAGAAAAAGGGGATGTGAAACTTCAGGAAAATTAAGTTTGGAGAAAGAGGGGTTAAAAATTTGGTCTGTAATGGGAAGTAGCAATCTCTTCCTTTTGGCCTTAGCTGCTCCCTAATGCTGTATGGGTGCAGAGCCAGCCTGCTCAGATCAGAATTTGTACTGTAATATACTATAGGAGATGTGAACAGTGCAAAGGCAACTCATGTTCCCACCACCATTCTTACAGGCTTTCCTGCCTTTCCCCTAGACAAGCTGTTTATCTGTGCCTCTCAGTCTCTCAGTCCTCATATCCATGTGCAATGCTTAATTAATTTTCAATTATTTCCAAATTATGTAGTGACACTGCTAATAAATGATAGATCAGTGAAAGTGACGGATTTGGGCAAATATAATAGCCTGTCAGTCTTCACTGGAAGCTGCAATTAAATAAAAAAGATAAGAAAAATTACTGCAATTATTTTGACAGTGAACTGATAGAAGTTTGCCCAAGTGACAGAGACTACAGAGTACAAAATGCCAACTGCTTAGAAACAAGTAAAATAAGATAATACTGTTGTCACTTTGCTCCTTAGACTTAACCTGAGAACCCAAATGACCTGCCTCCAGGATCAGGCAGAGCTCCATTCAGTGAAAGACTTGTAGCATCTTTGGTAAGAGTCCACTAAATGGAGATTCATTCAGTTTCAGGCTCCCCAGTGCAAGAGGGACTTGGACACACTGGGGCAAGTCCAGCAAAGGGCCTCCAAGATGATTTAGGAACCAGATCGTCTGTCATTTGAGGAGAAGCTGAGAGAGCTTGAGCTGCTCATCCTGGAGAAGGAAAGGCTCAATATGTCTAAATATTTAAAGGAGTGCTGAAGAGAATGGTGCCAGGTCATCCTCAGTGGTGCCCAGTGACAGGACAAGAGGCAAAGGGTACAAAATGATATACAGGAAGTTGCATTTAATGTAGGAAAAAACCCTCTTTTGTGTGTGAGTGACTTACTACTGGCACAGGTTGCTCAGAGAGGTTGTGGTGTCTCCATCCATGGAGATTTCTCAAAACCTAACTACATGAGCATGGGCAGTCTGCTCCATCTGACCCTGAGGTGAACAGGGAGTTGGACTGAAGAGTCTACAGGTGTGCTTTCCAACCTTGGCAATTCAGTGAATCTGTCTTTGACTCTGTGCTCCTTTTTCATTTTCCCTTCCCTTCCCCTGAGGTTACACAGAAGTCAACTAGGACACAACACTCTAATTCTGCAGTCTTCCCAGGAGCAGCTGAACATCACGGCATCACTCCTTCCTCCCTGGAAAAGCAGCTCACTGTCTCTCAGAAGCCCTTCCCAATTTTCTTTGCTGTGTGCAGGCTTTTGAGTCACCGAAGTCATGCAGAACTTAGTGTTGACTATAATTAATTTATGAATTTATGGACTTCTGAGAAAAGATGGACTTAAGTACATAGATAGATTATTTCCTCAGCTGGCTATTTAAAGTGTTCTTGGTCTGATATTCTTGATCTTCTGACCATGCCAGGGTTCTCATGGCCTGTGCATTTACTGTGGGGATTTGACCTGAGTGATACACTTGAGATTTATCTGCAGCTCCCTTAGGAGCAGCTGTGACTACTATGCTCAGCTTCACAGGCTGAGCTGTAGATAATAGTTCTTGCAGCATCTGTCCTGGCTTCTAATTAATCTGTGGCTTCATGTAGTTTGATTGATCAAATGCATGGTTTGGGGAACTGCTGCCATAGAAACCACCAAGCTTCCACCACAGCTCAAGAACAACTCATGTTTCTATTCCTGTTCTCCAAGTCTGGAATTTATCCATCTCTCTGTGCTCTGAAAAGTCCAACTATGCTTTTTTCCAGAACTTGCCATCAAGTGGTTATCTGTTGTGCTTTCTCTGTGACAGGAAGAGTCCAGGACATGAAGATGCCAGGCAAGCCCAGTTCATACCTCACTCTCTGGGGTATCTCTTCTGCTTTTTCATAGTGTTAGATGGGAAACACTCTGGAAAGGGACTCTTGAGCCTCACTCATGAGGCCACGTCATGGTTCCAGTAGAAAACAGACTCTGCCTCGGGAAGAGGTGTGCAACAAGAAGAAGCTCAAGTCCTGTGGCTGTCACACTTTACAAGCATGGACCTGAGCTGCCAAGACTGTAACTGTGTTTTGTATGGGATGATATCAGATAATATGCATAAGGAGTTCAGGAAAAGTGACCAGAACTCCCAGACTTGTCCCTCCCAGACAGGTCCCCCAGGCATTTGCTAGATAGAAGTGGCTTCACCTTCATAGGTGCTTTTGCCTGGAGTTGCCTAACTGCAGTGTTTAAAGAAGGCTTTAGTTTGGGTGCTTCTCAAGATCTATATTTCATTTTGCAGTGCTTAAAATATTCCTCCCAAACCAAAACCAAAACCAACAAAAAACCCAAACAAACCCAACCAAACCAAACAAAATTAAACAAAACAAAGCAACACAACCCCCAAAAACCCCAACAATAACAAAAAAACCAAACCACCCAAGAGGTATGATAATTAATAGATTGATCAAAACAGGCTAAACTGAACTCTTCCTCCTGGTTTATTTTTCACTATGGACTCTAATCTCTTTATTCTGCCATCCACAGGTGTGGGTAATAATACCTCAGTTTAGGAAGGATGTTGTCTTGCTGGAACATGTCCAGAGAAGGGCAACAAAGTTGGTGAGGGGTTTGGAACACAAGCCCTATGAGGAAAGGCTGAGGGACCTGGGGTTGCTTAGCCTGGAGAAGAGGAGACTGAGGGGCAACCTTATTGCTGTCTACAACTACCTGAAGGGAGGTTGTAGACAGGCAGAGGTTGGTCTCTTCTCCCAGGCAGCCAGTACCAGAACAAGAGGACACAGTCTCAAGCTGCGCCAGGGCAGGTTCAGGCTGGATGTTAGGAAGAAGTTCTATACAGAGAGAGTGGTTGCCCATTGGAATCGGCTACCCGTGGAGGTGGTGGAGTCACCTTCATTGGAGGTGTTCAGGAGGAGACTTGATGGGGTGCTTGACTGCATGGTTTAGTTGTTGGTTGGGTTGGATTGGTTGATGGGTTGGATGTGATGATCTTGAAGGTCTCTTCCAACCTGGTTTATTGTATTGTATTGTACCTGGAAATGTAAACAGTTTTTTTAAGGTTCCAGTGCTCTTGAGCTAGATTTACAAATGTGGTTATGTGCCTAATGATGAAGAGAAAGGCTGCACTTTGCAACTCCTAAGTACCGTTGTATCACCAACCAGTGGGTGCATGGATAGGCACCTTTTGTGTTTGAGATGCTTTTTCAACCAGAAATCATGGTGACTAAATGTAGATGTGTGCAGAACACATTTTCTAGAGATTTCACCACTAGAAAATTATTCAGGCTACAATTCACCAAAGATTTTAACTTCTAAAATCTCTTGGCATTTCCTTCCGTATGAAAACAGCAACCACTGCTTAACAGATTCACAAGTGTGAATAGAAACACACCAGACAGTTTCTGTTTTGTCATGTCCCATGTAGGTGATAACTGATTTCTAAAGGATTTCTGGTAGTAGATTTCTGTGTTGGGAGAAGGCAACTGAACACTCTTCAGTTGAAGACCTGCTTCTTAATGGCATTTCTGACCACTGCACCCACAGACACATGAATCATAGAATGGGTTGGGTTGGAAGGGACCTCTAAATGTCATCTACTCCAATCCCCCTGCAGTGAGCAGGGGCATCCTCAATTAGAGCAGGTTGCTCAAGGCCTTTTAGAGCCTGGCCTTGAATATCTCCATGGAGGAGCCTCAGCCACTTCTCTGGGAAACCTGTTGCAGTGTTCCACCACCCTCATGGTGCAGAACTTGTTCCTAACATCCAGTCTAAATCTCCTATTCTCTAATCTCAAACCATTGCCCCTCATCCTATAACTGCAGGCCACTGGGAACAGTCCCCCTGCAACTTTCTTTTAGTCCCTTCAGGTACTGGAAGGCTTCTGTTAGGCCTCCCCAGAACCTTCTAAATCTCCAGGTCTGCAAGGGTGGTACAGATCCATCACTTCAGGCTTGTGAATCAATCAAATCAAGTAAGAGTGCTTTTGTATAATTGTTAGATTATCATGACCTAAATAAAACAGACACACCAAGGACATGCTTCCTGCTCCAACATGCAGGCATGTGGATCTTAAGGGTTTGACCCTATGGCCAGGTCTCATTCAGAAAAAAAATCAAACCTGACAAATTGAGGTACTTAGCAGGAAAGCAGTTGAATAGGATTAAAATGTAATTTTGATGTGCTGCTGATAAGAAATTGCTCCTTATTTCTCCTGGCTTTAATTCTCTGATGGTCAGTCTGACAAGGAAATTATGATACTCAGCAAAGACTCTATTCTTAGGCTCGCACATAGGAGTAGTAATACTGGGCTAGCAAACTGATGGGTTGTTGCAGTCACGGATCAAGGCAGACAGGATCTCCCTGTTTCACATTTGGAAGGGATCATGTCTATCTGCTTTTGCAACACAGCAAGCAGTTTTGCTGCTTTTCTAAGTCACGACAACACCACCAAATGAAGAACACTAGCAAATGCTCTTTCTAAAGGGGCTGAAGTGCAGTTTCCCTTTTGGCAAGTAATTTTGTGGACTTTCTTCTGATTATTTAATTCTTGTAGTTACAAGGCCTGAACCTGCACTGACAGAGATGAAAGCAGAAAGCTTCAGCTTTCTGCCCTGCTTAAAACGAAGGCGAGAGGCTGGAGGTTGCCTTTCTGCAGGCTTGGGCAGAGTGCTGTGATTCTGCTGCAATGCTCAGATGTCAGCACTGAGGTTAGATGGCTGCTACCTACCCTGTAAACTCAGCTAAGAGAGAGCTGCGTTTCCTGACATACTTTTTCCTCCTTTTTAAGGACTTAGTACTTTTTCAATAAAAATAAATTTAATTTGTGGCTACATCTCAGCTCCATTGGTTTGATGGTATAAGTGGAGCAATACCAGCTTTGGATTTAGAGCAGTCGTGTGGCTGAGTCTCTCTGTACAGCTTTCATGTGGTCGGGTGAGACATTCTTAGAATCCCCAAACATTTTTGAAGATCCTAAACTGGAGACGTTCACAATTCTTCCCTCCCTTTCTACCATTAATCCTTCATGTTTTAACAAGCACTGAAGTTAATACAGCCTACACTCTTTCCTGTCACACTGGGCCCCCCCCACCCCCTCCTTTCTTTCTCTTGAATAAAGCAATCTGCTCTTTCCAGTCCCTACTCTTGTAAATCAAAGGGATAGATGTCAACACACACCATAACCAAGTATAAACTTCCTTTTTTACTTTTAATTAAACAGCACTCTGACATTTGGTTTGAAGAAGGGTTTGTTTGGGTTTATTTATTTATTTTAATATGTGAAGGATGTCAACTGCTTTCATTTTATTTTTAGTAGAAGAAGAATTTTGGATGGAGCCACAAATAATCTCTAGGAGAAAATCTTTCAGATGTTATTTCTTAGCTGAATAGGAAGAGAGTTGTTGGGGGTGGGGAGAGCAGGAGAGAAGTCTTGACGTTTAAAGCTTTTAGAATTAAGAGTTAATCTCTTTGGTAAAGGTTTCCATGCATATAAATCATGTCTTAAGTACTTTTTCAAATTGAATGGGAAAAAACAGTTGTCATTCTGCTGCTATCCTCTTTGTTGTTTGTTTATTACTGCTAATTATACTTAGACATTTATGTGAAACAGAAATAATCCAGATTCATAATAGGTGATACTAAAAATAAACAAATCTCTTGGAAAGAACGTATTCTCTATTTCAGTGTAGAAATCCTGATCTAGTTGAGGATGCCCCTGCTTAATGCAGAGGGCATTGGACTAGATGACCTTCAGAGGTCCCTTCCAACACAGACCGTTCTGTGATTCTATGATCTCATTAGCTGGGGCAAAGTCATCCTAGAATTGCCTCTTTGAAGGTATCTCAGAACTTCTTCTCTGGTGCAAAAGGGAAGAAATAGGACTCTAAAGCAAATAAACTAATGTTCAGATCTGATACCTCTGCTTTCCATGCTGATTCTCACTCTTTGGCCTGGCAGGAACAGCAACAACAACAAAGGGCTTTGTTTAGTAACTCAGTTGCTGTTTTGTTCCTAGATGATGATTTTAATCCACCTTTGCAGTTAATGTATACCACCCATGTCTGTTCTGGGGACACAGATAACTGTGTGCAGCAATGTGAGTGTGAGATCTCCTGATTGCCTAGCCAGAAAAAGATTGGACCTTGGGAAAAAGTTCTTTACTATGAGAGTGGTGGAACACTGGAACAGGCTGCCTAGGGAGGTGCTGGAGGCCCCATCCCTGAAGACTTTCAAGGTCAGGCTCAATGGGGCTCTGAGCAACCTGATGTAGTTGGGGATGTCCCTGTGTACTGTTGGACTAGAGGTCCCTTCCAAACTAATCCATTCTATGATTCTAAGATAGGAAGAGCAGCTCTCAGGGTGACTGGGTGTACTCCAAGTCTTTAATCACTGTTCTTGGTGAGCAGAAGGGAGAGCAAAAGTTTATGAGGAAATTGTGAAAGTACTTTTGGCCTTTTTATTTATTTATACATTAGAAGACTGGGTATAGGTGGTCAGAGGTACAGTGTCTATTCTTCAGTTCCTGTAGAATCTTTTCACAGTTCTAGCTAATTGTCAGTAGCACAGTTTTGTGCCTCTGCTCTCAGTCCCTCTAAGCCAACTCCTTCAAGCATGGAAAAGGATCTGCCTCTTCACCTCAGCTGCAGCTCATTTTATTTCCCACCATTGTCTATGTTAGACTGACCTGTAGTTGGTCACCACAGCCTGTAGTCCTTTTTCACATGCCTTTACTCAGCTAGAAAATCAACCCAGGAGTTTCCTGAGTGCCTGCTTCAACATAACCTGGTATTTTGGAGTCTAGAAATGTCTGTGAACTCCTCAGATCGCTTCTTCCCACTGACAAAGTATTGTTTTGAGATCCATCTGGTGTCAAGTGTAGGCATATGGCACCAGTATGGCAGCACTGCCTATGGGGGTGGTTTCCTGCAGAAGAGGTCTTGCTGGATGCAGTATTCATTACCCATTGAAAGTCATTATTGCTAGCACCCAGCTCTTTGTGAACTTGTTCAACCGGTGGCTGGGCAGAGTGCCATCCAAATCTATGGACATGAGCACAGTCAGCTAAGTCTCTGGGGCCTTACATCAGATGTGGGTACTGAGGTCAGGCTTCTCAGTAAGGAGAATCCAAATGACTGTGTGTCCTGAGCATGTGTATCTGTGGTTGAAGGAATATGCCATCATTAATCCAAATCTGGGCTGGATTAAGCTTCTAAAATGAAAACCAGCTCTGCCAGCCACTTGAAGAGGGCTTAGGGCTTGTTTCAGTTGAGTGTTTCAGCAGGGAGGGAGGGAGAGAGAGAGAGGGAGGAGGGAGAGATGGCCTAGCAAAGCCACCACCCCCTCACCTCTATTGCACTTCTCTACGTACAGGCTGAGATGAGCTGACAGCAGCCAAAAGGGCAAGTGTAGAGTCCTGCACCTGGGGAGGAATAACCCTCCAGGACTGACCTGCTGCAAAGCAGCTCTGTGGAGAAGGATTTCGGTGCTCTGGTGAATGACAAATTCACTATAAGGCAGCAATGTGCCCCTGTGGCCAAGAAGGCCAATGGTCTCCTGGGGTGCATTCAGAAGAGTGTGGCCAGCGGGTCAAGGGAGGTTCTTCTCCCCCTCTATTCTCCCCTGAAGAGGCCACACCTGGAGTATTCTGTCCAGTTCCAGTTCTGGGCTCTCCAGTTCAAGAGACACAGAGAACTACTGGATAGAATCCAATGGAGGCCCACTAAGATGATGAGGGGAGTGGAGCACCTCTATTATGAGGAGAGCCTGAGAGAGCTGGGGCTATTTAGTTTAGACAGGTAGAGGTCATGAGGATGGGGCTGGGTTCTTTTCAGTAGTGCTCAGTGACAGGACAAGGGTCAGCGGGCACAGACTAGAATACTTTTAAACATAAAGCAAAAACTCTGTACTGTGAGGATGACAGAGCCCTGGAACAGGCTACCCAGAGAGGTTGTGAAGTCTTCTTTTCTGGAGATTTTCAAAACACTGCTGGATGTGTTCCTGTGCAATCTGGTCTAAGATAACCTGCTCTATCAGGGCACTTGGACTAGATGATCTCCAGAGTTCCCTTCCAACCTCCACCATTCTGTGATTCTGTAATTCAGGCTCATTCCTCAGGCTCATTCCTCAAGCCCTTTGAGAACTACTCACCTCTGTGGACAGGCAGAGCACACACAGGGGATAAGGCAGCTTATCCCCTGTGGCACCCACCAGAAATCCATCACTAAGATACATGAGTGGAAAATCTGTGTGGGAGATCACAAAGCCAGAATTACCAGAAATAATTTGTTAGGGTTGCTGAAAAAGCTAAGGAGGGGCAGAGAAAGCTAAATCCAGTAGACTGTATTTTCAATTCAGAGAATAGAAGGTGACCAAACACTGCAGCTTGCCTGTCCCTTACACATCCCAACAATGGGCAGACACAGATGCTCTGTGGCACCCATAAAAAGATAATACTGGGAACCTCCTCTTCTAAATGCTGCTTATACACTGTGGACACTAAACTCTCTGTGGAATTGCCTCCTGACATGATCCCTCTTATATTTCTTCATGCACTCTTGTCACATACTATGAAATGAGCTGCTTCTGTCCTCTGAAATGGAGACAGACTGAGAAAGTTTGGGTTCTTCAGTCTGGAGAAGGCTCCAAGGAGACCTTACTGTGGCCTTCCAGGATCTGAAGGGTGCTTACAAGAAATCTGGTGAGAGACTTCTCAGGATGTTGGGCAGGGGGAATAGGACTAGGGAGAGTGGAGCAAAACTAGAAGTGGGTAGATTCAGATTGGATGTTAGGAAGAAGTTCTTCACCATGAGGGTGGTGAGACACTGGAACAGGTTGCCCAGGGAGGTGGTAGATGCCCCAGCCCTGGAAGTTTTTAAGGCCAGGCTGGATGTGGCTCTGGGCAACCTGATCTAGTGTGAGGTGTCTGTGCCCATGACAGTGGGAATGGAACTAGATGATCCTTGAGGTCCCTTCCAACTCTGACAGTTCTGTGATTCTGTAACTGAGCACCTACAGCTTGTGAAATATGCCTGACTGAAAAACTGGGAAGCTTTACCATGGTTGTTGGAAAGTGCTGTGAGATTTCCCTAGAAAGGTGTGGTTGAAAGGCAAAGAGGGATAAGCTGTTGTTTTAAAACCTGACCATGTGCTGCGTCCTCCTCCTTTGAAGTCACTGGCAAAGCCATGATTTAGAGAAGCAAGACTGCTTGAATTGGGAAACAGGAGGCAGCCTGGGGGCAGAAGAGGCTTACGGGGTTATGTTTTCTGCTGCCCTCCTTGAGCACAGAGCTGTCCAGACAGACTGGAGACCTATCTGCTGCTCTCTCCCATTAAGGATAAGAAATGAATGCTTTTAAAGTTGTTAAATGAATGGGCTGGATCTTACAGCCCTTACTCATTCTAATACTGCCATTAACTGTAAGAAAATAATCACTGTATTAAGTGCTACACAGCAGAGTCCTTAAATCATTAAATTCTCATCTTTTGACAGAAGTTTTTCCTCAACAGCGAAATAATATTGAAATAATTAAAAGGATGTGAACATTTCACCAGCTGAAGAATGCAAGTTACTTGGGAGAGCTACGTAAAACAAGAAGCAGTGCAGAAGGCTCAAGGCCATGTAATGGCTGTAGGTTATTTTGGAACTTTATGAAAAACACACTTTAGCAGTTTCTGTCCTGACCATTTGACTGTACTTCTGGGATTCTGGATTCCAAACCCCATGCTAACCATTAAAACACAACATTTAAAAATACACTGTCCACTTGGCCTCTTTGCCCTGCTTCAGAGTCTCCTGAGTTCATTTGGGACAAGCTGAGAACTTTGTTGTGGAAGGACTGTTTGAGTTGGGGTTTCTTAAAATACATGTGGAGCCTTGTAGCTGCTGTGGGGTGTACACAGTGGTGGAGCTGTGCTATTTTAAAATCATCTGGCCATTTCACTTCATGTAAGAATATCTGTCAGCTTCATTATAAGGAATGAGAGGGGCTGATTAAAACAACTCATGAAGCCATTAAACAAAGAGCTAAAATGTAGAACATGTGCTGTAGGGTCCTTGTAATTATAACCTATGGGGGATCTGTGGGAACTGGATGGCAGCTGCACTGTAGCCGAGTTTGAAGCCTTTCTTAGTAGTACTGAAGTTCTCTTACTCAGAGGTGGGTTTTCTTATTTGTAAATCAGTTTGGAAGCTACCTTTTGTTGCTGTGACTGACACTGGTGGAAAAGGATCTGGGGGTGTTGGTTGACAGCTGTCTGAGCATGAGTCAGCAATGTGCTCAGGTGGCCAAAGGCAAACAGCATCCTAGCCTGGATCAGGAATGGTGTGACCAGCAATAAGGAAGTGATTGTGCCCCACTACATGGCACTGGTGAGGCCACACCCTGAGTACTGGGTTCAGTTTTGGGCCACTCACTGCAGGAAGGACATTGAGATGCTGGAGTAGGTCCAGAGGAGAGCAACTAAGCTGGTGAAGAGTCTGGAGAACAGGGCTAGTGAGGAGCAGCTGAGGAAAGCTGCAGTAAGGTGGGGGTCAGTCTCTTCTCTCTAGCATCAGGTGATAGAATGAGAGGAAATGGAGAGGGTTTTAGCATCAGGCTAATACTCATCCTGTGGTACATATTTTCCCTAGTACCACAGGAACTGCAGCTTTTAGTGCCAAAATTAGTTCTTTGCACGTGTCCTGTTGGCTTTAGCAGGACTGCTGGTGTGCAAGGAATAAGAATTGAGCTCACACAGTGGTTTCTAAAACACAAAATGCTAATTTCAATGTTTCCTTAAGGAGACAATTGAAGATGATTGACCATGTAACCTCTCCTTCTTCTCTACCTTTTTTACTCCAGTCCTCTGTGATGTCTGTCTGTTTTGCTCGCTTTCACCCAAACCTGGTGGTTGGTGGAACATACTCTGGCCAGATTGTCTTGTGGGATAACCGCAGTCACAGGCGCACTCCAGTTCAGAGAACTCCCTTATCTGCTGCTGCTCACACGGTAAGGACGAAAGTCGCCTCCTCCTTTCCTCAGGAAATGGTCCTCACAGGAAGTGGAGCTGTGTCTATAATGCTGGTCGCACAACACATGAAAA
Organism: Picus viridis; assembly: GCA_033816785.1. Lineage (NCBI taxonomy): Eukaryota > Metazoa > Chordata > Aves > Piciformes > Picidae > Picus > Picus viridis. The sequence continues at coordinate 17,361,822 of CM066574.1, read as the reverse complement.
CTAAAGTGTGGCCCTTGAATCACAGAATGGTAGGGATTGGAAGGGACCTCTGGAGATCAACTAGTCGAAGGGAAAGAAGTAGGCACAACATAAGTACAACCATCTCCTGTAAGTGCTTTGCACTTTGTACTGTCAGGCTGGGAGATGACCATCCTTTCCAAGGCAGATTCTAATCTTCTTGTAGCAGGGTGAAGGATCAGACAAAGTGATAGCTCTTCTGCACCTACAGCTTTTACAGTTCTGGGGTTCTTTGGAATTTGCAGATCAAGGTTCTGTTTTTAGTTGACTGTGACCATATTATCCTTGGAGTTAAATGACAACTCTGGAAGCCACAGCACAAGAATTAATGTAAAATATTCAGAGAAGTGATTCTTCCCACTTATTGTGCTCTGGTGAGACCCCACCTTGAATACTGCATCTAGTTCTGGTGTCCCCATCATAAGAAGGACACAGACCTGTTGGAGTGAGTCCAGAGGAAGGCCACAAAGATGACCCAAGGGCTGGAGCAACTCTGCTATGAGAATAGGCAGAGGGAGCTGGGATTGTTCAGCCTGGAGAAGAGAAGACTACGTGAGGACCTTAGAGCTGCCTTCCAATACCTGAAGGTGTCTAGAGACAGGACAAGAGGGAATGGTTTGAAGCTGAGGGAGAGCAGGGTTAGACTGGATCATAAGAAGAAGTCCTTCAGTAGGAGGGTGGTGAGACTCTGGAATAGGCTGCCCAGGGAGGTTTTGGATTCCTCCTCCCTGAGGGTGTTCAAGGCCAGGTCGAGTGAGGCCTTGAGCAGTTGAGTCTAGCTGAGAGGTGTCCCTGCCCATGGTGGGGAGGTTGGATAGATGATCTCTGAGGTCCCTTGTAACCTAAGCCACTGTATGATTCTATGATGATGATGGCAAATCTCATATCAAGAAATGGCAGGTGTGCACTGACACATCTAGTGGGATAGGCAGCACAAATATTGTTCCCTTGATTTTCACTATCATGTATGTTGATGTAATCATCTAATGAGTTGTACCATGGGTGCAACTTCAACATTGCTTTTTCATTTCCCTCATGTTTTTGCTCATTTTGTTGCCAGTAATGTTGTTCCATCTGCAGGAAAAGAAACAGTCTCTCCTGGAAGTGCAATTTAGAGATGTAGATGTAGCAGACCAGAAAACTAGTGGCAAGCAGCTGACTGTCACTGAAAATTGAACAACTGGGACTCAAAATCTAGTAGAAAAGATAAGATTAATGGGAAGTAATTTGTTTACACTCAAAACCCCCAACCATTTAAGACAAAAATTGTACCTCCTGGAATTATACACAAAACTGGTTTGATTCTTGCAGTAGGACAATAATTGATGTTTTGCTTTTGGCAAATATAAATATAAATTAATTTCAGTTGTGGATGGGCACTTTCTATGCTGTCATGGATTGGTATAAATAAGTGTTTACACAGCTTAACATGAGGAAACACGATGGTTTAAAGGAGTGATCAGATTTTACAATAAAAGAGTGCTTGCTTTATGTCCTTGCCTATAGGAATCACTTACATAAACTATAAATGAAATCTTGGTTGCAGAAGGCTGGCTTTGAATCCTAGCTGCCCAGATTAAAAAGGAAAAAAAAAAAAAAAAAAAAAAAAAAAAAAAAAAAAAAGGAAAGATTTAATGAAGACAACTGCTGTAGCAGTGTTACTTTGTGTGCTGCTAGACCCAGGAGCAGAACAGCCATTTTTTAATTTGAACTGATGCCATATGTGCAAAGAGGATTTTTCTCTTTTCTTTTCTCATGCTCAGTTTATTTGAAACAGATAGAGTGTGTTGTTATCACTGGCTGAAACCTTCCTGAAGTTTAGCATCACTGCTTGCCCCCTGGATTCACCAGGAAAGAGAATTCTACCCACAGCTTACTCACTAATTTCCCTTCACACCCACCACACATCTGCACTTGGGACAACAGGAAATTTTAATGAAGACAAAACCCTTTTGCATGATGATTTCATTTCCAAAATAAATAAAAGCAAGCTGGCAGCAACCCTTTGAAAGGAAGGAGCCTGTTTAGCCTTTCTCTTACATGCAGTTGGTTGTCTTTTTCATCCATTTTCCTTAGCTCTTTTAATTTCTGCCGTGAGTTTTATTGTGCATGAAATTGATGGTTGGTAGCTCTGATTAAAGCCAGACCTGACACACTGAGGTGCTACTGGAAAGACATGACTTGCTCTCTCCCTCCCCCTCAATATTCTGGGTACTCCACTGCTTGCTTTAGCTTCCTCCCACCCACTCTGTTCATGTCTGCTTGGACTACTGGAGTTCAAACACCAATGAAAAAAATAGGTCTCTGCTTATTTCACATAGCAGCACATGCTAATCGTGCTCAGCACTGCGGTCATTAGCTCACCATTGAGCAACAAGAAGGTCCATCCTACAAGGATAGGTGACCTACAGTTGGATCTTAAAGTTGTCTGAAATAAGTGGTAGTTTTGCTGCTCCTTTCAGCAGGACCAGTGCTAGGTTTAGGTTTCTAACCCTACGTGCTTAGAAGTTCTGTAGGGGTCTCTTGTAAGTTGGTCCTAGTTTTCTTTTACATCACCAGATGAGGCTTTAGGCTCAAAACGTTACCAGGTTCCTTGGAAAGGGAATAGGCTCAGTTTCATTGTTTCATACTAAGTATAATTCATCCTCTATGGAATGATTGCGCTGTGGAGACCCAGGTGTCACACCCTAAATTTAGTCACTCTGCATTTATAATGATAGATTTTAAAAGACATATTGGCCAGAGCTGAAGAATTCTGATGGACTTGTCCACATTTTTCAACTGGAGTACATTTGCAAATATTTAGCATGCAAGCCAAATTCTGGGAAAGTTCAAGTGTTATGCAGCTCTTTTCTTGCATAAAGCCTTCATTTTTGAATCTGTTTGGGCAATTTGCCTCTTTCTGCCAGTTATTTCCAGTGTCAAAAGCCATCAGTAGAATGACATGTGTCCCTGTGGGTACCCAGTATTACTCCACTGGGTTGTTGGGTTACAGAATCATAGAATTGATTCAGTTGGAAAAGATCATCAAGCACAACCAGTATCTAAGTCAAATAAGTTTGATGTTAAACCATTATTATGAGGAAAATGAAACTCTGAAATAATTTCCACTTGCATAATGTACCTCTTAAAATTAAAACCAAACCAATTCCTATCGGGTCATGAAGGTGATCAGAGGGCTGGAGCACCTCCTCTGTGGGGACAGGCTGAGAGAGTTGGGGTTGTTCACCTTGGAGAAGAGAAGGCTGCAGGGAGACCTTAGAGCAGCCTTCCAGTACCTGAAAGGAGCCTGCAAGAAAGCTGAGAAGGGACTTTTTACAAGGGCTTGTGGTGATGTGGAGCAATGGATTGAAGCTGGAAGAGAGGAGATTTAGACTGGAGAGTAGAAAGAATTTCTTTATAGTGAGGGTGGTGAGACAATGGAACAGTTTACTCAGGGAATTTGTGGATACCTCTTCCCTAGAAGTGCTCAAAGGCAGGTGGATGAGGCCTTACACAACCTGGTCTAGTGGAAGGTGTCCCTGCCTCATGGCAGGGGGCTTGGAACTGGATGATCCCTTCCCACCCAAAACATTCTATGATTCTATGAAAACCTAAGTCCTGCATTTCCAGATGTTCTGTGACCACTTAATCATTCTTTAAAGTAGCATCTGAGACATCAGGAGATGTGAGGTCCTGCAGATGTGAGAATGGCTTAGATTTCCACCTTCCTGTGTTTTCAGCATCCTGTGTATTGTGTGAACGTTGTTGGAACGCAGAACGCACACAATCTCATCACTGTCTCTACAGATGGCAAAATGTGCTCCTGGAGCCTGGACATGCTCTCAACTCCACAGGTGGGTTTGTTTTCACCTATAAAGGTGGGGGGAGAAAAAAAGGCCAAAAAATCAAAGAAGGCAGCACCTTTGGTAGAACAGGATACCTGCTTAATGGAACATAGCTCCCAAAACCCCAAATCCTCACATCCTATACAAACTAAAACCAAGGGATGCACTTGAACGAGTACAGCTTGCTTCCAGCAGTCTCTGCCAAGAGCCAAACCCCATTTCCTTTACCACAAATCATGTAATTATTGTAATACCTTAATACATAGGTCAGTTTCAAGTGAAAATGAAGTAATCCATTTTAAAGCACAGCAATTACAGAAGTCAGCCGTGGCAGGAATTGTTCTTACTCTACAGCATTGTTTAACAAATACGGACTCGATCATGCTGCCGCTGCTGAACGTGCCCGAGGCACCACAGGCTTCCAGGGCACACAGTCAGAAAGTTTCCTTCAGTAGCCAAAACAACAAACAATGCAAATGAAAAGTTTTAGAACAAATTTCCCCCTCTGGAATGTTGTCTTTCCCTCCTCTTTTTGTCAGAAATAAATAAAAAAAAACAACCCAGGAAAATTGCCCAAACCACCAGTGATTAGAATAATGGAAACTAAACAAAGAATCTGATGCTGAGAAAGGTCCATGCAAAGCATCTTTTAAGCATTGTTTTCTGGAGTAGTACAGTTTCTAGTCCAAAGCATCACTCAGTTTTGATAAATAATCTTCTTTTTTTAAAAATTAATCTTATTTTTGTTAGGCATTGTGGGTTCTGATCTTGTTTCTAAATGTTGTGCAGCAACTCCTCTTAATGTTTCCTTTCATCCGCTAATCATGCAACAATGTGCAACTACTACCAAATTATTTGCCTTTCAGTGTTGATACAAGAGGTGGGACTCTTCTGTCCTAACCTGAGCCATCTGAAAGCTAGGTCCATGTTAAGTCTAAGGTAGTAAATTGAGTTCCCTTTACAGTTAATGTCCATAAAGACGGGGCACTTCTGGAGAATGGCACATGGCTTGTGGGGAGCTAGAAAATAAAGACACAGGACTCGATGTGAAGCTACATACCATAGCTTTAAACTGGGAGTGTTGCTGATGTGTGACAGTCTGTAACTTTCCAAAGACACAGATCCAGAGCATTTCTGTACACCCTTGGTGTAGGCACTGGGAAGAATCCAAAGTGTCTAAATACTAAATGATGACCTCATTCCAGAAGATTTTCACAGACATATACGATCCACAGGTGCTCTGCCAATGCATTTTTCAGGTCTTGCTTTGCCTTTTAATTGAACAAAAGATATTTCAATGAGAAGTGGAAACCAAGTGGGGGTTAGCAGCCCTCCCCTCTTAAAGAGGGGTGATCAATTTATTTAGCTACAGCAAAAAGCCCTTCTGAGTAATACAGAATTATAGAATTGTTTTGGTTGGAAAAGCCCTCTAAGATCATCAACAAATACCAGCCATGTCCCAGAGTGACATATCCACAGGTTTCTTGAACACCTCCAGGGACGGTCCCTCCACCACCTCCTTGGGCAATCTATTCCACAGGCTTTGGCCCTAGAAGGACAGCAGCTTAAACATAGAAACCATACCCATTTAAATAGCTAAAAATGGGAATGGCTACATCATTCAGCCCCTCTGTGGATTCTTGGGTTACACCATTTAGGCTGAACAACCACAAAGCTGTGCAGAATCTGCTCCAACTGTGTGCATCTTGCAACAGCCACAAACTGTTCATGCTGGTTGCATTGGCAATAGCAAAACCAAGCATGCTGATGTACCAAATGAAAAAAAGAAAATATCCTTGTTGGTTTCTAGATTGATGGTAGGGTCTAGAGGGAATGTTTCTGGTTGTCTCAGCAAATCCCTGAGAAGCATTGCTTAGAATGGTGGCAGTGCCAGGAGCCCAAGTTTTTCATTCTGCTCTGCAGCAGGACAAATGGTACAGTCTTCAGGAGCACACAATATTATACATTGCTTGATAAATGATTCGTTTCTAAACTGTTTGTAAATAGAAGGGTATTGCATGTTTCATTAGAGCCTGGGGCTGGCAAGTGTAACCATTAAGGTATTATCTTTAGTTTCTGCACCATTAGATTTGAAATTCTCACCTGTCATCTCTGCCTGATTGAAGATGATGTAGCAAAGACCAGTGCCTTCCAGCTGCCCTCAAACATGTGACAGACAGTGGTGGGGATGGCAGGATCAGTGCATCCCAGTTCATGACACTGCATCTTCTTGCAGTGTCATAGTATCATATCATTAAGGTTGGAAAAGACCTCCAATATCATCAAGTCCGAACATCAACACAGCACCACCATGCCCACTACACCATGTCCCAAAGTGCCATATCCACACATTTCTTGAATACCTCCAGGGATTGTGACTCCACCGCCGCCCTGGGCAGCCCGTTCCAATGCCTGACCACTCTTCAGTAAAGAAACTTTTCCTAATATCCAAACCTAAACCTCTCTGGCACAACCTAAGTCCATTTGCTCTCATCCTATGTAGAAACCAAAGTCTTGCATCAAATGCTTTCTTCCTCTCTTCCCGCTCCCCATGTAACATTTGGAAATGGATTAGAAAGTAAAACTCAAACCAGGGAAACAAAAGGATAATCACAGAATAATAACACAGATCTGTTTCGTTAGGAGAGCATGGAGCTGGTGTACAATAAGTCCAAACCAGTGGCGGTTACAGGGATGGCTTTCCCAACTGGAGACGTCAATAACTTTGTCGTGGGCAGTGAAGAGGGCACAGTCTACACGGCCTGTCGTCATGGAAGGTGATGCTCAGCACTTTGTATTTATATAAGATTGTGTACCTGTGTGGGTGTGAGGTGTCCAAGTGTCTGTGAGAGTGGTGGATGTTTTTTCCTCTTGGATCAATGCTATCTGTACTCTTCTACTTTGCATGATTAGGACAGGAATCTCCTGACCCCGAGTATCTGTGCAACAGCCTGTTGTACTGGGGTAGTTGCCCCAGGTTCCCTGCCTATTTGGTGGGAAGCAATGACTGCTCTTGGGGTTTGATTTCCTTTACCTTTTTCAGACATCTGCCTGAAGAAGAGATGACTGGGACCTCAGAATGTCTCTTTCTCACCTGTGAGGTGAGACAAAGGTCTAGACAGATAGTTGAAATCTATTAGCAGGTCAAATCACAGAAGAATGGTAGGGGTGAAAGGGACTTCTAAAGACCACCTAATCCAACCCCTGGGTAGAGCAGCCTCCCCTAGATCAGGTTGCACAGGAACTTGTCCAGGCAGGTTTTGAAAACCTCCAGAGAAGCCATGCTGTCATACAATACAATACAATACAATACAATACAATACAATACAATACAATACACCAGGTTGAAAGAGACCTTCAAGATCATCATGTCCAACCCATCAACCAATCCAACCCACCTAAACAACTAAACCATGCAACCGATCACCCCATCAAGCCTCTTCCTGAACACCTCCAATGAAGGTGACTCCACCACCTCCACAGGCAGCCGATTCCAATGGGCAATCACTCTCTCTGTATAGAACTTCTTCCTAACATCCAGCCTAAATCTGCCCTGGTGCAGCCTGAGACTGTGTCCTCTTGTTCTGGTATGATCACCAGGAGAGGTAAGGGGTACTACGCTAGCAATATGAGGGACCTGGTTCCTCTGGTGCAGTTCCTAATCTTTTTGGGTACACTGCCTTCACCCTGGCACAGGGCTGGCAGCCTCGTCAGAGCTGTGGCTAGTTTTGATGTGTTTTCTTCCACTGGCAATATTGCTATAAGGTAGCCAAAAGGGTCATTTCATGACCCCTCTTTCTGCATGTGCTGGGAGGCAGCAGTGACAACTGATCTGGCAACACTCCGCTCATGTCCTTCCTCACACAGAATTGTGCTTTTCCTTCCTAAGAGCTGTTCCAGCCTCTGGCCCATGAAATGCACACATCCCTTTCTTCAAAGTGATGGCTGTAGGATACCTGATCACAGCAACAGTTCCTTCACTCTTCATGCAAAAGGATTGGCTTGCTAGTGACTTGATTGACTGCTGAAGAAAGTTATTTTAGCTGTCTAAGAGCAAAAGAATTGCTCATGATCTGTTATTAACATATTTGCATTTTTTTCATGGTTATTCTTTGTGATAATGGCTTACTCAGAGGCATAAGCTATCATATAATTATAATTTAGAACTATATTATAATTATACATTAATGTTATTTGAGCTACAGTAGTAGACAGTGTATGTAAAAGTGAGTAAGGCAAGTCATCAGAATTAAAAGTCTCCCTGTGATGGATCCTGAGTATTAATTAATTGTGCCCATGGAAGTTAACATCTGCAGGCAAAGGTTTAACTGAAAGGAGAGATTTACAGATTAAATAGAACTTTAAAAGGAAACAGGAACCTAAGATTAAAGAAAAATGTGTTATCACCAGATGTTAAATCACTCTCTGAATCATGCCAATGTCTCTTCTTCCTGCAGTAAGGCTGGCATTGGGGAAATTTTTGAAGGCCACCAAGGACCTGTCACAGGAATCAATTGTCACATGGCAGTGGGTCCAATTGACTTTTCCCATCTCTTTGTCACATCATCATTTGACTGGACAGTCAAGTTGTGGACCACAAAGGTGAGAACTCTGAGCTGGGGTGGGCTGGGAAATGAAACTTGTGAAAATGCCGTTGTCAGAAACATTTCAGTATTTCATTCCACCAGATCCCAAGCATCAATTCATTGAGAGGCTGCGCTTAGAACAGGTGTAGTGGTAGAATGACAAGTGAAATATAGACCTGGTGTAACTGTGTCAGCCATGTTCACCCTGGAATGTGCCTTTCAAAACTAGTTGCAGCTGGCCTGCACTTCAGTGTGAACTCTAGCACTGAGCAATTCCATGAAGCAAGAAGATGAGGATGTCTTATACTGTAAGTCATCAAACAATCCAGCCAGCAGTCCCTGTACAGGCTAAATTGCAAGGAACACTTTGTTGTGATGAAGAGGGAGGGGATCACATGTTTGACTTAACACAGTCAATGTCACTCATGAAATTCATTGCCCTAGGGGGCTGTGATAGTCACAAAGTACAAATTGACACTGATGGCTGGAAGCAGGGAGGAAATACGTGCTGGAGCTTGCATTTGTGACCACCATGGATGGGTTGTTGACTACTCTGTTGAGGTGTCTCCTTGACCTCTTATATGGAGAGCATTATGAACAGCAGCAATGATTACACAGCCCTGTGAAACTCTGAAACCCCAACACCCCATAGAACTGTAGGAATACAGGGTAATGGCAACCTATGGAGCAGGACTTTGGAGACCTGGTGGACAGCAAGTTATTCATGGACAGCAATATGCCCTTGTGGCAAAGAAGGACAATGGTATCCTGGGGTGCATTAAGAAAAGTGTGGCCAGCAGGTAAGAGCAGGTCTTCTCCCCCTCTACTCTACCCTGCTGAGACCACATCTGGAGTAGTGTGTTCAGTTCTCGGCTCCTCAGTTTGAGAAGGACAGGGATGTACTAATGAGTGTCCAATGGAAGCTATGAGGATGATGAAGGGACTGAAAATCTGTCTTATGAGGAAAGGCTGAGAGACCTGGGGCTGTTTAGCCTGGAGAAGACTGAGTGAAGATCTTATTAGTGTTTATAAATAATCTGGAAGGTGGGCGTCAAGAACAAGGGGCCAGTCTATTTTCAATGGTGTTCTGTGACAGGACAAGGGGAAATGGATACAAACTGGAACAGAGGAGGTTCCACCTCAACATGAGAAAAATTTTCTTTACTGTGAGGGTGCCAGAGCACTGGGAGAGGCTGCCCAGAGAGGCTGTGGAGTCTCCTCCTCTGGAGCCTTTCAAGAACAGTCTGGATGCCTTCCTGTGTGACCTGCCCTAAGTGATCCTGCTTTGGCAGGGAGGTTGGACTTGGTGATTTCCAGACATTCCTTCCAACCCTTACCATTCTATGATTCTATGACTAGAGAGACCAACCTGATTCCTTGCATAGGCTGAGTTGAACAGGAGAATAAGCAGTATAATCCCAGTAGTGTAAGTCATCTAACCAGTTCTTTTTGTCATACACCAGAGCAGGGAACTGCCAGGCTTTTGTCTCATCCATGTTTTCATGACTGTGTTTATTTCACATCTTGAACTGCACCCAGCAAAGCTCCAGTGCTGGAAGCTGAGCCCAGTCAGGAAATATCTCAGCATGTGTTCTTCCAAGGCATCAGTGCTTGGAGGTGCTAGGACAGATGCACAGCAAATGTACATACAAAAGGGAACAGAAGGGAGCCTTGTGCTGCAAACAAAAGCACAGTTTCCTAGACAAGAGCTGGAATCAGTTTCCATAGTTTGTAAATGGCCTGACCCAATTTGCAAGCTAATTAGCAGGTGGTATCTTTTCCTGACCCAAGCTGACCACAGCTGAAGGTTTTGTTTGAGTGTTACTTTTTAGGAAACTCATTCAACAAAGAGGTGGATAATTTACCTGATTTGCATGTAACCACATACACCAGTGAACCCAGTCTTAACCAATGCAGAAGTGGTCCAGGGGAGTAATCCTGGGCAGGCTGGAATGCATCTCAGATGGGTCATGGGTGGTAAACCTCAGGATAATCAAGGATATAAAAATGATAAGCAAGTGATGGAGGGTTTAGATGTTAGCTGGTGGGGGCTTGCTAGGTTGTTTGGTGTCTGAGATAAAGGAGTCCTGGGCAGTGGTAACTTCTGGCAAAGACATATTGGAAGAGTGAGGCTGGAGCCGAGTAAGGGGAAAAGAGTCTGTGAGGACTGAGGAGAAACTGAAACACAGGTACTGACTTCCAAACACCAATGTTCAGAAAACCCTAGGATGAGTATCTGACCCTCAGCTTGATGCTGAATATAGCTATAAGGGTCTCATCCATCCACAGCTTAGATGAAATTAATATTAAATGATAATAAAACATGGGTTTTATTTTGAGCCCCTAACTCTAGCACAGCATATTTTGGACACAGAGATGCTGCAGTTAGCAGTGTACAGTTATCCTTGTGGAAGAGTTTGGTGCCAAAATGGTTAGGTCAGATCCAATACAGTCAGTTTTCTGAGAGCCAAACCATTTACATTTCTACTATCTGTCAAGCTGTAGCTCATCTGGCAAGAGGTGCTTCCTGAAGAGGAGGCTGTTTGACCTGGCTGATGTGAGCTGTGCTGTGTACGTGACACACCACAGCTCCACTCAGAGCTGGAAGCCACGGTGCTGTACTGGATTGCTTGTTTTCTTCTGGAGCAGGGCTGAGCAGTGTCAGCAGCTGCCCTGTGAGGACATCCTCTGAGACACTAGACAAGTTCTCAATCTGTGAGGAGTATTTTCTTTTTCTTTCAATTTGACTCTGGCAGAAGTTTCTTTCCATAAAGCAGGACCAGGGAAGTGATTGTCCCCCTGTACTCAGCACTGGTGAGGCCACACCTTGAGTCCTGGGTTCAGTTTTGGGGTCCTCACTAAAAGAAAGACATTGAGCTGCTGGAGCAGGTCCAGAGAAGGGCAACAAAGTTGGTGAAGGGTGTGGAGAACAGGGCTGGTGAGGAGCAGCTGAGGGAAATAGGATTGTTTAGCTGAGGGGAGATCTTCTGGCTCTCTACAACTCCCTGAAAGGAGGTTGGAGCCAGGTGACGTTGGTCTCTTCTCCCTACTAACAAGTGACAGGAGGATAGGAAATGGCCTTAAGTTGCACCAGGGGAAGGATTTAGGTTGGATATTAGAAGAAAATTCTTCCCTGAAAGGGTTCTTAAAGACTGGGAAAGACTTCCCAAGGAGGTGGCTGAATTCCCGTCCCAGGAGGTGTTCCAAAGAGGCAGACATGGTACTGAAGGCCGTGTTTTAGCATTGGACTTGGTAGAGTTAAGTAACTGTTGGCCTCAATGGTCTTAAAGATCTTTTCCAACCAAAATGATTCTGTGGTGTGATTCTATGATGTGATATTGTCTGGATAATTCTCTTGGCTGAAGCTTTTACATATTTAGGGCTCTCTTTGTTCAGTCAGAGCCTGGTCAGTCAGTGGGCTTTGAAGAAACCTACCAGCATGTTTGATTCTCTGAAAAAATAGTGGATTGATACAAAACATTGGGTGTTGGTTTATGAGAGTTTACTCAGAAATGGTTTGTTTCTCATTTGTACCTTTAATCTCTCTATCAGAATCCAATGCTGCATTGCTTTCCTGCTTCTACCAGTGTTGTCTGCTTAATCCTGTGCACATTATCCTCTCTGGTCATGAAATTCAATTCCTTTCTGTTTCACAGGTTCAGAGTCAAGGTCCAATTGTAAAGTGAACCATAAAAGCTCTGTGTCTGTATTGTCTATTGATGTTGTGTAGCACCCTGGGGTGCTTACAAGAAAGGCACTTTCTTAGCAGGCATTTGACTGATGGCTTGAAAGCAACATTTCCCTTTAAAACTCTGGCTTGACATTTTATCTGGTTTTGTGGTTAACACGTTTTCTCTCTAAAGGCAGTGCAACCAGGTGACTGAGACTAAGGTTTGCACTGAGGAAAGAAGGAAGGTCTTGTAGATAACACTAATACAAGGTTCATATTATCACCTATCCTATTAGCCAATAATTAGATCCCTGTGTAAACTGTGAGCAACCAGAAGTAGGAGGAAAAGGAATTTACAGAGGTAGTCACTCGATAGCCAGGGCATTGTCTGGTTCCTGGTGAAGTCAAAAGGGCTTTCAACTTGAATTCATGCTAGAGCATGTGAGCAAGTCTTGGATGCAGAGCTGGCAAAGGGAAGTCCTGATGTGAAGTGTCTGTAGAGCTCTGTCCTTAATTAGGTATTGTCTGTATGAGGCTTTGAAGAGGTAAAGTGCTAAGTGGAATTGCTAAGTGTTGTTAATTAATTAAGCACTAATCCTCATGAAGGAATAGCATGAGGTTAAATGATGAAATGTAAGTATTATTATTGCAGCAATTGAATTTGAATTGAATTGAATTGAATATTGCAGTATTATTATTGCTGTTTGGAGTACAAGACTTCACGTATTTTGTTAAGGGACAGGAGCTTCCTTTGGACTGTAGGGACTAAAGCCTAGAAGACAGCTTGTTTGCTGCACATGGAGCCAATAAATGTATGGACAGAGAGCTGGATTTTGTTACCTCTTTCATCCTTCACATCTTTATCTCTCATCCTTCCATTGAGGGGAGGTGCTAATGACTGGTTTTCTCCTCCTGCATCTATGCCTAGGTCACACTCAGATGGACAGTTAAGGAAAGATTGGAATATGTGTAACAGCATCGCTGTAACCTCTTCCATGCTTATCTTCCTCCTTGCCTAATGTTTAAGTAATGGTGGTGAGTGCCATAATCAGGAGGGACAGAGGTGAGCAGACTGGTAGCAAGACTACCACACAGTTATTAGCAAGGACTAACTGAGCTGGAGGACACATGCCTTCAGTGACAGATTACCTGCTTTTGTGTTCCTGCTCAGTTTTGCCTTACTTAGCATGTCAGAATAATTTTGGTTAGAAAGATCATCAAGTCCAGCTGCCAACTAAACCATGTCCCCAAGCGCCATGTCTACATGTTTTTGGAACATCTCCAGGCGTGGTGACTCTGCCACTGAGACAATGCACTCAGTGAGTGCATCAGTGGTAGCTCCTTGCTAGTCCCTCTCCTTTGTCTTCTCTTCACAAAGATCTAAACAAAACAGTAGTCAGGCCTGTAGTCGTGACAAAGGGACAGTAAACTCAGTGAACAGAGTATGACAACTTGGTGAATTCTCCCTCATGAAAATTGTTTTAATTGTAACTGGCAATGCTGGAGTCAATGAGTTGATTTAGTGAAGTTCTATGACAGATTATTAGAGTGGATCAGAGTCACAGCTGGTAAAGGGTCTAGAGAACAAGTCTTACAAGGAGCAGCTGAGGGAACTGGGGTTATTTAGTCTGGAGAAGAAGAGGCTGAGGGAAGATCTCATTGCTTTCCACAACTCTGAAAGGAGGCTGGTGTGAGGTGGGTGTTGGTCTCTTTACTATCAAGTGACAGGACAAAAGGACATTGCCTGAAATTGTGTCAGTGGGAGCTTAGGTTGGATAGTACAAAAAATCTCTTAGCTGAAAGAATGGTCAGGCATTGGAACAGGCTGCTCAGGGGGTGGGGGAGTCACCATCCTGGCAGTGTTCATGAAATGTGTGGATGTGGCATAATGGCCATAGTGGTGCTAGGTCAATGGTTGGACTCAATGATCTGAGAGGTCTTTTCCAATCAAAACAGTTCTGTGATTCTGTAATCCTGTGTTGGTGGTTAATGGTGTAGTGCATTCCCCTGCCTTATAGACAATGGTCATATACCAGTGAATATGCAGCTAGCCATGAGGAGTGTAGGAGCTCCATAAGAGCATCCTGTAAGCCAGGGGTTTGTGCACCAAGAAATGCTGCAAAGGCCTCCCTGAGTGGGACTGGAACGTGGGTCTTCCCTGAGAGGAAGAAGTGCTGTGATGGACTTGCTGTTTTGTTCTGAGATGTATCTTGTGCCTGTGAGTAACTCTGGTTTCACTGAAAGTAGGATCCTCTCAGAGAAGAGTTTTGATTTTAATATGCTGACACTTCCTGATGAAAACCAGTTTTGTCCACTTTGGGCCAACCCTATTTCTCCTGCTTTGTAACAGGGTCAGCCAAGTACCCAACAGTGAAATGGCCTGGTGAAATGGAGAGGTTACTCATGCCCCCTACCTTGCACATACTCAAGTACAGATGGGAGCTGGACTTTGTGAAGTTTAGAAACTATCACTACTTTCAGTCTTGAACCTACTCACATTTACTGTTATTTTTTTTAGGCTTTCTTAAATCCTTGGGGCCGTGTTCACATTAGCACATGAGGCATTTTAGGTGACTTACTGCACATAAAGTGGGATCCTCCTGAATCCTTTATTTAGGGCCTCCATACTTTGATTTCTTATGCAGCCACTGGAAAGAAGTAATTGCAACACATAAGGTATTACCATTGCTTCCCACCATTTGCTACACAGGAGCCAAAGTCTGGCAGGTAATTAGTTGTTGTGGCTTTTGATGGCTCTCTTGACAGCCTCAGGTCATCTCTACACTGGCAGATGGGGCAGCACCTCTGAGCTCCTGGGTCTATCTTCTCATTTTGGCTTCTCCCAAAGTAATACCAGGAAGGAATAAGCCTCTTTAACCCATGCCACACAAAGAATAGCTGAGATACAAGCAGAAGAAAGCTGCTGTATGTTCTGACCAGATGCTAACCTACATTCTGCACTACCACCTCACAGAATCTGGATTTGTATCTGCCTCTAGTGCCATCTCAAAAGAGTATGGGGGCTTTAGGAAGGTAGAAGAAATGACATCAAGAAGAAAAAGGGGAAAAGAAACAATGAACTGTGAGTGAGACCAAGATTTCAGTCTGTTTTGGGGAGTAGGTGGGATGAATACAGACAGTTCTCCCTATTTTCTTCTCCCTGGGGAATCCTTTACTACTACTCCCCCTCCCACTGATTTTGGTGGGGCTCAAATGCCTATCTCAGGGGACAATTTCACTCCTTTGGATACTTGACTAGAAGGGTCCCTGTTCCTGCAGCATCACAACACAGAGCTCCATCTTGACTCTGCTTATAGGGCAGCCACCCTCCTTTTTGACAACACTGCATTTCCAGTGCTGCCTTTTCTCTTTGATAAAAGCAGTTTAAATGATTCATCTGATTAATCACTGTCCAAATGCTAATTCTGTCTGCTCACAGGGAAAGACAAAGGGTGATAAAATAGCACTCTGGATTTCATGGAAACTGTCTCTCTGTGGTGTGAGTTCAGAATGTTGAGCTCGATCCAAAAGCAAGGCAATGAATGAATTTGCTTCAGAGCTCACTTTCTGTCAAAAGGCCAAGCTGACTTGGGGAAGAGGGTGGAGTTGCCTGTTCAGACAGGACTTTTTAGTTTTTGCCCTTTACCTCTGGAGCCAGAGGTCTGGCTCTCATCCAGCTGTACAAAAAAGAAGATTATGGTATTTTCTAGGTAATTTTAAGGAGCAAAACCAAAGTGAAGTCAGGTGGCTTGAAATTAGCCCCAAGTTCTTCACATGAAATGTTTCTCATTATTCTGGTTTTTGGTGTAGCCATATTTGAAAAGTGATAGGAAAATATTCTTCAGCTGGCCAACATACTTCATTTTACTCTCACGAACCATGCTCCTTCTTTGTGAAACACTGAAAAATAAAACAGTCATCTGAAATACCAAGGCTGTGCTGAAAAACTCAGTGGGCTAAACTATTTCAGCAACCCTTAGCATGAATCCAGCTGTAGCAGTGAAAGCTTCCTTTGCCCATGGAAAGCAGAATTGGATTTCAGGATACAAACCAAAGTCATCATTCCTTTTTCCCCTGAAATCAAACTGAAAACCTCCCACTGCTGCAGAATGATGCTGGAGGATTGAGCTCACATAGCTCAATCGTGAAACATTTCAGGGAATTTATTAAAATATAAAGCCCAGGACTTCTTCACTAGTGAAAATTTTGTCCCAGCTGCTTCATGTAGTCATCCTTTCTCTACCAGGTCACAGACTTTTGCTGTCAGTAAAAAGATGGAGTTCCTGAAAAATCCTGCAAGATGGAGTTCTCTTCAAGAACAATTAGCCTCAAAGCCATTGCTTGCTGACCCATGAAAGCTCTGCAGGCATCCTGGTGGCAGCAGCTACAAATACTAATCCTGACTGTTCAGCAGACGGTGCTGTAATATCAGGCTGTGTCAGGCATCCTGCAATGTTTCTATGCTCATGCTTGCACTTCCTGGCAGCTGGAACTGCAGCAGTCTGGTAATTGGCTGAGTCCACATGCAATGCTGGGCTGGGTACCCTGGGATGAAGCAGTATTTTCCATTAAAAACAAAAATCGAATTTTCTGGGGCCTCATATTGAATGTTCCTGTCAGAATCACAGGGGTGGGAACGGCAGTTAAAATTATCCCACTCCCTCCTTGCCTCACAGTTAGAGCCAAAGTACCTCTCTTCAACAACCAGAGGCCTGAAGCAGGGAGACCAGTCTCCAACAAGAGTAGGCTCAGGACCTAAGTGCATGCCACCACCTCTCCTGTATGACAGCAGTGCACAGTGATCCAGCTTCTCCCAAAGCATCCCACTGACTCTTCAGCTCTGCTCCTTGATCCTGCCTATGCAGGATATAAACAAGGAGTAACAACTAGAGTTAGAAGGCCAAATCTGCCCTTCAGCATTTCACTCTGTGCTCAGTGTTTCATGATTCTTTCACCAGTCTAGGGAAACCATACCTTGCTCATATTTCTTAGCAACTCCTTCTCAGGGGGAGCTGGGGGGAAGTAGGAATATAATCACAAAAAGGCATGAGTATGAGCTACATAAACTGTGATTCAGTTTGCTAGGCAAGGACAATAGGACCGGTAGCATTTTGAGCTTCTGAAAGGAAGTAGTTGAAGCATCTTTAGAAATAGGTTGAAACCCAAAAGAAAATGATAGCATTTCTAAAGGGACTGAAACACATGGTCAGTAGCATAGGCAGAAGTGCTGGCTTGCTTAAAGCATGTTTTAAGTAAACGGTGATAAATTTGATTAGCGTGTAGTGATGACATCAGCAGGCTGAGGAAATACAGAACAAATGGCAAATACCTGTGCGGGCTTCTCCGTTGTTGCCATCCACACTACACCCAGCTTGATCTGGGCAAGTGGAGCAGAAGGTATTAAACCTCAAGCAAAGAAAACTTATAGGCACAGCACTTGCAAGTGTGGAATAGGAGTGGCTAGAGCTTGGGAGTGAAACTGGATGATCTAAAACACAGAAACAAGCATACACCAGCCTGGCCAGCAGGAACTGGGGAGAAGAGTGAGCTGGGGAATACTGTCCTCCTTGGTGCCTCACTATAAACCTGTCTGCTCGTTAGCTTCTTCATAAAGTCTTTCTTAAGTCTGTTCTGTCAAGTTTCAAGTCCTCACAGCTTCTGATGTTTGCAAAATCATCCATTGCAAAGAGGTATCATCGATTCCAATTTATGTTAGACATGAAGTCATACAATTTATATAAAACTCACTGAAAATAGTTCCTCAGCTAATAGGTAATGGTGAAGAGGAATGCCATGCTTTCTGCTTCTTTTCTTCAGAGGATACAAAGGTCTTTCTCCCCCAGGCAAGTGGAAAGGTAGAAGAGAACAATTGAATTCTAGGCAGCACAGCCTGAATGTGTTGCACCTCTGCAGAGGACTTAAAACAGTTAAGGAAGATTAACCAAGTACGGAATATACTTGTTGGTATAGCTTCCAGATTATCTCCACAGACCCCAAAAGCTCTGCTGTTTGACTTTCTGATGCTCCTATATTCATGTAATGTCTGATTCCCTAAGTTTTCTTTTTTATCCTCTATGCCACAGCATTGGCCATTAAGATCAGTTCTCATTAGAACAGCCTGTGCCAATCATCCAGCTTTTTCTTTTTCCTTTGATTCCTTCTTGTATGCTCACCCGTGACGCTTTGACTTTGAAGGAAACCACAAAAATGTAATCGTCATGTTATCTGCAGACTTGGTCTGCTCCCATAGACCCTTTCCTTTTGGCCTCACCCTTGTCCCCTCCTCCATCTATAATAATTTCCACATGTTTATGCAAAAAATATTGGACTTGACTTTATTATTGGCAATTAAGAGAGGCAACAGCTTCAGCATCTCTGAGAGAACAATCATTTCTAAGAGCGGTTTTCTGCCTTGACTGCAACTTTAAGGATGCCCAAAGCCAACCAGTGTAGCAATACTACTTAAATAAATAAACAGGGTTATGAGGTGTAAAGGGTCGTTTCAACGCCCATTTATTCCCCTGTGCTGCTACCAAATGTTAAAGTGAAGCCTGCTCCCTTGCCCAAAAATGCAATTTAGGTGTGATTTAGTGACCTCATAGACAGTGAGATGACATGTGAGGTTGCAGCTCAGCCAAATGTCCATTGAGTCCCAGAGGTTTATCTATGACTCAACACTAAATCTGATTGCCAGAAGGAATTTAAAGACATGTGAAGGAGCTATTACTTGTATAACTCAATTTAGGGCACCTAAGTTAGCCAGTGACATTGGGTGGCTAGAACTGAAGGGCAATAGACATCCCCGTTTTTCTTTCCCATTGCCATCCTTGGGAAAAATTAGAAAGCAGATCATAACAATTAGAAAACAGATTTGGGAGTTTGTTATCTAGGCACCTCTAGTTCCTTACCTACAGACCTTATCATCTAAGTTTCAATCTTCTATTCCCTAATTTTTCAAGGGCCAGACACAAGAGCAGCCACTCTGCTCAGGACCACCCTGGCTCTGTTCTTTCCAAGAGCCCAAGCTTGAGCATAAACAAATATATCAGCTTGTTGAGAAAGTTTCTATGCCAAGTAATAATGAATCTGTCACATTTGCTGGACACCTAAAAGAAGCCATTTAGCTTGACTCATCTTCTAAGAAGACCACACAACACTCATGGCTGCTGTTAGCACAGTGTAAGCTGGAAGTACAGATTTGATTCAATGGCTTCAGAATGGAAAGATAGAAAGAAGGGGATACCCCAGAGTACGTGGTGCCACATCTCTACTGCTGAAGAAACAGTCTAGAGAAGCACCTTTAGGTGCAGCTGACTCTCACAGGAATTGTGCCAAGGTGTAAAACGCTCCTTTCATGAAAGAGGCAAGGCCAATAGCTTTTTCCAAGGCTCTCAGAAGTCAGATGCTAGTTAAAACCTGTGGACATGTCCACATTCCTTTACATGGGTAATTAGCTGCTTTACGGGTGGCGCCTCCTGGATTAAAGAAAATTCTTTTATGCAAATAAGAAGTGGAATAGACTGGTCAGATTTATATGGGGAGGGGGAAAAAAATTTATATAAATACATAATATTTATTTTGGTGAGTTTCTTATCTCATAGACAAACACCAGTTCCTAGATAGCTCCCAAGCGTTTACAAGTTCAGTCTGCATTGTTCCTTTGAACAACGCCAGTCTACAAGCATTGAGGATCCACAATAGACACTTTGAAGACGTGCTTAAATACAAATGCAAACCCATGTGTCTTAGAATTGCCTTTTTTACCTTCTTCCACTAAATGCTTGAATCCTGTCCTGTTGAAATCAATAGCAAACCCCCATCAATTCAGTAGGAACACATTTTCCCCCAAATTATCTTTTTCAGTAATAAGTAACTGCACCCAGCTCTGGTGTTCCCAGCATAAGAAGAACACAGAGCTGTTGGAGTGAGAAGATGATCCAAGTGCTAGAGCACCTCTGCTATGAGGACAGGCTGAGGAAGCCTAGAAAAGACTCTGGGGGCACCTTATAGCTGCTTTCTAATACATGAAGGGATGCTACAGGAAGGCTGGAGATGGACTTTTCGTAAGGGTGTCTAGCAATAGGATAAAGTGGAATGATTTGAAGCGGAGGGTGTGCGGGATTTAGACTGGAAGAAGGTCTTCAGTATGAGGGTGGTGAGACTCTGAAATAGGTTGCCCAGGGAGGTTGTGGATGTCTCCTCCCTGGGGGTGTTCAAGGCTAGGCTGGATGAGGTACTTGTGAGGCATCCCTGCCCATGGCAGGGAGGTTGGAGTAGGTAATCTCTGAAGTCTCTTCCAACCTAAGCCATTCTGTGATAAGTAGGTTTGGCCCAAGTTTGTTGAAAACCAGAACAGCTTGGTATTTAAGAAAGATCATCAAGTTTGAATTCCAGTTGTTTTATAATAATAGCCACATAGTAGTTATATAGTGTGCAACTCTGATGTGCTGGTAATTTAAAACTGCTCTAAAGTGACCTCTACATGGTTCCCCATTCAGCGTGCTCTAAGAGTAGTGGGTGTTGGCCCTTACAAATCCTTACATTGAAAGACTGCAGCTCTGAGCCCTTAGTTAACAGGCTTCCAGTGAGGGAAGTCCTGCACACATTTATATACACACTTAGCCTTACAAATCCAGGCTGCACAATGAAATCAGCGTAACTGCTCTCAGGGGGAAAATTCATACCAGGATGAAATGTCAGCTTTTAAGAAAGGTCACTTGCTCTCGTGACTGAAGACAGGATGCTAAGCAAAAAGGACCTCCAGCCTGGACTGATGCAGTTACATTCCTCTCTGTTAAAGGGTGAAAGGCAAAAAAGGACACAGTATAAGAAATACTTTGTTTTTCATCATTGAAGGCTGCTCAAGCAGAGAGGGCAGATACTGGGAGCACTGTGAAGGTATTTCAACTCCACCACCACTGCTTGGCTGTACCACATCACAGGTCTCCCTGTTTCTCCCATCACACTGCAGTTGATTTTTGCCTTTTGGTTGGGCTGCTCACCTGGCTGCAACTTCTTATTTCCTCTCAGTGTTCCACTCCAAACTCATCTCACAGGATCACAGAATAGTAGGGCTTGGAAGCTCATCGAGTCCAACCACCCTGCTAGACCTAAAGCAGATCACATAGGAACATGTCCACTTGTGTGTCATTCCTTGAATGTCTGAGAGGTTTCTCAAAAGCTGTGTAATTCCTGTTGCCCACATTTTCCCTCTGATTTCCCATCTGACTGAATATTTCCACTGTCATGATAAAAGCAACACATGATGCCTATCAGCTGTGCTTTCCACCTCAAATACCAGCAATCTCCAAGTGGTTTTATTTGCTAACAGGGCAAACTGAGGCACACCAGCTAAAGCTATTTGTTAGAGACAATAAAAGGGCTGTGAACAGCAAGATGCAGACTAGAACCAAAGCTTCTGACCCTTCCTTTTAATGCCTTGGTCTTTAGGTATTAATTGGAAAATAGAGTGGCAGACAAGTTTGGATATGTTGATGAAAAAGAAATGCTGATTGAAATTTGCCTTGGATTGATTGATATCTTAATAATCCTCTTAATTCTGCGGAATTCTGTTACTTCTCCCATGACGTTATATGTTAAAGTGCTCTATGTGCAGCACATTTCCCATGATTAAGAAAAACAGCAGCCATCTAGCAGCTGAACAAATTTCAGTACCCTAGTGTGTCCAATGCCCGTTTCCCCAGCATTTAGCTGATATTTGAACCTAAATTAGATGTTTTCAGTGAAAATGTACAATACAGCAGACAGACGTTGTGGATCTGCATGGCCCACTCTGAATACTATTTCCCAGCTCCCAGTTGTAAAGATTCACTTGGGAATTTCCTATGAAATCTCTCTGCCTCTTCAAAAGCTTAGTCTGCATTTGGTCCTCAACCCTGCAAATACTTTGGCACTGGCATGTGAGCAGTTCCATTAACACATGTAAGTAGCTCCACACTAAGCAGATTGGAGAACAAGACCTTGTTTAGCTGAGAAAATACTCCTTCAATATATTTTCTCCCTGTTCTTTTGCACAACTAAATGTTGTAGAAATGTCAGGTAATAAGCTCAAGGTCTAGTTTCATTTTCTTGTCAATGTTTACTCTTTTTAGGAAATGCACAAAAACCATTAGGCCAGTTAGGAAAATCTGGGACCTGGTCCTGTAATCATTCGGACTGTCTTTCCTTAATTCAGGCAGTGGGAAAGTGAGCCCATAGAATTAATTCTTTTGTAATTTTACTTTTTTTAGATCTCTGAATACATTTGGTTGTTTGGTTGGTGGTGGTTGGTTGTGGTTTTTTGTTGTGGTTTGTTTTTCTTTTAAATACCTGTGATAAACAGAAGTATTTCAACGTTATTTACTACAATTTGGTAAAGAGCAACATAAACAACACACTGCTTGACCCCACCATCTAGCAAAGCCAGCATGCAGTACAGGAGGACCAAAATCAAGTGGCAAGGGCCCAGCTCAACCACTCTACAGACTAATGCTGCATGTGCACATAATGCATTGAGGCCTTCCTGCTGTTGTTTCTTTTGTAAAAGAGTTGAGGGGGCATTCCAGAGGAACCTGGCAGAGATGTTCCACAGACAGGTCTGGGACATTCGCCTTATTCCTTGCAGAAGGGGGTCGGGGGTAGCGGGCCCTTGTCCCACCGTGCCCCGCTTGCCAGGAAGGCAGCAGGGCCGGGGAAGGCTGGAGTCCCATTGTTTAGCTTCCTGTCAAAAGCCATGAGAATACTTAATTCCCTTCATCTCTGGAGTTTTCATTCTCATTCAAATCTCATTTCCCATTAATTGATCGGGGATTAGCGAAACCATTATGCAAAAATTAAGACGAGCCAGATGCGATGAATAATTCATGATGGACAATTACACTTTATTCCTGATGTACTTCCGAACTTCTTTCCCGCCCGCTGGCGATGACAACCTTCCCTCACGGCCTCACCGGGCACGGAGACCCGCGGGGCCGGGCAGGGCGAGGGAAGCGGGGCCCCGAGGCGAACAGCTGGAAGAGGGGCCCCGAGGCCGGCGGCGGGAAGTGGGGCGCTGAGGGGAGCGGCAAGAAGCGGGGCCCCGAGGGGAGCGGCGGAAAGCGGGGCTGTGCGCGGGTGCTCGGCCCGCCCGCCGCTAGGTGTCAGGCGCCGCCCGAGGTGCGCGGAAGGGCCGCGGAAGGCACCGCGCTGCTCCCCACCGCTCTCACGGTCCATCATCGCGGGCGACCGCAAGCGCGGTTGGCTGGAGCGGGCACAGCGGTGCCTGGGTGCCGGCCTCCCGCACCACCCCCTCCCGCCGCCGGAGTGCTGGGCGGCAGAGGCCGCGGGCGCTTTCCCCGCGCTCCCGCCTCCTCGTGACCCGCGAGTCCCACCCAGCTCACGCCGGGCATTTCATTTATCCCACCGGACAGTTGTTGCCCCATTAAAGCGCAAGCCACACCCTTCGCCAGGACCTTTCATCTGGGGAAGTTTTATGACACTTTGTAAATGTGCAAAGTTTTTAATTAGACTCGCCAGACAGCCCCGGGCAGCACTAGCGCCACGAAGTCTTCATGCTTCTCTCTGCTTTACAGCACAACAAGCCGCTCTACTCCTTTGAAGACAATGCCGACTATGTCTACGATGTCATGTGGTCGCCAGTGCATCCCGCGCTCTTCGCCTGTGTGGACGGGATGGGGCGCCTGGATCTGTGGAACCTGAATAACGACACCGAGGTGAGGCGGCCCGACGGCGGCCGGTGACTGGGAGTCGAGGGCGGGCGGCGGGCTGCCGGGAGAGACCTTAACCCTGTGAGGGCCGGGGGCGCTGGGCTGGCCCTCAAGGCGCGGGGAGCTCGGCGTCGGCCGCCACCCGCGCCCCGGGGCGCGGCGGGGAGGGCAGGTCCCGCTGTCAGTTGCTCCTGACCGCCCCCCTCTCCCGCCCGCCTTTCTTCCCTTCCTTCCCTCCCGCCCACCTTCCTCCCGCCCTCCCGGCGGGCCTGCTGCCACTGCTGCTCTGGGGTACCTGTCAAGGATGGGGAGGGTCTACTCCGGCACCCCCGGCAGAAAGCCAACACAAATAAAAAAGCCGCGGTGCCGACTCGGGAAAAGGAGGCTCCCTCCTGTCTCTGTTATTTTAAGGTGCGCTTTTAAACCGCACCCGTTTTGTAGTGTTTTGGGGTTGTTTGGTTTTTATTACTATTATTTTTCCCCCACCTGTTTCTAATACAGCATGTTTCAGACACGTTTTTGATGCATCCCGATGCTCAGGATGTTACTTCTTGCCAGCTCTCCCCTTGCTCAGGTGGTCACCCCTCAGTCAGCTCTTGCCTTGCTGAGGAGGTCACCCCTCCGTCAGCTCTCACCTTGCTCAGGAGGTCACCCCTCGTCATCCCTCCTCTTGCTGAGGAGGTCACCCCTCAGTCAGCTCTCCCCTTGCTGAGGAGGTCACCCGTTGTCCGCCCTCCCCTTGTTTAGGTGGTCTTCTCTTGTCAGCCCTCCCCTCACTTAGGTAGTTACCCCTTGTCAACTCTCCCAAGGCTCAGGTGGTCACCCCTCAGCAGCCCTCACCTTGCTCAGGTGATTACCCCTCGACAGCCTGGCCACAGCCACCACAGGCCTGTCAGCACTCCCACCTGCGGCATGGACAAGGATATTGGGCAGCTCATCTCTAAGCCTCCTGTGCTCTAGAGATGTTTTGTGTCTGAGTAGGAGAGTTTATTCCTCTTTGTACTTGCCCTCTGCTCTGAATCTTCTGGGGATTACAACTTGCAAGCCCCAAACCCATGAGTCTTCCTTCACCTCCAGTCAGAATCACTTGAATTTTTTAAGCACACAGCATCTCTCTCACATGTTATTTGTGATTTCTATACCCTCTCTTTTAAAACTTACTGAGAAAGCTAAAGGCACAAATACAAATGAAAAATAGCAAGTTTTCTTTCCATTGCTGCTAGCTAGTAGCAGGGACCATTGGGGAAGAAACATTGTACATTTGAGTTTCCCTGACATGAAAGGATTACTCAGGTTGCTTTTTGCAAAGATGGAGAATGGCAAATACTGTATTTTTTAAAAAATAATTTTTTAGACATGACAAGCACCCTTTTATACTGCTAGTATTTCAGATTAAAGAAAAAAACAACAAAACAAACCCCTGCAGATTTATATTGATACTATTTCTTTCTACCTCTGAATTTCCCCTAAAAAATGGTTTTGAGAAAACCTGTCACGTCGCTTGAGGTCAGTTGTAGATGGCCAGCAATCGTCATTCAGCATAAAAATCAAAATATTTTTCCACAGCTGAAGCCTTGCCTATATATACTTAATGTTAGGTAAAATTAAGAACAGACTATTAAAAAAAAAAAGTCAGTTTCTTTTTATTTCCAAAAACCAGAAGACCAAAGAGCAAGCTGCAGTATTTTCACCCCCATGCAGCCTGTTTTTTACAGTTTGTGGGGTTTTTTGGTTTTGCTTTTGTTTTAAATTAGTTTGATCATTAAATATTTCTTTCATGTATACATGCTATACATTTCAGACAGAGTAAAATATGGGCACAGTTTATGGCTTCCAGTGAGTGGTGCTTGCCATAAATAAGCATAGACAGGTAAGAGGAACCAACACCGGGCACTGCATTGTCAAGGGGAGCAGTGAGGCCTTTTGAAGTGCGGGGAGCAGGAAGCAGCACAGCCTTTTTAATTAGAGCACATACAGCTGGAGGATATACAGGAGGAGGCTCCTCAGAATTTATTTTGGGAAGGGAGGGACATATCCTTCAGGTGTTCTCATTAATGCAGGCTTAAACACAGAGCATAAACCCCAGCATTTTAAGGAAAAAAGAAAAAAACACCACCTTTCTCCTCACATACCAGGGCTGCAATCCTGCTCTGCTTGAAATCAACTGATGTTTTGCCATTTAGCTTAGTGAAAATATAATTTCTTTTAAAAAATAAATAAAAAATTAGTATGGCCTGCTTGATCCCATTCCCATCAATATTAAGGCTGTACAGAGAGAACTGCTGATGTATGTTCTGTATGTTTACATATAAATACATAGCAACATTAGGGGGAAAAAACCCAATCTCAGTTCGACTTTGCTTGCAAGTTCATCCTTGATTTGACAAATTATTTTCATTTTGAGAGGTCACTATCAGCCCTGGTGTAAGGATCAGGCTAGAATTATTTCTGTGCTATCCGAGCTTTGTATTGTTGGGTCTCTGGAGTCAGAAATAACCGTTTAGTTTCCTTCCTTAGTCCTGAGGAAACAAATGTTTTAAATCTCTGTCAGTGATAAACTGTCAGATTGTGGCTAGATGTGCGGTTTTGTTGTGCGGGAGAAGCAGCACTGACAGAGAAGTGTAAGCAGTTCCTGTAAACACTAACTGGGGAGTGATCCTTGTTTGCTTTTACCAGCTCTCTGGTAGGTGATAATGAGTTTATAATTTTTCAAGATTTCTCTAATTGATGATGCCATTTAAGTCTGCGCTGCCCTTCCTTTTTTTTTTTTTCCCTGGGAAAAAGTCCTTGTCAGCATTACTGTAATAAGAAATCTTCCAACACTTATTTCTTAGATCATTATTGTTTTTAGATTTCAGATACAAGATGGCAAAGTATTTGTGAAGACAGTAGAAAAGGGTATTAAAGTGTTTAACTAGCTGTGTAAGAGCTAGGTGTTACTGTTACTAATGAGACGTGGTTCTGTTTAATTGGGGAAATAATAAGCCACGGTATTAGTTATTATTTTGTAAACCAATTAAGAAGACACCTGGGTTTAGTTACAAAATGCTACCTTCAGATTTTTGAGCTATAACACATTTTCCACTGGTGTTATTCCCCAGATTTAGTCAAAACATTTCTCCTGAGAGCTAGGTGCTCTCTCATCAAAATAACAAGGTTGTATCACGGACTTAACCAATCTAACTATTCTCAAAGTAGCAAAGAGAATTTGTGTGCTTCGTGTTGCTCTGTGGACACCAGAAATTGGTTTTGTATTAGCAATGGAGGTCATCACATTTTATTTCATATTTCATAAATTAATAGGGGAAAAAATGAAAAGAAAAAAAAATATATTCCTTGCCTACTCCTGATTTCTTTTCCCAACTGAATATTAGTTTTATGGAGGTGTGTAGTGAGATTTTGCAGATGGATTCAGGATCCTAAATGCCAATTTTTAACCTTTGTGTCCCTAACATTTCTCTTTTTTATCAAAACTGGAGAAAATCTCTAGGTTATTGGTGTGTCCTGTTTATGACTTGGTATTAAACCGATGTTCAGACCTGCTCGGTTCTGCTGTGCTCTAACCCATTTAGATGTTTCCTGGGTTGTTTGCTTTTTGTTTTTGTGGGTTTTATGTATTTTTTTTCTGCATGCCATTCCTTAGCTTTCAAAGCATGAACATGGTGTCTGTTTCTAGAAGCAGGCAACAGATATATTTGCAAGCAGGTTTTGACACTCTGTAAGTAATAAAGGTGAAAAAACCCCAAACCCCGAAAGGAATATTCTTATGGTGCGGGTTTTTTCCTGACTGCTGCTTCCTTCATCTGCTACCTGCTAAAACTGCATCTCCAAAATGTTAGAAAATTGGGCAAGCACCAACTTCAGGAGATTTTTGAAAAGTATTTCAAATGTGATTAAAGAAAAAAACACCAAAACCAAATAAAAACAAACAAAAACGCCATAATGCTGCTATTATCAAATAAATTCTTCTCTCTGAAATCTAAAATGGGCATGTGTAATTGAATCTATCACTACTGAGAGCAGGCAAAGCTATTTTAAGATCCTCTGGTTTGACTATACTGGAGAAAAAGATACTATATTTTTTTCTAGATTTTCCAAGCCTGTTTCATCACTGCCTTTTTATTTGGGTAGATAATTTTGTGGAATAGTTACAGTATTTGACAACACCATCAGGTTTTGGGAAAAAAAGCATGGTTTGTGGTCTTGTGTCTGTGGCGTGGGTATTGCTTATTTTCCTGTGGAACACTGAAAGAATGCTGTTTGAGCAGAAAAAAAAAATCCCACACCTCAGCCCCAGCTCCAGAGTTATGTCTTCTGAAAGATTTGGTGAAAATTCAGTGCCTCCAATATATGCTGTGTCTAGTTGTATGTGAAACAAGTATCTTTGATCTACAGCTTGCTGAGAAATATAGCTGCTTAGTGGATTAGTACTCTGAAATGTGGCATTTAGTTGTTCTTTGAAGAAACCCATTTCCAAATGTGATGAAATTAATTTTGGCTGGAATTGAAATGGTCTCTTTTATTATTAATTTTTTAAAAAGATTTTTTAAGGTTATTTAATTTAATTTTTTTGTTGCTGGTTGTTTTTTGTTTTTTTTTTTTTTTTTTTTTTTTGTTTTTTTTTTTTTTTAGAAATCGTGATCACAGGAGTCAAACTTGCTCATTTTCCACTGATTTTATCATGCATCAGTGACCTTATGTCAGGTTTGGGACACTGACTCTTGCCCGCTAAGCTGTAACAGACTTGAGGCAGGAGTGGGAGCATGCCAGGTTTTTTGGGTATTACTTGCCTGGGATAGGACCTTGCACAATAGGGAGGTGAGTCCAGTAGATTATTTGTATTTGAATGACTTTTGAAGGGGGTGAGAATGGTATCTGCTTTCTCTTTGCTCTCCAAAACTGTTTCTTCATCATTCTGCAAACAAAATCCTCTTGCATTTCACTTTGGGTGCTCAGAATGCTATGGCAAGCCCTTTGCAGAGGCTGTGCTTTAGCTTGGCAGGCTCATTATGCTCGAGGTGCTGCTTTGGTTGTGCAGCCTTGTGTCAGGGTCAGTGAGGAGGAGGAGCTGGGAGTCTCTAGGGAAAAAAGAGCAAAGCAAGTAGCCCTGCTGCCCAGTCCTTGTCCTGCTGCTGTTGTGGCTGCCCACATGCTGCAGCCATAAGGAGCGGCTTGGGAAGCCTGCAAAGGTTCAGCTTCCTACTGTCACTCATCTTGTGTGACACGATGAAGGCATCTGAGCTGAAGAGAAGGAGGTTTGCATGGGAGTCGTACAGTGCTTGGTTTAAAATTATTTTTCTCCTGAATCTTTGGGCCTATTTCTCAACTACAACATAAAAGCTAGTGCCAGGGAACAGAGATGAAAGCAGCAAAACACTGGGTATTTTAATTGTGTCCATTTGGTCCTTCACACCAGGCTCTAATACCACCTTCAGGTTGCTTTATTTCTGCTGATGCTGCATTGTGCTGACAATGAGTACAGGAGTACCTGTCACTCCTCCAGAGACAGCTTGGACTCTGCTGTCCAACTCTTTTCTTGCTTGGAGAGTGACAGGACAAGGGGTAATGGCTTCAAACTGGAAGAAGCTTGACTGAGATGAGACATGAGGAAGCAATTCTTGCCCCTGAAGGTGGTGAGGCACTGGAACAGGTTGTCCAGAGGATTTGTGGAAGCTCCAAGCCTGGAAGTGTTCAAAGTCAGGTTGTATGAGGCCTTGAGCAGTCTGGTCTAGTAGGAGATGACCCATTAAAGCTAAAAAGCCTTTCTGGAAGACTGTCATGCCAAGCTTTAGGCTCCTACTAAAGGTGGCTGGGTGGAGCACTAGCAGACTTGCAGGTTACCATCATTTGTCATATGAGGTGACCTAAATCAACGGAGTGATCCACCTATCTGGGGCAAACACCCACACAGCTCTCCTTCCTGCAGCCTCTTTTGATGCCCTCATTCCAGCACAGGTTACAAATGCTTCTCCTAAGATCCTGTTCATTGCTTTATTCATCCCACACACTAACCAGAGTCTTTATGTATTCTTGTCCATCACCTGTTACGTTGGTTGACTTGGTGCTGGGAGGGGGGGGGGGGTTGGAATTTCGACAGTATCCATGTGTATTTAAAGCAGAAGAACTCTCCTGGGGATGTAAAAGAATTGTGGGAATATGTTGTAGGAGTTCCTAAATGTCAGGTCAGCTCTTCTCACTAGTGCTGGATCCTTGCTCTGAAGTGATTAGCACAGGATTTTCTGCTCTAATACCTACATTTTAACCTCTGCATATAGCTGCAGAGGTGAGTATGGATTTAAAGGATGAGTCAGCATAAACACAGGGATGTGTCTGCTGACCCTCAGGTTATCTGGTTCTGAGCCAGGGGCCAGGACTGAAGCCAAGTTGGTTCTTGGTCATAAGTAACTGACTTTCTCAACGGAAGGAGATGTGGTTTTGTGTGCCTCCAAGGCTAAGGGGGAAAAAACTATTTCATTTACTGCCCTTTACAGTGGAAAACTCTTCCCTGCTCATTCCAGGCAATCTCTTACTCTTTCCTCCTTTTAGCACATGTGATTGAAAAAACAATGAACGCTTTTTTGTGCTTCCCCTGATGACTGTTGTGTGTTACTTCCGGCAACACCAAGGCACTTCTGACTCACTCAGCTAAGCAGGATATTCAAAACTGACCCCTGGGTTTGCAGACAGCCTGATTTTAATGTCCTTCTTGTTGCTTTGACAGGTTCCCACAGCCAGTGTCACCATAGAAGGAGCTTCTGCCCTCAACCGTGTGCGCTGGGCCCAGGCTGGGAAGGAGGTAGCAGTTGGCGACTCAGAAGGCCGCATATGGATCTATGACGTTGGAGAGGTAATGTTGTTTGGCTCCTAGAGAATGCCACATCCAACTCTGAGACAAGATTGTGTGTTGTATGTAACATGTGAGCAGGACACCTCCAAAAAGGAAGCCAGATTTCTTTCAATGGAGTCCCCTTTGATTCTGGGTTGCCAACAGTGTGTTAGTCTTCAAGCTATCATGGTAAAGAGTTAACTAGAGAGAAAAGTCGTCTTTGAGAGTTTTGTGTGTTTTAAAATTGGTTTTAATGGTTCTATGGGCACAATTGAAAAAAGAGAAAACAGAGGTGCAAAAAGCAGCTGCATTGTTCCAAAGTTGGTCCTGAATTGTTCACCCTTTATATTCCAATATCTTTTATTTCATGACAGGCTTAGTCATAAAAGCTGGTAAAGGGCCTTGAACACGTGTCTTACAATAAACAGCTGAGGCAACTGGGGCTGTTTAGCCTATAGAAGAGGAGGCTGCAGGGAGAGAGACCTCATCACCCTCTACAATTACATCAAAGGAGGTTGGAGTGAAGTCGGGGTTGGTCTCTTCTTGCAGAAAGTGATAGGACAAGAGGAAACAGGCTCAAGTTGTGCCAGGGAAGGTTCAGGTTGGATATTAGGGAAAACTTCTTTGCAGAAAGGGTTCTCAGGCATTGGAACAGGCTGTTCAGGGCAGTGGAGGGGTCACCATCCCTGGGGGTATTAAAAAGATGTGTGGATGTGTTGCTCAGGGATGTGCTTCAGTGGTAACGGCTTAGCAATAGTGGTGGGATTGTGAGCTCTAGGTGAGCAGTTGGACTTGATGATCACAGAGGTCTCGGCGGTCTCTTCCAACCTCAACAGTTCTATGATTCTATGGTTTGTTTTTTCTTAATGAGATGTGTACAGAATACTAAATAACTCTGAATATGTGCAAAAGTACTAGCAGGTGGAAATGAGAGGTGTCACTGGGGGGGATGGTGCTGAGAAGTAGCAGGATGCGTGTTCTCTGTCTAAGGCTGCTTTCAATTCACTCTGCTACATCTTGTGAAAATCACCTAAACTGCAGCCTGTTTATCACTGATGGGATCTACTTTGTTGAGGAGTGTGGCATGGAGCCTTCTGCTGGCATTACAAGCCCTTGGAAGAGTGAAAGGGTGAATCTCTGAGCAATCAGCTTTTATGTGGAGAATTTGTTTTCCATCATTATCGGTGATAGGATACTGAGATATCAATCTCTACACAGTAGGGAAACATTATAGAATACACTCAGAATTATCTGTAACTCTCATAAAGTGATTTTATGGCCCGCAGCAAAATTACTTGTGCCTGACTCATGTTTTTGGATTGCTTTCACTTGTGCAGGAGTTGCCTTTCCTCAAAAATGTTTGCTGAAACTTCTTGCTCTATTGTTAGCATAATTTCTGAATTGTCTGAGGTTACTGTGTTCAGATTTCTGCTGTGACACTGGCAGGTCAGGCTGTTTGTATTTATTTTTTCATTTTTCCATGATTGTTCTGAACAGGTGGGGTTTTTTTCTGTCTTCCAAATGATATGACAGGCTGTGGAAATGTCTTTGATGACAGCACAATCTGATCTTGTCTGGCAGTCTAGACAGACTGTAGAAATGTCTCTTTTTGCATATCATGCACCAAAACATTCATAGGATTGTTTATCCATGCAAACTCACCCAGAAGAAAATTGATTTTGTGTTCTGAGCAGAAGAGGCAATACTTAAGTTTTTGGCCTTTCCTCTCAGACTTCACCTTGCAAAATGAGTCACAGTGGTGCATTCAGATCACAAAGAGAGACTTGAAAAGGAAAAAGAGAGTAACTGAGTAGTATTTATTTGTGTGAGTCCAGATCTGTGTTACACAAAGTGTTCAGCTTCATGGATGTTGCATGCCCTGCCCATGCAGAGCCCCAGCATCTCCAGCCAGCTCCATCCACACTTAAGCAAACAGATGGATGTCCATCCACATGAGTGCTGACAGGTCCTGGGCCACTGCAACCCCTCCTCCTCTTCCATAATGAATGAAGGAGCTCATTAACTTGTTGCCTGGTTCCTTTTGGCAGCATCAGACTCTGCAGTAATCAGTGTACCAAATTTAGGAGAGGTGCTCTGGACTGCAACAACTTCAGATGCTGCTGGGTTGTTGGTGGCCTCTTCTGGTTTAAAAAAGAAGGGGGCTCATATATATTCTCCAGCACAAGTCTTCTCACTATGAAGCCTTAAGTGAGATGCAGAAATACTTTTGCATCTCTAGAAGCTGGAACTGAGGGCTTCTACAGTGAGTAACAGGCTCTCCAGTCATTAGGAGTCTGTACCAATCCAGTTTTTGGATGTGTTGTCTAGTCATGGTCTTTATGAGCCAAGAAATGGCAGAAAGATGGAAAATATGGCAGGGTCCATGACCAGGTAGTTAAAAATAAGGGTGAGATTTTTCAGTTAGGCCATCTAATGTTATTTCCTTAGAGTATGTAGTTTTAGTTGTTTGATTTTTGGCATGGTGTCTGAAAAGAAGTGAGCACGTTCATTTTCACAGCGAGGGGTCTATTTTCTCCTCAATGCTGTGCTTTATGCCCATTAGCATTAATGGGAGTCACACACACACTCCCAGGGGAGGGAAGACTTCAACAGGCCGACAGAGATGTGCTCTTGTGGATCAGTAACCACTGATTTAAAGACTGAATTATGAAATGAAGTAAAAAAACCCAACCAAAGAGACAAAAACCTGTTTGTTTTGGTGTGATGGGATCTTAAAGCTGTATGAGTTAACCAGAGAATATAACCAGTCATTGTAAATGCACTTGACTCTCTGTCAGATCTAAATATTCAAACCTCTGCTGCTCTGGCAGTTGTTATTATTGTGGTAGTGTGTCTAACCTATTTTAGTTTCTGTGGGCTTATTTACTGGGCAGCAAAGGTTCTGTGGTATGGTAGGAGCTGATTTGAACAGAGCATGGACCACTGCCTATAGATTTATTCACCTGTCCAGATGATTGATAGTTAGCGCTAACTGCATGTCTTTCTTGTAGATACATTTTCTAGAAAGCTTGCTCCTGTTCTGCATGCTTCAGTGAGGTTACACAGTTGCTACTGTCACAAATACTCTCTAACAACCATCTTTGTTGCTTGCCTGGCTTACTGAGAATGTGCTTTGCACCTTTGGTTGTGAAAGAAACAGCTTCACATCCACCTTCCATTAGTTATTTTTTCCTTTTGTCCCCATTAATCTCTTCCAGGTCACAGGCTTGCACTGTGAATAAATAGATAGAAATTGTAGATCAATGATTTCTTATTTGATTGTAATAAAATCTAAAAAGTAAGTTTGCAGCATAGGATAGGAGAGTTTGAAACTGTCATCACAAGGAGTCATTACTGTACAGGATTTTGTTAAACTAGTTAGAGGAGAAACTATTGCATCTCTTTCAGCTATCTGAAAGATCACCATTCTGGTCATGCTTTTAAAGGGCGATCAGTGTGACAGGTGGAACTAGAGAGAAGGAAGAAAAGGTCTTTCCCCAGACCTTCCAGTAAGGCTGGCCTTGCCAAAGAAAGCAGTTAGATGGGATTCGTTACACAGTTATTCCCTCTGGCCTTGTTTCCTTGCAGTGGAATCTGAACGGTGTTGATGTTCACGGGACTTTGATAGAATCATAGACGGTAGCGGCTGGAAGGTACCAGACTTTGCTAGGTTTCAGAGTCAGTATCTCCTCAAGCTCTTTTCAGGTTGCTGTGTTAGCTGCTGATGCATTTCCCATTTGCTCCATGATGGGTATCAATGCTTTATGTCATCTTCAAGTGCATGACCAGTGAAGGACAAGCTGGCAGCTGCCTGAAATATGTGGATGAAGTGGTACAGTAAGGAATATCCCACTGGTGCCTAGAAAATAATTTCCTTTAGTTTCAGCAGCCTTTAACAGGTCCTCTGGGATTCTCAGGTTTCGAGTCAGGGAGGAATGCATATTTGTGAGCAGCTCTCACATTCCAGCATGGCTACTGAGTCTCTTGATTTTCTGGGTAGAGTGGGAAAGGGTTAGAATCATAGAATCACAGAACCATTTTGGCTGGAAAAGACCTTTCAGATCATCCAGTCCAACCATTCTCTAACTCTACCAAGTAAGGAGCTAAACCATGTCCCTCAACACCACATCTCTGCCTCTTTGAAACATCTCCAGGGATGGGGATCCAGCCACCTGTCTGGGGAGCCTGCTCCAGGCTTTGAGAACCCTTTCAGTCAAAAATTTTCTTCTAATATCCAAACATAAGCCTCCCCTGGTGCAAATCCAAGCCATTTCCTTTTGTCCTACTACTTCTTACAACGGAGAAGAGACCTACACCTACTTCACCCTCCTTTCAGAGAGTTATAAAGACCCAGGTTTCCCCTCAGCCTCCTTTTCTTCAAATTAAACAACCCCAGTTCCCTCAGCTGCTCTTCACCAGCCCTATTCTCCAGACCCTTCACCAGCTTCATTGCCTTCCCTGGACTTGCTTCAGGACTTCAGTGTCTTTCTTTTAGTGAGGTTGGTATTTTGTACTCCAGTCTTTAGATCCCTGTGTTTCACTATAGATACCATATGGAAAACACATCCAGCATCTCTTTCATGCTGTTAAAACCTGCTGTAGCCCAGAGAAAGAGACACAAACCCTAGTTTTGTGTCATGTGCTTATCCAGCTGGATTTTCCAGTAGGTCTGCTTCTGCCATCATAGAGCTCCTGTAGACCATATATTGAGTTAGGAAACGAGGGGCTTTTTGCCACAGAAGCAGAGTTGAGACTCTTCATAAAATATTGTATTTTAAAATCTGTGTTGAGTTACAGGTATTCATGGACCATGGAGAATTGGCTCACACACGTATCATGAATGCAAATTTGAGCAAATAGAGAAGGGGTTGTGCTTACGACCAGGTTTTCCTCTAAAGTGCTCAAAGAATTTAAAAAGACTATTTTAACAAAGCAGAATCTCTTCAGAATTGTTGAAAATGTAAAGAGCCTAAGGTTTTGATGTGCTTCCCTTCTGCCCTCAATTTTATAATCTTCAGTCTTGACAGACTTTTAAAACTGGGAGCCTTCAAGATGACCAAATAAAACCTCCAATTTTTCACTTGAATAATATCTGAAATATTGAACAGAACCAGCTCTCTGTCCCTTGCTGTTTGAACTTGGACTGATACAGCCAGTATCCATAAAGGGATTTTTGAAGTAGGTTAAATAAGAACTCCCTAATGAAAAAAATACACTAGTTTGAAATCAGTCAATTTAATTACTGTGGTTTATGAAGGCCATTACCCATTGCTGATTACTAGGGTGATAAAATCTTCAAGCTTTGGTAGCCTCCATAGGGGGTGAGCTGATCTAAGTAGAGCAAAGTCCAGTCATTATCACCCTAAATACTTGTGTTTCTCATTACAATATTCATTACTTTAGGTTACTCTGATTGCTTTGAGGTCTTTGTGTAAGCACTGGTTTATTCTCCTGCAGAAAAACAATGTTGTTATAAGTTAAAAACCAAGCATTTATGTACTTTTAAAGTTTAAAACAGGGCTTGGCTACATCCAGGCATAGAAATGTGTCCACTTCTGCCTCTGAGTACCTTTGTGCACTCCTGTTCCTGGCTGGATTGTTGGTGTCGTCTGATAAAAATGGGAAAGGTTCTGAGTTACTTTCTTCTTTCAGTCTGTTTTGATAGCTAAGTAAGTTGGAAACCTGTGTTCCTAGTAATGATCTTGATTAGAGAAGTACTTTTCAAGAGGGAAAACAGCCACAGTATACTGAGCCTCATGTACTCAACACTGTCGAGGCCACACCTTGAGTCCTGGGTTCAGTTTTTGGGGCATTTGCTCCAATAAAGACATTGAGGTGTTGGAGCAGGTCCAGAGAAAAGCAATGAAACTGATGAAGGATCTGGAGGACAGGGCTGGTGAGGAGCAGCTGAGGGAACTGAGGTTATTTAGTCTGGAGAAAAGGCGGCTGAGAGGAGATCTGCTCACTCTCTACAACTCCCTGAAAGGAGGTTGGAGTGATGTGGGTGTTGGTATCTTCTTCCTAGTAACAAGTAATGTAGTGCTGAGGGCCAGGGCTTAGCCCTAGACCTGGTGGAGTTAGAGAATGGTTGGACTCAATGATCTGTAAGGCAATTTCCAGTCAAAAGGATTCTATGGTTCAATGATCTGACTCATCTGATTTACCCAAGGCTGGTTGCTGAGGGCTGGAGCTGCTACAATGCTAGTCTAAGGACTTGCCCTTTCCTTCCCTGTCACCTCTTGAAAACCCTGCAGCATTGCTGCCTCTCTGCTCATTTCAGTCACCTTCTTTGTGGCCTTCTGACTTATAAAACTTCAAAACCAGTTTCCCTCTTGCATAAAAATATGTATTTTTAAAATGTACCAGTGAGAGATATGGATCTGGGCTACTGGAAGAGCAGAAGGAATGAAGAACTTGGTGTGATTAGCCAAGGTCTTCTGAGCCTGGTGGTGATATGGATGGTTCATGTACTTAGAGATATAGGAGTGCTTGGGGCCAGAGAGGGAGAACTGGTGAAGCTGAGGACACACTGCCACTATCACATGGCTGCATGCTGGCCATGGATTCGAGCCAAAGATTAGAAGAATATTGAAGCTGCAGAGCAGGTAGGGCCAGTGGGACAAACAGCCTCAGGAAGTGGCACCTGTAAACAGGATTTTGTGATGTGCTTGTGTGTGACACAGCAGTGGGTCACACCTGGTCCATAGGGTCACCCCTCTACCTGTGCCAGGAGGTACACTCATCCTTGGTGACAGAGCTGCTTCTCTTTCAGTATACATCTAACTGAACAAGGAATTCCACTTCTGGTTTAATCTGACTTGTTAAAACTACAGAAGGAAGTACCAGATGTTTAATGAAGTCCTTTCTTTTGTTGATTAGAGAGTGGAATCTAATGGACATGAGTGAAAACAGACAGGGAGGAGGAACAAATCATCCTAAAAATTTGATTGATTCTTTATCCTCACCTTCCAGTTGTTTCTCATGAACTATGTCAGTAGTTCTCCAGAGGCAGCTGACTAGCTCCCTGGAGAATGTAATGGGGGTAAAAAGACAGGAGTTTCCACTATGATACAAACATCTTTTATAAGATTCCTCAAGTCCACATCATGTGAAATAAAAAGCTTTAAGAAAACCAGTCAACCAACCAACAGAAAGCTGGCTCCAGTCCCTTTTGATTCCTTGGCACACCACTTGTAAAGCCGAAGTGTGTTTCCTTTTCCCTTGCAAAGGCCCAGATCCTCCCCCTGCAGAGAGGATCAGAGGGAACAAGCTACATGTGACAGGAGTTAATCATGTAGCTTAATGCACTATTACAAGGCACTCAGATAATGAAGTGATGAGAGCAGCAGAAGAGAAGCTGTAAGAGATCA
The DNA here is from genome assembly GCA_033816785.1 of Picus viridis. Taxonomy (NCBI): domain Eukaryota; kingdom Metazoa; phylum Chordata; class Aves; order Piciformes; family Picidae; genus Picus; species Picus viridis. Next base: position 17,323,820 of record CM066574.1, on the reverse strand, counting down.
TTCCCCTTCTGCAGGAGGGGGAGCAAGGAGAGCTGGATGTGGCAATCTTCCTGACAGTATTTTCCTGCTGAGCTGGGAAACACTGTAAAGGGCAGGAGAGAAGGGAGAAAGGCAAGCTCCAGACTGGACATACCAGTCCCTCCACTGTACATTTTAGCACATCAGCTCTACCAGTGGCTTTACTCCTGGCTCCTCAGTTACTGCTTCTCCTGAAAACCTTTCATGAGGCTTAGTGGAAAAGATAATCTGGGTCCAGGCTTTCTGTGGTCATTGTAGATGAGGCAGTGGAAGCTGAGCCAGTGGAAGCTGAGCGAGTGCTTTAGTTGGTCTGCCCAGGAGGGTTGTGGATAACCCTTCCCTGAAGGTGTTCAAGGCCAGGCTGGATGAGGCCTTGAACAATCTGGTCTAGTGGAAGGTGGGGTTGGAACTAAGTATCTTTAAGGTCCCTTCCAACCCAAATCATTCCATCAATCTATGAATCTTGGCCCTGCATCCTGATCCCCCCCAGTGTTCAGAGCCGAAGTCACTACATGTTAACAGTGTCTCAGAGTATGTATTTTAAATAACTAGTTAGCCTGTTGGGTGATAATTCCTCTGAAAGCTTTTACCCCCTTTATGATGTGCATAGAAGTGTAACTGAAAAATGTTCATAGCTTTAAGTAACAGATGGGGCAAAGCACCCAATGCAAAATTCAGTTCTGAGCTCAGTGTGTGTGCAGCAGTTTGAAGATTTCATTGACATTCATGTGTTATCATTCTGCATTTCTGAAGCAAGAGCTGCTTTGTGTAATTAATTTTCTTCATGATGCTTCTGTGGTTTCAACCTGTCACATCCAGAGGCAGTTTTCATTCTGAGAATCCTTAACTACATTTTCAATCCTTTTTTTTTTTTTGGTAATGATTTGCAAAGTGGTCTGTGTTTTGAACATGAAGGACTATTTAATTCATGACTTGGAAAGTAACAGTTAAACCTAAAATATCAACTGAGGATAACTCTAGGCCTTAATACATCCTCTTCAGTGGCTAAAATTTCATATTCAGTGCTTAATTTAAATGTGAAATGTATCCTTCGGTGCCTAGAGTGATGGAAAAAAGTCTGTCTGAAATGAAAACAAAACCCCAACAAAACAAACCCCCTGCTATTTCGTGGATGAGCTTTTGCTGCTAATGGAACATGTGCAAAATCTCAGGGAAGGCAGCAACTCTCCTGCAAACCAAAAAATCTTTGTGCAGTTCGTAAGCTGCTTTTGGTGAGAGGCCATTTGCCAACTGGGAGCCAGAAAGCCGTGGCAAAAGTCCTTCACAGTTCCTGTTCTGCCAGATTTCTTGGCATGAATCACGGCGTGGACGTGGCTGGCTCGGTTTGGAAAGGAAGCAAGCTGTGCTGAAGACACTGTGATTTATTTCTTCCCTAGGGCAATAAGCCTTCACTCAGCTGAACTTCCAGGGAGGCACCTCTGCCAACACAGCTGCCCCATAGGCTGAAGCTCTGGTGTTTCAAGGGAAAATGATGGGACAGCTCTTCCAATTAATGTAACTGTCAGTAAAAAAAATGTAGAAAGAGCAGTGGGTCCTTACCATACCTTCCAGTTTTCATCCATTTGATATTTTTAAGCTTTCTAGTGGAATAATGAGAACCGATAACAGAATTTGTGAGAATTCTTTCTCTACCAGAATCACAGAATAGTAGGGATTGGAAGAGACCTCTGGAGATCACCCGGTCCGTCTCCCTGCCAAGGCAGGGTCCCCTGGAGAAGGTCACACAGGAACACATCTTAGGCAGGTTTTGAACGTCTCCGGAGATGAAGACTCCACAACCTCTCTGGGCAGCCTGCTCCAGTGCTCTGTCACCCTTAAAATGAAGAAGTTCCTCCTCATATTTAGATGGAACTTCTTATGTTCATATTGTGCTTGTTACTTCTGAAAACAAAGCCTGGTCCCATCCTTCTGACACATGGCCTTTAAGTGATCAGCATTGATGAGATCCCCTCAGTCTCCTCTTTTCCAGACTAAAAAGCCCCAATTCTCTCAGTCTTTCCTCATCCACAGTTGCCTCATTATCTTTGCAGCCCTTTGCTGCACCCTCTCCACTGAGTCCCTGGTCCTTCTTGGACCGAGGAGCCCAGAACTGGACACAGTATTCCTGTTCTTCTGATCTCTTATCTCCAAGCATTAAATGTCCTGAAACTCACAAAAAGAAATGAGAGGAGCTTTCAGTGACTTTGAGAAATGGCAATCAGAGCAGGGCTGGTATCCCTTGGGAGATGAACGGCAGGCAGCATGCCTCACAGTGTTTCTTAATCAACCTGTAAATTGATATCATTGCAGAAGTGGTGGAAAGGTTGGAACTGTAAGAGCTCTTAGGGCACCACCTCTTTTTGAAGCAAAATTATTAGCTTTTCTGAAGTGTGACAGATGCTCCTTCTGCTCCTGTAGCTGATTAATGATTAGAAATCTTTCCTAGGACTTCAACAGGCCAATAGTCCTTGCCATGGAAGAGATCACTCGAGGAGATCTATAGGAGAGGATCTCCCTGGGAACTAGTGGAAGCACTCTAGTGTGCTTAACAGCCTATAAGCTTATAGCTTCAAGTGTTTCTTTCCAAAATAAGAGGTGATCTAAAGAAACAGAAGTCATCTGCATTTCATCTCTTTCAGGACAGCTGGTGATGACTCAGTGCTTTATCCTCTGCAGTCGATGCCCAGTGCAGCATTTTAATTGAGGAGAGCATAGTCTACTTCATAGCTTGAGCATCAACACTGGCACAGGTGCCCAGGGACGTGCTTGAATCCCCATCCCTGGAGGTGTTTCCAAGAGGCAGTGGTGCTGAGGGACATGGTTTAATCTTTGTAGAGTTAGAGAATGGTTGGGCTGGATGATCTGAAAGGTCTTTTCCAACCAAAACTATTCTCTGATCATTCTTTCTGGTTAATTCAGGACAGCTCTGATATTACATAGGTGGAACTGCAGCATTGCCTGCAATTAAGGATCCTTTCCACTTCCTTGTTTTCTTTTCCATATGCCCTACCAAGTTTTCATTCTTCAGGCTGAAGTTTTCCATAATTGGTGTTTGCTTCCAGCACAGGTTTTATTGTTTCTTACTTTTTTTCCTCTAAGATTAAAGGCAGGATCATAACACAGAATGAACAGCATGCTCCAACTGAGGGAGTTAGCCTTGTCTCTGACATTTCCTATCTTTGAAGTGTTTCAGTCTGCAGCCTTCATGTTCTGTGAAGATGCATTTATGTGTCATGTATGTCTAATTCAGGGTCTACACTGCAGGCTGTTCTCCTGTTAGACTGGCATCAAGATGACTGCTGCAGACAAAGAGGATTAAGTTTAGAAAAGAATGAATCCAAATGCTTGAGATCTTCCTATGCAGGCCCTTTCTTCAGTGTATCTTTGCACATTACATATAAATTATTAAAATAACACCATTGTTTGCTTGGTATTCAAAACATAATTTACCATCAACTGTGTCACAACTCAGCAGCTACTGTTCTCCTTAGGAGAAAAAGTCAAAGTTTGCTGCAAATGGATTCAGTTTCTGTTTGAGATTAAGCTTTTTGCCTTTTTCCTCCCCCTGTCATACAAGCTAATATTTTGTCTTCTTTTTACTATGGCAGCATCAGTTAAATCAGACCCTGCTGGTGAACTGCAAAGAAATAAATCACAACAGACATTAATCTAGATGAGGGCTAAGTAATTAACTTTGTGGAAGGGTGGTGTATAGTGTGTCTGTGGCACTAGACTGACTGCTGTGCATAGAATAAATGCAGTATTTAGGCTGCCTATGGTATTCCACCCCTTCAATTAAGTAAACAAATATATAGAAAGCTACTCTGGAGTGTATCCTTTGTGGTCCCAACACTGTGTCTTATTAAAATCATCTGCAAGCAGCATGCAGGGTTTGAGTTCCTGCCAGTGGTTTCATCCATTGTTAACAGTGATGCTGGGCTCTCCCAGGAGTTAACGACAGTGGGACTGCAGCTATGTGAAAAGGGTGCTCTTGGTTACTTTGGTGGCCATTTCCTTGCATATTACCTCCCACTTTGTTTCCATCCATGTGTGTGGCACAGGGTGTTGCCTGGAAAAATATAGGCTTTTTCAGGGGAAAAAAAATACAAAATCCATATAGGTTGAGAAAAATATCAAAGGTGGTCTGTAGTTGATTTGGGGAGGGCAAGAGTGGGGCCAGAAGAGGTGCACGCCTGCCTGCTCTGTGTGTGTGTGTGCGTATCAAGAGATGGAATATTTACATTTCTGTACCTGTTCTCACCTCAGTGGGAGGGATAAAACATCTGTGGGAGCCTGGAAGATAGGATCAACTGCTGACAGTGGAACTGTTAATTCTTGTTTTTCATTTGGAAGCATTACAGTCCTCATTCTCCAAGTGCTTTTTTTTTTTTTTTTTTTTTTTTTTTTTAACCCAGAAAACTAAGCTGATTCTTTACTCCACTTTCCAGCAGCCACCTTCAGGCAAACCTAGAAGTGGGTAGATTCAGATTGGATGTTAGGAAGAGGTTCTTCACCATGAGGGTGGTGAGACACTGGCACAGGTTCCTCAGGGAGGTGGTAGAAGCCCCAGCCCTGGAAGTTTTCAAAGTCAGGGTGGATGTGGCTCTGAGCAACCTAATCTTGTGAGGTATCCCTGCCCATGGAAGGGGGCCAAGACTAGATGACCCTTGAGGTCCCTTCCAACCCTGACAATTCTATGATATTTTGTCATCATTAAAAATAGAATAACTGCATTCAGATGTTAATCCATTGCACAGAGTTTTTTGCTTTTTCAAGACAGGGTGATAGATGGTGATACGGTAGCTATCGTTTTAGAGGCTGATCTGCACAATATAGCTTGACAAAAACTCTGCTTAGGGAAAACAGCACAAATTCTGTTCTCCTGAAGTTATATTTATTGGATGATACTTTGAAATTCAAAGATTATGAAAATGGTGATAAACCACATACACAAACAACTTGGTGTGAAGCCTGAGATGTCAGTCAATAAATTAGTTTACCAGACTGGCTGTTTTCCACCAACTCAAATTAATTTGAATATTTTCTAAGCTTTAATCATCAGCTGTCTCTTCCAAGAGTGGTTAACTTGCCCTTCTCGAAAGTTAGAAGAGCAACAGAGTATTTTAGAGAGGAACGTTCATTTTCATAGAGGTTTTTATTGCAAATACAGCTAGGTTGGAGCAGGGACAAGCAAACAGGGTTGTCTAAAATAAGATCAGCCTTTACCTCCAAAGAGCAACAAACCCAAAGGTGCACGCCAGTCAGAGGAGTGTGGTGGCTAGCTATAGAACCCATCAACTTAGATCAGAGTAAGGGTTTCTAGATATGAAACTAAGAAAGCAGTGTGCTCCCATGACATGTGTTTGAGTGGGTCACAGAGTTTTGACTTTGGAACCACTGTCACCCTCGGAGTGTCTCCTGGACCACCATGCAGGCTTGCCTGCAAATGTCTAATTGCGACCAGTGCGTGGCAATCTGGCCACGCGGAAATCCACAGGCTCTGGCAGGTCCTCCCCAGCCATGGTTCCTTTGCAGATTCTCCTTTTACACCTTGTGTCCACTGGATGTGTGTTATAGAAGTGATTACAGACTGCTCTGGTTGCAAAAATCCACCCCTTCAAAGCAACCCCTAAGTCAGAGATAGTGCTGAGGAGGTTCAGAGAATCACAGAATTGTTTCATTTGGAAAAGAGCTTTCCGATCATCCAGTCCAGCCATTCTCTAACTCTAGCAAGGCTGGGGCTAAACCATGGCCCTCAGCACCACATCTGCCTCTTGGAAACAATTCCAGGGATGGGGATGCAGGCACCCCCTTGGGCAGCCTGTATCAGTCTTTGAGAACCCTTTCAGTCAAGTTTCTTCTAATATCCAACCTAAACCTCCCTTGGTGTAACTTGAGGCCATTACCACTTATCCTATCACTTGTAACTAGGGAGAAGAGACCTGGCTCTAACCTCCTGTCAGAGAGCTACAGAGAGCATGACTCTGCCTCCTTTTCTCCTGACTAAACATCCCCAGCTCCCTCAGCTGCTCCTCGCAGTCCTGTTCTCCAGACGCTTGATCAGCTTGTTGCCCTTTTTGGACTTGCTGCAGCACATCCATGTCCTTGTAGTGAGTGCCCCAAAACTGAACCAAGTACTCAAGGTACTTCCCACAGCTATTTTTGTTTTGAGTAGTCTGAATCTGGCAGGGGGTTGGACTGGATGACCTTAGAATCATAGAATGGTTTGGATTGGAAGGGACCTTGAAGATCATCTAGTTCCAACCCCCTGCCATAGGCAGGGACATCTCCTACTAGACCAGCAATCTTCTGAACCCCCTTCCAACCCCTAACATCCTGTGGTTCTAGGTGAAGACAAAATCTAGTGTGGTTTATTAACTTGGTGGTTGGGACTGCAGGTTGTGACCCAGTGTGTCAGTGACAGGTTGAGTCATAGGTGCGGTCATTCAAAGGAAATGTAGTAGGCTGAATGTGGACAACTTTCTTTGAGCCTATGGGACACATGGTCCTTCAAACTGGAGGCTGCTGCTGCTTCTCCTTGGGAGAGTCCCCAGCCCTCAGAGGAGAGCTGTGCTGCACAAAAGCATGGAGGGATAAAGGCAGAGGAAGAGTTTGTCTGCACCCATCCCAACGATTTGCAGGTTCCAGGGAAGGCAAGGAGCCAGGGATAAAGGGAAGTATCCTCAATGAATAACTAATTTGCTGGAAAGTGTTTTTTTTTCAGGGGAACCAGAGCTATACAGAGATTTGGACAAACAGAGCTGAAACTCTCAGCCATAAAAAAGATGGATAGGAGGGAAATACACAAAACTCTTTGCAATATGTTGTAATATCTGATTTCAGCCTTCTGGATGGATTCTTTTTAGAGGCACATGGAAAGTGGGGTGTTTTGTGGTCTCAAAATCTTTCCTTCTTCTTTTTTTTTTTTTTTTTTTTTTAAATCTTTTTAAATAGACCTAACTTAAAGGAGTGAATGTTACTCAAAGGTGTTTGAATGATCTGAAATGTATGCTGATGTGTGTCTTCAGGAGCTGTTTTGTTGTTGCTGTTCTGCCTGCTTGGGGAGCCCACCGCTAGCTGACACAGATCACAGAATCAGACAATGGTTTGGGTTGGAAGGGATCTTGAAGATCATTCAGTTCCAACCCCCCTGCCATGGGCAGGACACCTTCCATAGTCCAGCTTGCTCAAGGCCCCATCTGACCTGGCCCTGAGCACTGCCAGGCTTGGGGCCTCCACAGCTTCTCCAGGCAACCTGTTCCAGTGTCTCACCACCCTCATGAGTAAGAATTGCTTCCTAATGACTAACCTCAATCTTGCATCTTCCAGTTTGAAGCCATTACTCCTTGTCCTGTCACTCCATGCCTTTGTCAGCAGTCTGGTCAGAGCATCTCCTTTCCCTGAATAATTATAGAATGGCTTAGGTTCAAAGGTACCTCAGGGACCATCTACTCCAACCTCCCTGCCATGCCAAGTTGTTTGGAGAAGAGGAGGCTGAGGGAAGACATCACTGCCTTCTACAGCTCCCTGAAAGAAGGTCAGAGTGACCTTTCTCTTCTCCCTATTATCAGTTGAAAGAATGACAGGACATGGCTTCAGGTTGCACCAGGGGAGGTTTAGGTTGGACATTAGGGAGAATTTATTTTCCAACCTTAATGATTCTGTGATAACACCGACAAGTGATGAAAGTGATGTCCCTGGATGTGTTCAAGAGGGGACTGGACGTGGCACTTGGTGCCATGGTCCAGTCATGAGGTCTGTGGTGACAGGTTGGACTCGATGATCTTTGAGGTCTCTTCCAACCTTGGTGATACTGTGATACTGTGATGTATTTGTGGGGAGGCTCTGGAAGTTTGAGACACCAAGTTCACATAGGTTGCACTTGGATTTGATTCGTCTGTGGCCACGCTGTGCAGTAAAGGAAATTAAATGATGCTAATGTCACAGATAGATTCCTTTTGTTTTTTCTGTGGACTGACATTGCCTTCTTCTTCAGCTATTTCATAAATGTGATGCTGTTGAGGCCTTGAACAGACAAGGAGAGATAAGATTTTATTAAACTCAGTCCTTTGCCTGGGATGCTGTTCCACTTCAATGATTTTACTCCTTAAGTGAGACTCTCCTTCCATGCTTTCATTCTAGAGTTTGATAAGTGATGGTGCCCTGCACATCACAAGAGATTGAATCTAGGACAGAAGCAGGGAAGTTACTGCACAGCCAGTTTGGGTTGCAGCCATGGCAGAAGGATCTCTGCAGTGGCACATAGCTTACTATGGAGGAGCTTGTATAGGTGTGTGGCTGTCACCAAACCTGTGCTACAGGTACTTGTGTACTGACCTCCATCCTGGTGTCACATTTCCTTCTGCTGAAGGTTTCTCACGGAGCAGAACTGTCTTTCAAACAAAGACCATAGCAGACCTACATCCTGACCTACATCCCTGCATGTGAGCCCAAGAGGCAGCTCTTCCAAAGCAGGCTCACAGAATCATATGGGTTGGAAAAGAGCTTTTGGATCATCCAGTCCAACCCTTCTCCAGCTCTACCATGGCTGGGGCTAAACCAGGTCCCTCAGCACCACATCCCTCCAGGGATGAGCGTTCAAGCACCTCCCTGGGCAGCCTGTTCCAGACTTTTGAGAACCCTTTCAGCCAAGAAGTTTCTTCTCATATTCAACCTAAACCTCCCCTTGTGTAACTTGAGGCCATTTGCTCTCCTCCTATTGCTTGTTACTATGGAGAAAATATCAACCCCCACCTGGCTCCAACCTCCCCTCAGGGAGTTGTAAAGAGTGAGAAGATCTCCCCTCAGCCTCCTTTTCTCCAGGCTGAAGAATGCCATTATTTATTTATGCCTGTAAATCTGGTCTCCATTCCTGGGGACAAATGCAACAAGTGGAAGACAAAGAAAGGAAAACCCTGAAGTGCAGCCACACCTGTCACTGAGCGCCAAGGTGGCTTCCATATAGTGGGTACGGAGGCACAGCTACCAGGCTTGGTAGAGTTAATGCTTGGACTGGATGGTCTTAAAGGTCTTTTCCAACCCAAACCATTCTGTGATTCTAAGAGAGCAGTAAAAACGTGCACGGCTCATCAGGATGCCTGCTGCTGTTGACTGGGGTTTGAGCTGGTGAGAAGAGAGTCTGAGAACACTGCTTGGCCTTTTTGTTTGGATTGTTGGTTTGGGCTTATTTAGGTGGGGTTTTTTTGTTTTAATTATCTCAGTTCCTTTATCTTCCAGAAACTGCAGCGCTGTATCCAGCTGGAAATGACAGCAGGGTTTTTCTGCCGTAGTACTGCAGCGTTTTGTCTGGAAGTTTAGCTGTTTAGATGACACATCCCTCTTGAAGCCTGATGTTCAAGAGCTCTTCATTAGAGTCATCAGTGGTGCTACACGGAGGTGGATCTTGCATCATGATAGGAAAAGTCAGATCAGTGATGCAGCAGCCAGCTGGTGCCACATTTGCAGAAGACACCAAGCTGGGGGCAGGAGTTGATCTGCTGGAGGGTAGAGAGGCTTTGCAGAGGGATCTCGACAGGCTGGACAGATGGGCAGAGTCCAATGGCATGAGATTGAACACATCCAAGTGCCGGGTTCTGCACATTGGCCACAGCAACCCCAGGCAGTGCTACAGGCTGGGGTCAGAGTGGCTGGAGAGTGGCCAGGCAGAGAGGGACCTGGGGGTGCTGGTTGATGGTAGGCTGAACATGAGCCTGCAGTGTGCCCAGGCAGCTAAGAGGGCCAATGGTATCCTGGCCTGCATCAGGAACAGTGTGGCCAGCAGGAGCAGGGAGGTCATTCTGCCCCTGTACACTGCACTGGTTAGGCCACACCTGGAGTACTGTGTCCAGTTCTGGGCCCCTCAGTTTAGGAAGGATGTTGACTTGCTGGAACGTGTTCAGAGAAGGGCAACAAGGTTGGTGAGGGGTTTGGAACACAAGCCCTGTGAAGAGAGGCTGAGGGAGCTGGGGTTGCTTAGCCTGGAGAAGAGGAGACTGAGGGGTGACCTTATTGCTGTCTACAACTACCTGAAGGGAGGTTGTAGCCAGGCAGAGGTTGGTCTCTTCTCCCAGGCAGACAGTACCAGAACAAGAGGATACAGTCTCAAGCTGTGCCAGGGGAGGTTTAGACTGGATGTTAGGAAGAAGTTCTATACAGAGAGAGTGATTGCCCATTGGAATGGGCTGCCCAGGGAGGTGGTGGAGTCACCATCATTGGAGGTGTTCAGGAGGAGGCTTGATGGGGTGCTTGGTGCCATGATCTAGTTGTTTGGATGGGTTGGATTAGTTGATAGGTTGGACGCGATGATCTTGAAGGTCTCTTCCAACCTCGTTTATTGTATGATTGTATTATTTCCATGAGCAGCTGTCTCTTGTGGTTGTCAGTTCCTTAGCACAGAGGAGGGTAACTAAACACAAGAGACACAAGGACATAAAACTGTTGGAATGGATCTGGAGAAGGCCATAAAGATGGTCACAGAGCTGCAGCACCCCTCCTGTGAGGATAGGCTGAGAGAGTTGGGATTGTTAGCCTGGAGAAGAGAAGGCTGCAGCAAGACCTCAGAGCAGCCTTCCAGGATTTGAAGGCAGACTCCAGCAGAGCTAGAGAGGGCTTTGGCAAAGGCATGGAGTGACAGGACAAGGGGTAATGGCTTCAGACTGGAAAAGCTGGATTGAGATGAAACATTAGGAAGCAATTTTTGCTTATGAGGGTGGTGAAGCACTGGAACAGGTTGCCCAGAGGAGCTGTGGAAGCTCCAAGCCTGGCAGTGTTCAAAGGCAGGTTGGATGAGGCCTTGAGCAAGCTGGTCTGGTAGGAGGTGTCACTGCCTATGGCAGGAGGGTTGGAACTGGATGATCTTCAAGGTCCCTTCCAACCCAACTCATTCCATGAATCTGTGATGTGTTTTACTATTAAGAACTTTAATGACTGTCAGGAAAATCATTTCAGCGCAGTGTAGCACCACCACAGCACTGCTTGTGATAGAAGTGCTTCTGTTTTGGGCCAGAGCACATGGTCTCCCAAAATGGTCTCCCCACATGGTCTCTTCATTCACTGTTGGTTTCTCCCCCAGCTGGCTGTTCCCCACAACGACGAATGGACCCGCTTCGCTCGGACCCTGGTGGAGATCCGCGCCAACCGCGCAGACAGCGAGGAGGAAGGGGCGGTGGAGCTGTCGGCCTAGGGGAGGAGGAGGAGGAGGAGCAGGAGCAGCCCAGCCCAGCAGCTTCACCCCGCTGAGCAGGCGGCGTCCAGTGTCAGAGTCAGTCCTGCTGTGGCTTTTGATGCCAGTGTACGTGCCAGTATTGCTCCAAGCATTCCATGCTAATCCCACCGCTTTACACCAGGCTGATGATCTCCAGAGCGTTTTCATACTTTATATTTCTGTCTGAGAAGTAAGAAAGAGAAGACAAATCAACCCTTTATGGGTTTAGTTGTTGCCTTTTAACTACTTAGTAGCTGTATTTAATAGATAGGAACCCCTGGTTAAACTCGTGCTCACGTTGCCCTTCTGGCACAGCCCTATTGAATCCATATGAAGGCAGATATGATTACATGCAGATGTGGTTGGTGTGCTCCACTTGTCTGGGCCTGGGCCAAAGGCTTTTAGATGTGGTGTTTCACATGGTGACTTATATTATGAATGGGTGTACTCTACAAAACTTGCTGCTCCTTATTTATTGCGGTGTGCTGCATGGAACCTATTTATTGGCAAGCATTAAAGTAACGACCCCGAAGCATGAGCGGAATGGGAGAGCCACGCTGTCCTTCCCCAGCCACACAGCCACAGGACATCACTGCTGCTTAAGGTGTCACAGCTGTGAAGGTTGGCTTGAGTGGATGGAATGTTTCCTCCCCTTATTTTTGTTCTTAAAGATGCTGATTATTTCTAGGCACTGCAGCTCTAGTCCAGGTTGGTCACCGGTACTTGGCATGCAAGTTAACACTAATGGGCTGACACAGGGGCCATGGGTCCCCTGTAGGACACTGCTGCTGCCAATAAAAGGTAATCAAACCCAGCCTGTTGCAGCGTGGTCAGTGGTGTCTTCAGGGCCTGGATGGTGAGTTTCATTGAAGAAAACCTGTTTGGAGCTTGAGGGTAGTAAGCCTCTAAAGTGGGATCTGGACAGGCTGGATTAATGGGCTGAGGCCAATTGTATGAGGTTCAACAAGGCCAAGTGTGGGTCCTGCACCTGGGTCACAACCACCCCATGAAGGCTCCAGGCTTGGGGCAGATTGGCTGGAAAACTGCCTAGTAGAGAAAGACCTGGGACTGCTGGTCAACAGCTGGCCAAAGTGTGTGCCCAAGTGGGCTGCGGTAAGGGGGATCTTCCCTTGGATCACACAGCTGAGATGCATCTCCTGACCTTCTGGTGCCTCCATGAGACTGGAGCCTTGTGTTCCTTCTGCTACCCTGAGAATTACCCTGAAGAACTGGCAGCACTTTGTAGCTTAAAGGTCAATGCTGATAACCAATGGGGCAAGGCACTACAAAGCAGCAGTGCAGACATCATCTCCAGGTTGGTGGTCTTTTTTTTCCTCCTTTTTCTCCATTTTCCTTTCAAGAAAGCCCACCTAAATGTTGCCTCTGTTGTGGGCAAGGGCAAGGCCCTGCAAAATGGAAGTGGGGAGGGCTTTGGCCATTGGTGGCTCACAAGCTATGCACAGGCAGATGCACATCAAGCTGACATCCTCATGGTCAGTGCTGGGAGAGGCTGCCCCTGCTCAGAGCCCAAGTAGAAAGCAGCACCAGGGCATGTGGCCTTAAGGAAACCACTTCACCCTAGGCTGCTTCTCAGTTAGTTGCAGTGTTTGAAGCTCTCTGGAGACATTTAAGATACAAATGTCTTGAAATGTCCACATCCTCAACTGTTAAATCACTGATCTCAGTCTCTGGAAATCATCTTCTAGCTTGTGCAAAAAGGGCAAATAGGTCAAGTGCAAACAGCCCAAGTGCTGAGACAGCAAAGCTGGAGGAGTACAGAGTTGGGCTTGTTTTCCTGGAGAGGAGAAGACTCCAGGGAGACCTTAGAGCAGCCTTCCTGTATTTGAAGGGGGCTCCAGGAGAGCTGCAGAGGGGCTTTTGACAAAAGCAGGGAGTGACAGAACAAGGGGTGATGGCTTCAAACTGGAAGCAGCTCCACTGAGGTTAGATAGGAGGAAGCAATTCTTCCCTGTGAGGGTGGTGAGGCACTGGGAGAAGTTGCCTAAAGAAGCTGTGGAGGCGTCAAGTGTTCAAAGACGGGGGCGGGGTGGGGTGTGTGTGGTGGTGCTAGAGCAAGCTGGTCTAGCAAGTGTCCTTGTTCATGGTACTTGGAACCAGATAATCTTTAAGGTCCCTTCCAACCCAACTTATTCCATGAATCTTGTTCCTCCCTCTGCAGATGCTGGAGTCCTGAGTTGCTTAGGATGATGGGTGTATCACGGAGTGCCTGGCAGGGACATTCCTGAGCAGGCTGTCCCCTCCAAAGGAAGATGTGGAGCAGTTTTTCAGGTTTCTTGTTTTCAGCAGCTTTAGAAAAACCTGCCCAGGCTATTTTTGCAGCCCATGGTATGTTTGCTCACAACAGCATCCTGCAACCCACTGATGCTTCAAGCCAGCTCAAACCCAACCCACTCCCTAGGGACCAGGCACAAAAGCATCCCTTAGCTGCTGCTGGACAAATGTGGGGTAGCAGCTCCATGGACAGGCCACCCCACTCCTGCTGCTGGGGACCCTCACCACCCTCGTGTCATTTCTTTGTTCTGAAGTGCTGTCACGAGGAAGCAGCTGGGCTGCAGGAAGCAGGCAAGGCTATATTTGATCCTGGTCCTCCCACGCTTTGCACAAATCAGGCAGACACTCAGAGAGGACAAACATCTTGTCCTTAGGGCCTTTGGTTGGTTTGTAAGGCAAGCTGATGTGGTCTGGTCTGGAAGCTTCTCGGAGCAGGAATGCAACCTTCTGTGCCTGCAGGAAGTCTGCTATGGGCACAGATCTTCCCGAGGCTCTCGGGGCAGAGCTGCAGCATGCTGTGGAATGGTTTAGCCTGGGCAGCAGCAGGCAGGGGAAGGTAGAACACAAGCAGTGCTCCATTACCCAAGCCAAAAGGTTGTGCAAGTCTCACAACAGTCCAGCTCCTCTTCTCTTCTGTGAGGCCCTGGCTGTGCTGGGCCCTGACAGGATAGGCTCTGCTGGGATGTGCTCCAGCTGGTGCAGCAATGAGGGCAGCTCCTGTCTGAACCCACAGATGTGGCAAGGTGTTTCCTTTACTGGGCCAGAACATGCAGCTCAGTACTCAGATGTTTTCCCTGAGCTGCTGACCTTCCACAGCAGCCCTTGACAGTGTGTCAGGCAAAAGCAAGAGATGAAGGGTAAAGCAGCTCCTCAAGTCTAACATCTCCAGTGGGAAGCACAGGTAGCTCCCAGAGACAGTTTAGCTCTGGTGACCAAAAATCCTGACAGCTGATTTTGAAGTAATACAAGGGGCAGCTTTTTCCCCCCATTTCTGAAACAAAGGAACTGTCATCTGGGGAGCCTTGGCTATAGAGGGTTGCAGTAGCAGCTGTCAGAGCCCAGCACAGAGTCTCCTGATGCTGCTTCATCCAGACTCCCATGATGCAGCTACAGGGAGATGTAATTTTCTCCCCTCATTTTCATGTGCATGAGCACTGTGCAGGCTGCTACCACCACTCCATTTCACTGCTAATTTCTAAATGTAAATGACAGAGTGACAAACTGGTGGGGGTTGGAAGGGACCTGTGGAGATCACCTGGTCCAATCCCCATGCCAGAGCAGAGTCACCCAGAGTAAATCCCACAGCAACACATCCAGGTGGGTTTGAATGCCTCTGGAGATGGAGACTCCACAAACTCTCTGGGCAGCCTGCTCCAGTGTTCTGCCAACCTCAAAGGGAATGAGTTTTACCTTGTGTTTACATGGAGCCTCCTATGCTTGAGTTTGTGTGCATTGTCCCTTGTCCTGCCGCTGGGCACCACTGAATACAGTCTGGCTCCATCCTCCTGACACTTGCCCTTTAGCTAGCAATCAGCATTAATGAGATCTCCCTTCAGCCTCCTCTTCTACAGGCTAAACAGCCTCAGCTCTCTCAGCCTCTCCACATGAGGCTGATGCTCCAGTCCCCTCAGCATCTTAGTGACTCTTTGCTGGACTCTCTCCAGCAGTTCCTTGTCCTTCTTGAACTGGGAGCCCAGAACTGGACATGTGTACCAGATGAGTGAGACCTCAGCAGGGCAGAGCAGAGCAGATTAGTTCAAGAGAGTAATTTCCATGATGACCACACCACAAACACAGTAAGAGACAATTTCCATGTCAGGATTTTGTGACACTGCACACCCAGGGCCTTCTGAATTAATCTCTGCCTTCCCTCAGCTTACAGTCAACATTGAAGGCACTCACCTTGCACCCCAGGAGGATAACCAAGCCCAAATTCTGCCAGCTCTTACAAGGAGTCATGGAAGGCACCCAATAGTAACTTCAGCTGACCAGGCAGCCAGGCTGTTCACAACACATCAACACCTCCCCCAAGAGTAAAGCTCAAAATATCAAAGCTTACTCCAGGCCTGGGTTTTGACCCAGGGAAAAATGTCTTTTTTTTCAATGACATAGAATCAGAGAATGGTTTGGGCTGGAAGGGATCTTAAAAGATCATCCACTTCCAACCGCTCCCCCATCCTGCCCCCCCCCCCCCCCCAATGGGCAGGGATACCTTCCACTAGCCCAGCTTGCTCAAGGCCTCAGCCACTCTGGCCTTGAACATCTCTAGGGAGGGGGCATCCACAGCCTCCCTGGGGAACCTGTTCCAGTGTCTCACCACCCTCACTGTAAAGAATTTCTTCCTAATCTCCAGTCTCAATCTGCCCTCTTCCAGCTTCAATCCATTCCTTCTCATCCTATCACTACAAGCCCTTGTAAACAGTCCCTCCCCAGCTTTCTTGTAGCTCCCTTCAGGTACTGGAAGGCTGCTCCAAGGTCTCCCTGGAGCCTTTACTTCTCCAGGCTGAACAGTCCCAATTCTCCCAGCCTGTCCCCATAGGGCAGGTGCTCCAGTCCTCTGGTCATCTTCATGGCCTCCTCTGGATTGGCTCAAACAGGTCCAATTCCTTCTTATGCTGGGGGCATCAGAAGTGGAGGCAGTGCTGCAGGTGGGTCTCACCAGAGCAGAGAGGGAGCATGCCCTCCTGTCCTGCTGCTCTCACTGCTTTTGATACAGCCCAGCACACAGCTAGCTACCTTCTGGGCTGCCAGTGGCCACTGCTGGCTCATGTCGAGTCTTTCATCAGCTGACACCCCCTAGTTCCTGTCTACACCAACAGACCTCTTTCCTACACTGGGGACACTTCAGGTGTCTATTCTCAAGCTGCAGGTGTTCTTCTAGCCTCCATGTTCAAATGTTCACTTGACCTTAAACCTAAGTCTCCAGCTGAAGCCTGATGCACCTGGCTCCTCTGGAACAGAACACCATGAGTGCATCTGTTTGAAAGGTTTATTTCTAGCTTCATAAATACATCATTCTTCTAAACACTGTGCAAGGCACCAAGAAATTACTTAAAATCTTTTTTCATTTAGGGTATTTTTTAATATCTTTTTTGTTTGTTTGGGTTTTTTTTTTTTTTTTCTTTATGTTTTTGACTGAATGAAGTAAATAAGAATCTGAAACAACCTATTTGCCAATTACAAGCCAGCAGTTAAGGCAGGTACCATCGATACAGTGCATGATTTCCTATCGCAGTTATTTCGACAAGCAGCGGGTTTACTAGAGAAGTGCATGTACGAACTGAATTCCAAACACCAGCAACTCAAGGGAGGCACCTAGTCATGAAAATTTCCTTCTTCACATGGAGGAGAATGCCAGAAGTTCTGCCATAAAGTGCAAAGACTATGGACAATAAACACTTTCTTTTGGAGCATTTTGATACCAGGAATGTAATACAACGGCCAAACATTTAGAAATGTGGTTTCCATTACCCAAACCCAACCCCATCTTCCACAGAAAAGCTTCAGAACACGATCCAGAAACAGAACTTGTGCGTGTAGGTGGTGGAAGGGTTGGTACCAGGGCTGTGTTTGCTTGCCAGGCTAAGTTTAGAGCCCAGTGACAGGGCCAGTGGGAATGGCTCTGCTCCCAGTGCTGCGGCAGCCACCGCATTTTGCCGTCCGCTGTGCCACATCCGCCCTGGCGATCTGCAACCAAGCATGGCCTGTGAGATGATCTGCTTCACAGCTCAGACCCAGCCCTCCCCAGCAAACAGAACCCAAAATTAGTGTCTTCCCAACATGAGCAACAGGTCAGATGTGGAGAAATACATTCATGGTCCCCAAACTTAAAACAACTGGTAAGGATTTCACAGTGATCTGGTTAAGGAAGCACAAAGACAAACGATTACACTGCGGGTGAAGATTGCCTTCAAAACTCAAAGAAAGCTAAACTGTTCTAGGATGAGAAGCTAAAGGAACCAAATAGGAACCAATTGGAAAAGTGGCTCTTTCCCAACTAGTAACAGAAAAAAAAACCTACAGCAAGAAACTTAGGGTCCTACTGCTGCAGCAGCCTTTGAGGTAGGTGGCGATGGCTTAAACTGAGGTAGGTAAAGTCCAAACTTGTTTTCAATCCCTGCAAAAGTGGCAACTGCCAATTTATAACCACCAACATGGTCAGGGTTGGGGGCAGGGAGAGTGATCCTAGATTTAGGAACTGGCTCTGATCCAGCTGGTTTTCTGCAAAATAAGAAAAGAGAGTCAATTCATTTCCATTTAGTAACATTAGGATTCACAAACGTCTCCTCCACAGAATCAGGTGACTGAGACATCAGAGTGCACCACCCAGTAAGCAAATCAAATACTACAGTGCCCTGACACCCTGGCACAAAACCTTCCACAACAGCTGGGAGGCTTCACGTTGATTGAGTTGGATATGGCTGGAGTTGATCATCTTAGAGGTCTTTTCCAACCAAAGCAATTCTATGATTCTGTGAGTATGGTCAAACAACTCTCCACAGCTACCTGAAAGGTTGTAACGGGGTGGCAGTTGGTCTCTTCTCCCTAATACCAAGTGATAGGACATGAGAAAATGGCCTGAAATTGCACCAGAGGTGTCTTAGGTTGGGTATTAGAAGAAACTCTTGACTGAGGGGGTTGTCAAAGCCTGGAACAGGCTTCTCAGGGAGATGGTGAAATTCCCATCCCTGGAGGTGTTTCCAAGAGGCAGAAATGTGGTACTGAGGGCCATGGTTTAGCCCAGCCTGGGTAGAGTTAGAGAATGGTTGGACTGGAAGACCTTGAAGATCTTTTCCAAACAAAATGATTCTGTGAGTCTTACAGAATCTTGCAGAAGTCAATGTCCTGCCTAACCAGGGGCACAGCTCCACACCAAACAAGGCCTGGCAGAGAGTGCCTCCTGATCTGGTAGGCAGCACATTTCCCCTGCAGCTGTGCCACCACTGTCACACAGGATCAGAGACTCACAGAATGCCAGACTGGAAGGGACCACAAGGCTCATCTGGTCTAACCTTTCTGGGTAGCAGTATAGTTAAAATGAGCTGGCCCACACACTGTCAAGCTGAGTCTTAAAACTGCCCAGTGTAGGGGAATCCACCCTTGGGAGATGATTCCAATGTCCAGCTGTTCTCATGGGGAAACTTTTTCACCTGGAGTCCAATGGGAATCTCCCCAGCAGTAGCTTGTCCCCATCACCTCTTGTCTTTTCCATGGGACACCTTTGTAAAAAGGGAGTCTGCATCCTCTGCACTAACCTAGGTCTCCAGCTTGAACCTGTGACAGAAGCTGCGGTGATGTCTTGCTGTGGAACAGATGCTGGGCTACCAGCCTAACCTCCACCAGTCTAGTGTGGCTTAAGTAATATTCACAAAGCCTTTGCAATGTGTCCTCCAGAATAGCTTGACCGTGACTCTGAAACACTGAGGACCACCAAGACCCACACAGCTTCAGATTCAGACACCACATACTTACACTCCTCCAAAGTCCACATAGAACCACCTCTGCAGCAGCTCATAGGTCACCAGAGTTACACCAAACTGAGGAGAAGACCGAAACACCCGAGCTTGAAAGAGAAGAGAAGAGCTCCTAAGTGACAATCCCCACAACCAGAAATCCCTCAGCAGCCAAAGCTCTTGTACACACCTCCTGCTCCTTTCCACAGGGCCTTTGGACCTTCCTCTCGAAGGATCTTGGCAAAGCAGTCTACAACACCACTGTAGGTGGTCTGTCCTGCCCGGGCTGCCACCTGCAGCCTTGTTTTGATGACATCTGCGGGGGTCACCAGAGAGGCTGCAGGCATACCTACACAACACAAAAATCAGCACTTGGTTACTACCAACTTGTCACATATGCTACAGACCTTTTTTTTGCCCAGGGGTAACCTTGCCTTTCATCCTTACATCAGGAGAGCCCAGCCCCATCTGGTTTAAGCAGAAACTCAGAAGGAGAACAAGCAACAAAAGGCAGCCAGTGTGGAGGTGGTTTCACCCAGAGACAGCTTCTCCTGAAAGGAGGTTGCAGTGAGGTGGGGGTGGTCTCTTCTCCCTAGTATCAGGTGGTAGGACAAGAGGAAATGGCCTGAAATTGTGCCAGGGGAGGTTTAGGTTGGATATGAGGAAAAATTTCTTTCCTGCAAGAGTGGTCAGGCATTGGAACAGGCTGCCCAGGGAGGTGGCGGAGTTACCCTCCCTGGAGGTGCTCAAGAAACGTGTGGACATGGCACTTTGGGACATGGTTTAATGGGCATGGTGCTGTTGACAGTTGGCCTTGACAACCTTAGAGGTCTTTTCCAGCCTTACTGACCCTATGATTCTATAACTATATCAGACGCTGCTGAGCTGGGAGGCACTGGCTGGAACTTACAGGGACACCTTCTGCCCAGCTTGCTCAAGGCCTCATCCAACCTGACCTTGAACACCCCCAGGGAGGAGGCATCCACAACCTCCCTGGGCAACCTGTTCCAGAATCTCCCCACCCTCACACTGAAGAACTTCTTCCTAAGATCCAGTCTAAGCCTGCTCTCAGCTTCAAGCCATTCTCCCTTGTCTTGTCATCGCAAAGCCACAGCTGACATCCTCAGCAGGATGCCTGGAGGAAGATTCTAATTTGCCCAAACCGCCCCAAATTACCACTGGGTGGTATTTCTAAAGTAATTCCTTTCCAAACTGGGTTGCCCATGCTTAGAATAGACCAAACAAAAGCCCAAAGAAAGCAAAGCACTAAGGCTGTACCCAGATGCCACCAGCTCTTATGGCTTTATTACTTTTCCATTCTGCTTCTGTTCCAAACCAGCCTGGTCAGCTGGAGCTGCACCAATCTCCTTTGCTTATTTTTTCTTAAAGTTTATTAATTCTGTACCAACTTTTGTCCAAATCGGTATGGTCTGGCCCCGAGCATCAGAGCACCCGTCCTGCAGGCTGCTCCAGGAGCTGTAAGCATGTGTGCACCACCCTAAATAAGAACTCCTCCTCCTCTCATGGAGCCCCCAAAATAATGCCCAGTTGTCAGTGCAAGAGCTAAATCCTGGTTAAGGTTTCAGAGCTCCAGAAACCCTGAAATTCCCCTTTGCTAAGCCTTGCCCACACCAGGATATTGGTTGAGCCTTTAGTTTAAAGCTAGACTTCTGTCCTTCAAAAGCCAACCAAGTGTTTTCAAGGCTCTGGGCAATCTGATCTAGTTGAGGATGCCCCTGCTTACTGCAGAGGGCATTGGACTAGATGACCTCTGGAGGTCCCTTCTGACCCAGACCATTATGATTCTGTGAAAATCAAAGGCCATACTTTGAAACAACTCTGCTTACTGCACATTGACTTCCACCTCCTCATGCCTTATTACTGAGGATCTTCTGCAGTTCAAGATGGTTTTAATCCTGGTTTTAGGAGCTGTGTGCACAGGACAGAAGACTTTACAGACAAATAAAAATTTATAGGTCACTTCCATGAGGAACTTACAATGGAAATGAGACAAATGGCACAGCAGGAGCAGACAATAAAAGAGAGGAGTAAGGGGAGGAGGCACTAAGTAGATGGAGCAAATTAAGGAGAGATCCTCTAGCTGATACTAGAATCATGTCCTCAGAAAATGCTGTGGCACAATAGGTTGAGATGTGGTGGACAGTGACAGGCAAAAGGAGATCAAGCTGAGGCGACATCCATGTTGCATGTGTCCCTAATAACAGTGAAAAGGGACAAAACACACCCAGCAGAAGCAGCATTTAGAGAGAAATTCTTTACAACGAAGGCAGTGAGACACTGGAAGAGGTTGCACAGGGAGTTTGTGGGTGCCTTCTCCCTGGAGGTGTTCAAGGCCAACTTGGACAAGGCCCTGACCAGTCTGACCTAGTAGAAAGTGTCCTTGCCCATGGCATGGGGTTTGGAACTAGATGATCTTCAAGGTCCCTTCCAACCTAAACCATTGTACGAACATCCCCTGGCAAAGAATGCAGATGGGCCTCTGAGCATGGCCAGCTTGGATATCCCAGCTGCAGAAATCACAGCACCACAGAAGGGTAGGGGATGGGAAAGGATGTTGGAAGGGACCACTGGAGATCAAGTCCAACCCCCCTTGTCAAGGTAAGTTTGCCTAAAGAAGGTCACACAGGAACACATCCAGGCAGGTTTTGAATGTCAGCAGAGATGGAGACTCCACCACCTGGCTCCAGTGCTCCACCACCCTTATATTGAAGTTCCTCCTCATGTTTAGATGGAACTTCTAATGTTCAAGTCTGTGCCCATTACCCCTTTTCCTGCCACTGGGCAGCACTGCAAAAAGACAATAGGTGGAGCTTGCCACACCCAGAGAGAGATCACAAGGATGAGATCCCCAGCCAGAGCAGGGACATCAGCCCAGAGACCAAACCACCACTTCAGGGATGGTGGTGCTGTTGTTTTGTCTTCCCCTTGACTTCCTTGTGGCAAAGCAGTGGACATGTATGCCCCCACCATGCTTTCTTGCACCCAAAAGGCTTTTCTTGCCTTGTTTTGGTAGACAGCAGGATGAGTTGTGTATCATCTGCTCCTGAGAGTTACACTAGGATGGGATTCACAGGAAACACTTGGATAAAATTCACATTCCTGCTGGTTTGGTAAAGCCCTATCAGCAAACAATAAAGACTGCTTCTGTGCCTGAATTTCAAAGGCCAGGTTATCTCAGTCTGCAATCACCTGACAATGGCCAGAAAGAGAGAAAATAGGAAAATCTAAGACATGACTTGGCTTAAAAATGCCAGCTTATGTTTCAAGGCTGCAAATATGATCTGAAGGTCAAAAATTGTTTTGTTCCATTAAACTGGGTGAGAAATAAGGTGACTGTAAGCTCCTGTTGAGGGGCTTGGAGGCTGCCTCTGGTTTGGGGTGGGGGAGGGAAGAAGGCAAGGGGGTTTTTAGCACCAGTTGTCTGAACACAACTGGCTTTCCTAGTGGCCAGCCTGATTCCTCTGGCCTTTGGGTTACTGAACACAGAGCAAAGCCAAAGAGCTGAAGCTATCTGCTCCAACATGACAGACTAACTGCTCTGCACTGCCAGGCTCTGGCTGTATCCTGAGCCCAGGCACTGTCCATCAAAGTCCCTGGCTCTTCAAGAGACACAGCCCTGTGTAGAATCCTGTCCATCAACAGTTTCCCCTGAGAAAGCAAAGCTTAAAAGCAAATGACCAAACCCAGCCAACCCACCAGCCTCCTGTCTGTACTGGATTCATGCTGCTCCATCATTTCTCTCATCCAACAGACTGCAGCAACCTGTCAAGGGTCATGTTGGAGGAAGAACTTGGCTGCAGTTCAGAGAAACCAAGCAGCCCCCGCTGGCCACAATGCAAGTACCTGCTGGTGTCAGCCCTCCTGCTTAGTACATGCCCCCAAAGTCTTGTTGCACAAATTATCAAGCCCATCTGCCTCCTGAAGACAAAACCTTGGGCAGAGGATTCTCAAGATGCCCTCCCCAGGAGGCAGCTACCAAATGGTGGTCCCCTCTGGGTGTAGAAACTGAGTGCCCTGCCAGGAACCAGCTGCACAGCAGACAAAGGCAAGCTGAGGCTACAAAGCCTCTCTGTCTTTTCCCTTAGGTTCTTGAGCACTCAAATGCATCTGTGACAAGTCAAGCACCATTTGTCTCTCCTTGGTTCTCCTATCCACTACACAGCCGATGGGAACATGTTCCAGATCACACTTGGCATCTGTCTCACACCTGCATATGCCAGGAATTAGCAACCTACGGCTTAACAGAAATTATCCCAAGCTTTTCTGCTTTGTTTAATGCAATGAACTAAAATAAAAGAATGGTGGTGTGCTCACAAAGCCAAATGACTGCTTGGGGTCTTGTGGGCAGCAAACAAATGGCATCACTTTGTCACAGGCTGTGTCAGTGTGCTTAGACAGCTGCAATGCAGCACAGCTTTTAGACTCCAGATACCAAGATGTAAGGGTTCCTTTGATGATAAACAGCTTCACAAATGTCCTGCCCTATATTTATGAACCATTTCAACAAAACCTTACCAGTCGGCCAGCCACAAACACAGCAACTTCAGAAACATGACACATGACTGATTAGGAAGAAATTCTTGACAGTGAGGGTGGTGAGACAGTGGAACAGGTTGCCCAGGGATGTTGTGGATGCCCCCTGGATGTGTTCAAGACCAGGCTGGACAAGGCCTTGAGCAACCTGGTCTAATGGAAGGTGTCCCTGCCCATGGCAGGGAGATTGGAACCAGATAATCGGAGAGAATCACAGAATGTTAGGGGTTGGAAGGGACCTCCAGAGATCATCAGGTCCAAACCCTCTGCCAGAGCAGGATCACCTAGGGCAGATCACACAGGAACATGCCCAGGTTGGCTTTGAAACTCTGCAGAGAAGGAGACTCCACAACCTCTCTGGACAGCCTGCTCCAGGGCTGTCACCCTCACTGTAAAGCAGTTTCTCCTCATGCTGAGGTGGAACCTCCTCTGTTCTAGCTTGTATCCATTGTTGCTTGTTTTACTACTGGGTGCCACTGAAAAGAGCCTGTCCCCTTCCTCTTGACACCCACCCTTCAGACATTTATAGACATTAATTAAGATCCCCTCTTAGCCTTCTCTTCTCCAGACTAAGCAGTCCCAATTCTCTTAGACTTTCTTCATAGGAGAGATGTTCCCTGGAAAGGACCCAAAACATTCTACCATTCTCTGATGGGGGAACACCAGCACTTCGATCTTTCCCTTTGTTTTCCCCGAACGTTGTGATGCTAGCAGGAGTTTACAGTACCTTTAACATCCACTCACTCCGCAGCACTTGGGCACAAGGTTGCACCCTGCACATAGTTCTTCTGAACTTTTCAAAGTTCTCACTGCCACGACCACTGAGCTCCAGATACAAGACAGTGACCTGCACAGACAAACCTGGGCACTTACCAGCTATTGATCCAGCCAAGAGCAGATTTCCAGGGCTAACCCTCCCATCTTCATTGGCAAATGAAGCTTTCAAATGAGCGTAACAGGGGAAGTAAATGGCTGAGAAGGGGATGTCACGCAAAAAACAGGCCTTGGCACCCTGCATTGAGAAAGAGAACGGGTTTTGAGAAGTAAATCCAACATGATGGACTGTGAGAACAGCAGAGAACAGAGCAATATCCTATTTTTGGTTGGTTGGTGTCTGCAAAAACCATACAGACAAACCCATTCCTTCTCTCAACATGTGGAGAGGTCCACATGTGTCACCCTGGGTCTGGGTGCTGTTTCTTGGTTCAGCAACTTCTGTCATTGAATTTACAAAGGCATGGAGTGACAGGATGAGGGGTGATGGCTTCAAACTGCAAGAAGTTAGACTTAGATTAGACATTAGGAAGCAAATCTTCCCCATGAGGCACTGGAACAGATGGCCCAGAGAAGCTGTGGAGCCTACAAGCCTGGCAGTGTTCAAAAGCAGGTTGGATGAGGCCTAGAGCAAGCTGGTCTGGTAGGAGGTGTCCCTGCCCATGGCAAGAGGGTGGGAACTAGATGACCCTGAAGTAACCCAAACCATTCCATGATTCTATGATGATTTATCTTGTCTGCTTGTTCTCCCTCACTCCCTAGTACTGTAGCTATTTGCTGGTAACAGAAGATGTTTTGGAGCTTTGCAGATATTAACTAGTTGGCATTGCAGCCATGCACCTGAAGTGAGAGTTTAGGATGTGGCTGAAGAAGACTGAGCCAAAGGACAGGTCTGTCACCTCTCATTTCTATTTAAAATAAGTATTTCAGGGGAAAATGTGCCCATACCATGCATCTATGCAGACACTGCAACTGGTAATGCAACATAAATCAAGGGCAAGTAAGAGAGTAGGGCCACAATGCCAACTTGTCTGCAGAACAGCAACTGGATGATTTACTTCTGATTTTTGAAGTACATGAGATCTGGGGTACAGTTTGCTTCAAGTAAGCTTCAGCTCTTACTGTAAAATTTGCCTTGCTAACAATTTATTCAGGGGTGCAAACAGCCAACAAAGTTGCCAGCAATATAGCTGCCTTCAGACCTAAGTGGGTGGGCAAACAGGCATGGAAAGTTCTGAGGTTGCAGCCAACTCTCAACTCTTTTTCAAGCAGGAAGAAAAGCACAAGTCAGTATGGAAGGTAACCAAAATAAAACACCAAATAATATCCATATTCCAGCAGCAACAGGGGCTTAGAATCATGGAATCATTTTGGTTAGAAAATACCTTTAAGATCATCAAATCCAACGAATCTCTAACTTGACCAGTCTGGTGCTAAACCACGTTCCTCAACACCACATCTCTGCCTCTTTGAAACACTTCCAGGGATGGGGATTCAACCACCTCCCTGGGGAGCCTGTTCCAGGGTTGGAGAACCCTTTCAATGATGGAGTTACTTGCAATCCGCCTTTCCTCACTATGGAGATCCAGAGGACATTAGGGCCTGAACACACCAGGACTCAGACCAGCAGGAAGGCGCAAAGAGGAGGTGGCTTTGGAAAGTGGCTAAAATCTTTATCATTTGAGAAAGAAATGTTTAATGAATGAGCCAAAGCCTCTTCTCTTTGAAACAAGGGTGAAGTCACAGTGAAACTGCATGAGGTTCATCCATGAGCCCTCCTGAGGTGTCCTTGTTACTGAACTTCTCTTGCGTGGGGGTCTGCCAGGGCATGACACAACGCCAGACATTTCACAGGGGACATCCTAATGTCCACAGAATTTAGTCTAACACTATGCCTGGACATATCTGTAAGCTCAGCTTGTACACCAACAGCAGCTAAAACACATTGCTTATCCAAGTTGGATGCTGGTTATCGAGTAAAGACACAAAGCTGCAAGGTGTCAGAAAAACTGAGAAGTTGCCTTTCACGGAGGCAAAGCAGGGGTGGGTGAGAAGGATGTGTGGCAGGAAAACCAGGTCCTGCCAGTTCCCAGGTGATGCTAATAAGTGCAGCTTGCAGTCACAGAATGCCTCTGAGAAAATAAAGATTTCTCTAAACCCAGGCATTAGATGTTCAGCTCAGGCTTCCTGTGTGTCTCAGGTTCAGTTACCCAACTTGGTGAGCACAGTGTACTCTGCTGCAGCCTGGCTGCTCCCCACCACCACTTCTCAGTCTACTTCTTGACGTTTTCAGACTGAAAAGTGGCTCCTTCCCCTGACAGTCCCTTCAGAGGTTAATGACTCCAGCTGTTCAGGCTCTTTGCCTTATTGCTCAGCCGGAGCTGTCTGATTAGCGTTGCCAGTTGCTGGTTCTTGTTATGCCTGTCCAGATACGCTGAGGGAAATGCCATAAAGGAGCTGGAAACACTGCCGTGGGTGTTGAATGGGGTCACCAGACATAGAACAAAGCCGTGCTGGGCTGGATTCTCCTCTCAAAACTACCTCCAAAGCCCACACGCTTTACCTTGAGGGCACAGAGAAGGTGAATCTTTTGTACTGACATTAAATTCTGGCCTGGTTTGGGCCACAGAATCAGAGTGGCTTGGCTTGGAAGGGGCCTTAAAGATCATTAGAATAGAATAGAATAGAACACAATAGACCAGACCAGACCAGGTTGGAAGAGACCTTTGAGATCATCGAGTCCAACCTATCATCCAACACTATCTAATCAACTAAACCATGGCACCAAGCACCCCATCCAGTCTCTTCCTAAACACCTCCAGTGATGGTGACTCCACCACCTCCCTGGGCAGCCCACTCCAATGGCCAATCACTCTTTCTGTGAAGAACTTCTTCTTAACATCCAGTCTAAAGCTCTCCATGCACAGCTTGAGACTGTGTCTCTTGTTCTGGTGCTGGTTGCCTAGGAATAGAAGGTGATATTCAGGAGAAGCTTGTTTTACAGTATAATCTTCAGGTATAAAGCAAGAAATAGGGTTTTACCAAGCTCTCCATGAAAACCCAGCTTTTCAAAGTGTTTCCTCTGAGCAGACCCCCTTGCTGCCATTTCTCTCAAGGCACATTGCTTTGATTTTCTTGGCCATGTTGTCATTAAACACTATGCACATTTTTTGCCCCTCTGCGGTTTTTTCATGCTTTATCTCAACATAGTTAAAATGACTTAAGGAAATCAATAAAATTAAACTGTGGGTGGCTACCAGGAGGATGCAGACTCCCTTTTTCCAAGGAGTCCCATGGAAAAGATGATGGGGACAAGTTATTGCTGGGGAGATTCCCATTGGACTCCAGAAGAAAATGTTTTCCCATGAGAGCAGTTGGACATTGGAATCATCTCCCAAGGGAAGCAGTGGATTCCCCTACTCTGGGCAGTTTTCAGGCAGGGTGCTGGGCCAGCTCATTTCAACTAGACTGTTACCTAGGAACATTGGACCAGATGGTCCATGGGGTCCCTTCCAACCTGGCATTCTGTGAAATGTGAGCAACTCTTCTCTTCACTCAACCCAAGCTGCTAATATTCCTCCTCCTTCAGTAAAAAGCCCTTTTTTTTCTTTTTTTTCTCCATGGGGGAGAAACAGCATATGGTTAATATCACTAATGATGTATGTTCAGGTAGGCAGAGAGGGAGGTATGTCCATCAGCTTAGCTGGCTCAGTGTAAACAAAACCTGGATCAAAACTTGGATCCACTGTTAATAATAACCCAGCTTGGCTCTGGTCCAGCATCCCAACAGTCTAAAGTTTCCCCCATGGTTCTGTTTAAAGTCTGGGAAAGCATGTTTTAAAAGCAGGCCTCATTTAACTTCAGCTTAATCATCCGCAACCAGCCCGGGCCAATTAGGAAGGCTTAGGGGAGATTTGCCACAGTTATCTTGGAAAGCACAAGGAACATTTATTTCACTCCTCGCACCTTTTTGATGTGGACAACGTGCTGAAAGCCAAAAGGAGTTCTAATCAATCCCCAGCAAGCTGCAGGGATCATCCGCCCCAGTTTATTCTGGCAGCCAAGGTGCGGACCTGCCAGGCATGAAATTGTTGGGAGATCCTACACACCACGACATGAGCCTTCCTCACACAACAGCAGCCACTTGGCTCCCATCTTCAATCTCTTTAATAACCTTAAAGCTTCTTAATCTCGGGTAGTATCTCACTGAACAAACCAACAGAAGGGGGGAAAAAAAAAATCCAAACCAACAACCAACCCTCATTGTCAAAGATTGGGATAAATAAGCTCAAATCGGTGCTGGGGCAGGTTATTTAGCATGCTAATTCCTGCTTCTACCAGCTCTACCTGCAAATAAGGCTCTAAACAAACTATTCCTACTACAAGGGGAGGGTAATTAGACTGACAAAGGCACCTCTGTGTCGGGTTGGGCAGAAGGAGCCGGCAGGTCTGGGAGACGCGGGCTTAGCCGAGTCTCCTGCCGTGAATGCACATTGTCTGGTGCAGGGGGAAAAATGCCAGACTGGGGGGACCTCGCAGCATTCAAGACAACAGTGGTGCACCTTGTCTGAGAGGGTTATTTAATGCTTCTGGCACCTGTACTTACAGCAACCCCCTCTTTTGCTCCTTTTACAGGTTTAGAATTTATTTGGCATGTATAATTGTTATTTTGATCCTATAGCTACAAACAATAGGCAGCATGTCATTTCTTGATCATTTTGCATTCTTCTTGGGTTTTACTACAGGCTTAACCCTTTGGAATCAGAGTCCCCAGAGCACCTAACAGGTTCTGTAACAGCCAGTCAAATATTGCTGGCATTTGCTTTCAAGGGCTGTAAATGTTTTTCTGCTGTAAACCGGCAATGCTGTAAAAGCCGCTTTGGGTTTTTATTCACGTAAGATTGATATCAAGCAAAAGATGAAAGTGGTTTTAGCACAAGTTAGAGGAAACAAAATGCTGTGCCAGCAATTCACAATCAGTTTGCAGACAAAAACTGCAGCACTTCTTAGTTGGAAGTGCTTTTTGGGACTTTTCAAAGAATATTTCCTAAGAGCAGGTTCTCTTAGTTAGAACTGCTTTTTGGGGGGGGGGGGGGGTGCTTATTGTCAAAGAACACTTCTGAAGATCAGGTTCTCAGCTGGAACTGCTTTTCTGGGGCTTCTTCTCAAAGAACACTTCTGAAGAGCAGGTGCTCACATAGGCGAACAGTCACAAATAGGCATGGCAGATGCAAGTTAACTAAATGCTTTTACTACCCTGTTTATCATTCTGCTGTAAACCTACAACTTCAGGATTTCAAACACCTCAGCTGGTATCAAAGCGACTGCACTGCAGCTCGGTACACAGTCCTGTGACCTGAGATGACGCTTTACAGGTTAACACCACCAGAAGCTCTTTTATGAACTTCAGGAAAACAAACAAAAAAACAACAACTGAAGAGACTTTGGAAGCTTTTCTGACTGGTTTTGGAAATGCAAACTGTTGGTATCACCAAAGCACAATCCCAGCATCTATTTTGGTTGGAAAGGACCTCCTAGTTCATCGAGTCCAATCATCAGCCCAACCTCACTAAACCATATTCCCTAAGTGCCAAGTCTAGATGTTTTCCTAACACCTCCAGGGATGGTGACTCCACCACCTTCCTGGGCAGACTGTTCCAATGCCTGACCACTCTTCCAGTAAAGAAATTTTTCTCAGTATCCAGCCTAAACCTCCCCAAAGAGCTAGTCCAAACACAAGTGGGTATGGTGCAGCAAGCCCACTATTCACTACCCCCTCCTTCCACAGAACAGACTGGGATGGGTTGGAAGGGACCTTAAATATCGGCTGGTTCCAAAACCCCTGCCTTGAGCAGGGACACCTCCTACTAGACCAGGCTGAGTACTTGCAGGGATGATGACTCCACCGCCTCCCTGGGCAGCCTATTCCAATGCCTGACCACAAAATCTGAGCTGAATACCTTCTAGTAACTGTAATCATGAACACAACCACAACCAACATATCCTTTCCTTGAAAAATCATCTGTAGTCAACACAAATGACATTTTGTGTTAGGTTAAATTATATTTCCCCTGACTGGAGAATATTGTCTCTATATTGTTAAGAAAAGCTGTCACCTACAGAACATCTGTAGCTAAAGAAGGTATCAACAGCCACAGGCTTCCATGCCCCGGTGCTCTCACAGCAGCAATTACTGGCAGAGAGAAGACAAACAGAAGAAACTAATTCCTCCTGCAAAGGTGCTGTTATGTGCCTCCCAAAGGGGCAGCTGGGTTTTGAGAAGTAAAATGTTTTAACAGATTTATACAAAGACTTCACAATGTGCACAAAATCAGAGTGGCTGGGGTTGGAAGACGCCTCTGCACATCAACCAGTCCAACCCCTCTGCTAAAGCAGGATCACCTCGGACAGGCTGCACATGATTGCACCCAGGCAGATTTTGAGTATGTCCAGAGAAGATTTCACAACCTCTCTGGGCAGCCTGGTCCAGTGCTCTTCCACCTTAAAAGTAAAGAAGTTTTCCCTCATGTTCTGATGGAACTTCCAGTGTTTCAGCTTGTGCTCTTTTCCCCTTGTCCTAGCACTGGGCACCACTGAAAAGCGACTGGCCCCATACTTGACCCCCACCCTTTAGATGTTTATAGTCATTGCTAAGATTCCCTCTCAGTCTTCTCTCCTCCAGGTGAAAGAGCCTTAGGTCTTTCAGCCTCTCCTCATAAGGTTGATATTCCAATCCCTAAACCAGCTTCACAGCCTCCCTTGGACTCTCTCCAGTAATTCTTTGAACTGGGGAGCCCAGAACAGGGCACAAACTGCAGATAAGGCCTCATCAGGGCAAAATAGAGGAGCAGAGAACCTCCTTGACCTGCTGACCACACTCTTCTGAATGCACTCCGGGATATCATTTGCCTTCATATTCACAAGAGCACTCTGCTGGCTCATGGTCACCAACATTTCCAGGTCCTTCTCTGCTGACCTGCCTTCTAGCAGGTCAACCCCTAACCTGTACTGCTGCATGGGGTTATTCCTCCCAAGGTGCGGGACCCTACTCTTGTCCTTGTTGAACTTCATGAAGTTCAGCTCAACCCAGCTCTCCAGCCTGTCCAGATCATGCTGAATGGCAGCACAGCCTGACTTGTGTGTCAGCCAATCCTCCCAGTTTTGTATCATGAGCAAACTGGCTGAGGGTCCACTCTAGACCACTGCCAATTCATATCAGGCATTAGGAAAAGAGTGAGGAACTTTGGGGTTTTGTTTGTTTTAACCCACAAAAGTGGTCAAATACCAGGTCAGGTTGCTCAGATGACCCCCAGACTGGCTTTCAACACAAATTATTCTAACATCAAGGCTAGAAGTAGAGCAGAACTGAGCCCAGAGACCAGGTATCTGCAGAGTACTACTGTGAATTTTGTGCCACTAGCACAGTACACCATATTAACATGCCAACGAATGACCCAGGAGAATATTAATGTCACTAACACAGAGGGGCATCAAAACTAGGCAAGTCATCTTCTTGAAGATCCCCTCAAACGGCTATTGATTGGAACTAGGCTGCTGGGATAATTATGATCCTAATCAATGTAAGATTCACTCAGCTGGATGCAAAATGGGGTTACACAGCATTTCCTTGGCTAATTTGTTGACATAAGATGGACATCTTCTGTCAATTTGTTGACAAATAAGATTTGTTTGTCTTTGCCTTGGTCTCCTCTGTTAATGCAAGATTGGAACACTGTGATTTCCTTTATAGGGGGCTTCATTTTATTTTTGAATCCACAGAAAGTGCTTCCTCGGTAGAAATGGACACAAAATGTGAGCATTCGAACAACAAGTAGAAGATCTTCTTAAGACACAGAATCAAATAATTGTTTTGGTTGGAAAAGCTCTAAGCTCACTGAGTCCAACTGTCAACCTAACACCAGCATGGCCAGTAAACATAGAATGGTAGGGGTTGGAAGGGACCTCTGAAGATCATGGAGTCCATGAAGGACTTTGCCTCCTGAAGCCAAGACTGACATATGCCATTCTTTGCATCTTCTGGCATCAGTTGTATTAAATGAAAGTAGATTCCTCCCTGCTGACTGCCATATGGACTTGTACAAATTTTCACCCAAATTTCAGCACAGAAGGCTCATGAGAACCAAGCAGACCGTGCTGGATTGATCTATGGTGCTAAGAACAGCTTTCAAGATGATTTATTTCTGAACTGGGAATAAAGAATGTTCGCTGCAGTCCTTGCAATGTGGTAAAAGAAATGACACCGAAGTGGAGCAAGAGGCAGAAATCTCAGCGTGCAGCAGACTGATGTCAGAGGTTTGTGACATCAACACAGAAGAACTTACACTGACAAGCAATGGAAACCCTTCAGGTCTACTGCGAGCTTGTAACGTTCTCGATCATGACAAAAAAGAACCCAAATGCTTAAAATATTTGGGCTCCCATCTAAAAAAAATTACCATTATGGCAATATTAGTTTCAAGTGAACATCACATCTTCTGGGCTCCATCATTATGTGACATCCCTCCATTTATTCTATCTTTATAAGCCTGTTTTCTCCACTGCTGGCACTGCAGGCAAACCATTCATCTTTGCCCTTCATGGATTTCACCAGTTGAACATCAGGTTGAAGGAATCCTTTTTCCTTTCCACCACAAAGCAACATCATTAAGGAAATTCTGTAGGCAACAGAGGATCTTGAGCTCTTTAGAGCTCCTCCTCCTGCTGAGGCAGTACTCCTACTCCAGTACTCCTACTGGAACAGGTTGCCCAGAGCAGTTGCGGAAGCTCCAGACTGTGCAGTGTTCAAAGGCAGGTTGGCTGGGGCCTTGAGCAATTAGGTCTAGTAGGTGTCCTTGCCTGTGGCACAGGAGGTGGAGCGAGATGGCTTTTAAGGTCCCTTCCAACCCAAACTGTTCTATGATTCTACTCTCTAAATTTAGACAGCACCCATCTTCACTCTTTCCAGTGACACAACTTGGTATCATTAATTCAGACAACAGAAGTGAATTATTTGGATGGTCAGTGGTGGAAGCTGCTGTAGAAAATTACAGCCAACCATTCTTACAGCAGCTTTACAAGAATTTCTAACACGTGAGGTGGAAAAAGGAGGAACATCACTGTCTCAAACCAAAATCTGATGGAGTACTTAATTTACAGAGGACTTAATTTTTGTTGGGTTTAGTTTCTTTTGGAACCAAAGGGAAAGAAAAAGAAGAGGGGAAAGAAAAAGAAGAGGGGAAAGAAAAAGAAGAGGGGAAAGAAAAAGAAGAGGGGAAAGAAAAAGAAGAGGGGAAAGAAAAAGAAGAGGGGAAAGAAAAAGAAGAGGGGAAAGAAAAAGAAGAGGGGAAAGAAAAAGAAGAGGGGAAAGAAAAAGAAGAGGGGAAAGAAAGATCATACATTCAAGCTATACCAAATCAAACCCGAATGAAAACAAGAAATGTTGTTACCAACTATGAAAGATTACATTTAAAATTTGGGTTGTTTAACAACTATTTAAAAGAAAGAAAAAATAAATAGGACATCCCTTTGTTTTTAAAGGTCCCTTCCAACCATTCTATGCTTCTGTACAAAAGGACATGAACACAATGAGCAGAGTAGAGGGGTGGAGAGATACAGAGACAACAAAAGAGTTAAAACAAAAGCAAACCCTTCTCTGGCTTTTCTTTGTGGAGATAAATGGATTGAATCAACGAAGCAACAAAACCGTGTAGCCTGTGATTAAATAGCTGCCTGATTCAAGGCAACACAGAGCTGTAACCAGCTCCTGTTCAGGTGTATTCCTTACAAATATTCACCAAGGAGCTATTCCAGAAAACAGAAGTCATTCATAACATGACCATTTAAAAATTAGGGAAAAGGTAGCAAATTTTTGCTCACCCACCAAGAGAAGTTCAACAAATAACCTAAAAAGAAAGTTCATTTCACTACACTAGTTTACCATTCTTTCTCATTTTAAGTTTTATTTCTACTAGTTCAAGCAAAGCTCAGTAGCTGCCCTCCATTCCTGCACAGCCTCAGGGGTGCAGGCTGTTTACCATAGCCATGTTTTCAGTTGTAAATGTTGACCTGATCAACACCATAAAGCCATTTACTGGGAGCTGACACAATAGCATCAGCTCCAGTAAAACACCTAAAAAATTAGCAAGTCAATTTAGAGGGAAAACCAACTCCCCACCAAATCCTATTCAGACTTGCAGCTTCTCTCCAGGCCAAAACATACAGACAGCTACTCCCAGGCAGGCCTCCACTTTGTAATGGTAACAGAACAATTTAAAAGGATTGGAGATGGAATTTCAGGGCTAAGAAGCTCATTTGGTGTTTTTGAAGCATCTTTACAGTTGCAGTGCTGGAAGTAAGACACAGAGGAATACTGCCTGCTGCACTGGAAATACTGAGACAAACGGATAATGGAAAAGCTCCCACCCAAAAAGTAGGCTGCAGAAACTGAAGCAGCACCACACGGTGCTCTGAAGTGTGTGGCACTCATCACAGTTTTTGTTTCAATACCATGTGCAGTGGCTACCTCAAAGTACTCCAAGGGCTTTCATACTCCCCATACCCAGTCTCCTTCATCCAAAAGTAGAAGGCAGTATGTTAAACCTTTACATTAATTGCAGCATAGATCCTCTTAGATTCAACAGAAGATGTTTCTAATTCTGCTCTGGTCTAACATTCAACCTAACCTTACCCACCTATGTGAGGACAGCCCTGTAGAAAGCAGAACTGTAGAGCTGGCAGCATGCACTCAGAAAAGCAGCTTTTCCTGATATGATTTGTGGCAATGTTCTTCTGAAGTAGCAAGGGCAAGTTTGCTTTAGGAGTTTGTTTTTATGCTAGGCTCCCACTATCTGTATTTCTTCACTCTTACTGTGCAGCAATTAATTCCCTTCACCAAACTAACAATGACATCTGGGAAAGTTACTGAATCAAACACAGTGGAGCAAAAGCACAGCTCCAAAACCATAAGCTCTATATCATGAAGCAGCTGAAAAGAAGTTTCTTATTACATAGGGCAGAATCAGGAATTACATCAGAGATCACAAGCTAATGCTCAATGGACAATACTTACACCTGCTGAAGTGAGAAAGGGAATCTTAGTAAAATCCACAAGAACCACATGCTCAAAAGACCTGAGACAACTTTTTCCCTTTTCACATAAAAAATTAGTACCACAAAA
This sequence comes from Picus viridis, assembly GCA_033816785.1. Lineage (NCBI taxonomy): Eukaryota > Metazoa > Chordata > Aves > Piciformes > Picidae > Picus > Picus viridis. The sequence goes on along the minus strand of CM066574.1, from coordinate 17,288,350 downwards.
TAATGAATGTTTTTAGAGCAATTACATCCACCCAGGTAAGATTCTGAGAACAATGAAATGATGTTTTGATTACAAATGGCTTTTAAGGCCATGCTAATATATTAAAAAGCTTACCTTGTAGAGACCAAAGAAGCCCAGGTCCCGCAATACAGTGAGGGCACTAACTCGTGGACCTGTGGTAATTTCTCCAGCCACCTGTAATCGAATCTTGACAATTTCCAGTGGATTGGTGAAGATCACTTGAGAACCTCCAGCCTGAAATTAGAAGAGGAAGGCAGTGCATTAAGCCATTACATCATTTGTTACTTTTAAGAGAGCCACTGTTAATCCTGCTGCAGTCAAGCTATCAGCAGACAAAAGTTTTAGTGTCAGTTAATAAACTGAAGCTCACAAGGCTTCCACCCTCCTCCAGTCAGGGTAAACAGAGGTCAGCCACTGCAGGATACTGCAGTACATCAGACACTAGCACAGTTCTTGCTGCAAGAATACATTCACCAACAGCAATTTATGCAAGATTGACATGCTAAGAACACTGTAAAGCAGGTAATGAAGTGAAAGGAAGAATTAGTTACTGAGTAAAGAAACTGAGATGTGGATGCCAGTACTGAGAAAGTGAAAACATTATTCACAGATTACTCATCTTGTCCAACTTCCCTGCAGTCAGCAGGGACATCTCCAACTAGGTCAGTCTGTCCAGGCACACACCAAGTCTGATCTTGAATGTCTCCAGGGACAGGGCTTCATCCACATCCCTGGGCAGGGTGCTCCATTATTTCACCAGTCTCATTATGCAGAACTTCCTCCTGATGTCCAACCTAAATTTACCCTGCTCATTTCAAACCATTGCCCCATATACTCCAAGCCATTCTAAACAGTCCTTCCCCAGCCTTCCTGCAGGTGCCCTTCACATATTGAAATGTAGCTATAAGGTCTCCTCACAGCCTTCGCTTCTCCAGGCTGAAGAGCCTCAGTTATTTCAGCCTGTCTTCATAGCAGAGGTGCTCAGGCCCTCTGATCATCTTTGTGGCCATCCTCTGGACCTGCTCCATCAGGTCCATGTCTCTCCTGTGTTGGGGGCCCCAGAGCTGGACACAGTACTCAGACTTTCTTGAGGAGTAAATGTCTGGCAGAAGCTTTTTCATGAATTCATAAAACAAAACACATGGATTCCTAAGACCAGAACTGCAGGTATAATGTGTTGGGTTTTTTAATCCATTGAACTACCTATTTCAGTGCCATTAAATGCTGCTTGATTCCAGAATTGGAGCTCCACATCATTATTTGAGCACCAGGAAACAAAGATGACGTGGTTTACAGATTGAAGGATTCTATTAATCAAGAGCTGCTAAGAATTTTTAACACATCTCTCTCCATTTGTTGGGAAGACATCACTCAACTGATTTGGAAAGACTCCCTGCTTACTCTCCTGAAGTTCATCTCATACACAGTTATTCAATGTGAGACATAACCTTTCTGCTAGGCTGGCAGATCCCGAGTTAGAAGTTTGAAAGGAAAACCCCAAAATTTGAAAGGAGAACCCCAAAAAGTGAACAAAGAAAACCAAAATCTGAAACAAGAACCCCCAAAATTTGAAAGAAGTAAAGCAGTTCAACTGCATCAGGCCCAAATTCAATAGTATCATTATAATTTCTGTTCATTTCTTCATTCTGTGACCTAATAGCTGTGCCATTCTCTAGGTTCTGAAAACACACAAGCCATGCAAAGGGCAAAGCAGCATGACTGAGACTGGACATTAGGAAGCAATTCCTCCCCATGAGGGTGGAGAGGCACTGGAACAGGTTGCCCAGAGAAGTTGTGGAGGCTCCAAGCCTGGCAGTGTTCAAAGGCAGGTTGGCTGGGGCCTTGAGCAAGCTGGGCTGGTACGAGGTGTCCTTGCCTATGGCAGGAGGGTTGGAACTAGATGATCTTAAAGGTCCCTTCCGAGCCAAACCATGCTATGACTCTATGAAAAAGCAATAAGCTGCATTTAAAAGCACTTGCATCTAGCCATGCCTAGCATGTGAACTCTGAGTGCACATCTTTTTTAAATTACCCAAATGTTAGAGGAATTAATCACAGCTCAGATTGACTATCATTCAAAATACAAGATATGAGCAGTAATATGGTTTAAATAATGTGCTGAAGAAATGGCAAATCACACCAATAGCTACTCTTGCCTACCACTTAGGCTGAGCATACACAGTGTGGTTACAAATTAAAGTCTTTACATAACCCCCAAAATATCCCAAATGTTTCCTATTTTGACCAGAAAAAAAAAGAAAGTAGGCTTTAGTGTAACTCAACTGGTTTTGACTTTCAAATTGGCACAATTTAATTTAACTGCTTTTACACCAAACCAGAATCCTGGTACACATAAAACTGCTATCCCTGTTGCCATCAGAAATTAGACTGATAAACTACTTGGCACATATGCTGACTTCAGGGTTGCACTCAAAATGAAAGCTATTAAGTAAGCATTCCAAACAAACAAACATTTGCTTTTTTCTTCTTATCTTGCAAAGTCCCATAATAAAAAAACCTAACAAAACCGAAACCAAATCAAACCCAAACTGGAAAGGTCCTTAGAGTGACTTACAAATTCCTATTTAATAAATATTTTGGTCTATGGTTACGAATATTAAGTGTTTCTACATGCCACCACACACAGAGTCACAAAATGGTTTGTGTTGGAAGGGACAGACAAAGGTCATCCAGTCCAACTCCCCGGCAGCCAGCAGGGACATCCTCCTCTAGATCTGGTCGCGGAGAGCCCTGTTGAACCTCACCTTGAATATCTTCAGCGATGGGGCCTCAACTACCTCCCTGGGCAACCCGTTGCAGTGTTCCACCACTCTCACGGCAAAGAACTTGTTCCTCACATCCAATCTAAATCTGCTCTTGTGTCATTTCAAACTATTGTCCCTTATCCTATCACTACAGGCCTTTGGAAATAGTTCCTTTGCAGCCTTCTTGTAGGTCCCTTCAAGTACTGGCAGGCTGCTATTAGGTCTCCACGGAGCATTCTCCAGGCTGAACAACCCCAGCTCCCTCAGTCTCTCCTCTTAACAAAGGTGCTCTAGCCCCCTGATCACTTTTGTGGTCCTCTGGACCTTCTTCATCAGGTCCATGTCACAGAATCATAGAATCAGTAAGGTTGGAAGAGACCTCAAAGATTATCAAGTCCAACCTGTCACCCAAGACCACATGACTACTAAACCATGTCGTTCCTGTGTTGCAGACATCTCCAACTAGATCAGGAGATGCATCTAGGCTGGGCATGCAAAAATAAACAGTTATATCTGCTAGGAACTGAAGTACTTCCAATTTCTTTGACTGCAGAAATTACTTGCTTTTATTCTCATTCAGAATCAGATCAGGGTGTCCCTGCTGACTGCAGGGGCATTGAGCAAGATGACCTTTGAGAGCCCCTTCCAACCCAATTCATTCTGTGATTCTGTGACACAAACTTGCAGCATTAGATATTTGTGGCTCTGAGTAAATCACACAAGACTTCCTCTGCTTCAGCTTGCTATTAGAAAAACGGGGATATTATTAGTTACCCACCTCACTGCCTTAAAATTTTTACAGCACTTGAGACCTGCATGCACCAGGCATTACTCAAAAGATTACTGGTTTGGCTGCCCACAAAGCAGGTCTGAAGAAAGACACTGGAAATTTCCAATGAAGTCATTCCACAAAACTGTCCAGATGCTAGGCCACGACTCCCTGAACAACCTTTGTCATCCTCTGAATCTGATCAAAGATACACTCCAAAAATCAAACAATGAATAACTGAAAGCGATCAGCCTGACAATACCTGAGAGAGGGTCTCGGTAGGAGGGTTTCTACCACCTGCCTGCTTTGTGATGGAGGGGAAGGTTGGTTTATCAGCCCTGCAGAGCCAGTTCTAGCAGTAACAAGCACAGCTGCCTAGTGGGGAGCTTTCTGTTATTTAACCATCTATGCTGGTAACTGTAACTCCCTACTCTCAAACTCGGGGGGAAGAAAAGAGGAGTTGGCTACTATACTCTCTAATGAAATTATTTCTTGCTTGTCTAGTACTGGTAACTCCTATTGTGTTATTCATCATCATAGGATGTAAGAATCTCATAAATATTAATGGTATTTCCTCCCAGTGCTCCTGTGAGGAAAGTACAATGACTCCAGTTTTACAAGAAGGGGATTTGAGGTAAAGAGGTTAATTGCATGCCCAGTGTGTGCATCCCACCCAACTCCTAAGAGTCTCTATATATACCCTGATCTCCAAACCAGCAGCATAAATCACAAGCATGGCTTTTGTCTTCTGTCTGAGTTTTTACATTATGAATATCATGAAAGAAATCTCATCCATCTATTTTTTCCTTCAGTCTCTTCAAGGTGCTGGTACAAACTGTGACGGGGAAAAAAACCCCAAACAAACCCAATCAAAACATCATCAGCACATCACATCACGCTGCTCATTCATTCTCTTTAGCCAGAAGCTGAGGAACGTTCCCCTCTTTGCTAACTTCTGCAGCTAAAAGCCTGTCTCATTTTAAAATTTCAAAACATGCTACCAAAGGTCAGGATTTCAATTTTGATTTTAGCCAGAAAAATCAGAGTTTAAGCTCAGGTTGCTCACACTTAATGATTTCTCTGCTAAGTGTCACAAGAATCAACTGCATCAACTGTTTAATATAGATGGCTTCCAGTAACACCAGCTTTTCTATACTGAATCATAGAACTACAGAATAGTTTGGGTTGAAAGGGACCTTTAAAGATCACCTAAAACAAGGCCCCTGCAGTCAGCAGGGACATCCACAACTAGACCAGGTTGCTCAGAGCCCCATCCAACATGCTGAATGTTGCCAGGGATGGGGCATCTACCACCTCTCTGGGTAGCCTGTGACAGCGTTTCATCACCCTCAATATAAAAAAGTTCTTTACAACAGGGGAGATTCAGACTACATTTGGTTTAAAACCATCCGCCCTTGCCCTGTTGCAAAGGGCTCTACTAAAGAGTCTGCTCCCATCTTTCTAATAAACCCCCTTTAAGCATGGAAAGGCCACAGTAAGAACTCCCTGGGACCTCTCTTCTCTAGACTGAAGTTACAAACTTGAATGCCCTCAGCTCTGGTTTACTTGGCATCTCTTCTAGTCTTTTTTTCTTTTTAGGAAATAAATGAACAGACTGTAAAAGCAAATGTATTTTGGTTTTAGTTACTGTCACCTGATTAAAATAAAACCTGCATAGATATTTATACCTGTAAGGGCCTACAAAGGGTCCATATTACCCTGAAATAACATCTGACCTCATCACAAGCACTTCTGGTCTCGAAGCAAAGCAAGAAAATAAAAGGAAAATACCTCTGTCATCTGAGAATCCCTCATGCATACACAGCTAGAAATATGCATGCCTATAAAATGTTCAGTGTGCTTTACCAGCTGGCTATGCATCCATAAACATGAAATTATTTAAAACAAGCCTTTTTCCCCCCCCTTTCATTTTTGGAGTTCTTCAGATGTGCGCTTGGTATGATATCACCCAACACCTCTCGATGGCAGTATAGCCTTGTACAGTAGTAATACAGCACTGTCTGTCGCATGCCTCCTCTTTCCTCCTTCACTACACAGAAGGGAGAAACAGAAACAGTTGAGCTATTTTAACTTTTTTTTTGTCCACGGGGAAAAAAAACCCAACCCACACTGCGTAGTGAACAAAGAAACCACACAACAGTTTTATAACAACTGCTTAGGAAATAAGAATGTTTTCTACTTCTTCGTATGTTCAAATCACCTTGCAATAAACTGTCCTGGAAAATAAACAGGTTTGCAACCCCCTTCATTACTCTCAGACAAGTAATTCCTGTTCTTTTTAATGTAACTGCTTTTTGTACCCTTATGAGATTAGATAAGAAATGAGCACACCAGACCCAACTGTCCTAGGGCTTTCACATCTCCATTTGAAAGCTTCAAGTGTAGCTTCTGATGAGAATACAGCTTGCAATTCCAGAAGAGAATTCTGTGTTTTCCATACCAGAGGCAAGTATTAGATTCTTTCTCTTTCATCACTAGTGACCTGCTCTTGTGCCTTTAACTAACCATATTACCTACCTCAAATCATAGCCCTTTTCTTGTTCTCAGCTAAAAGCATTTAAGGTCAGCCTAGATCTTTCCTCTACAGCTCATCTGACTTGTCACAGATCCCCTTTTAAGGTTTCATGGATGAAGAAAAGATTACTCATGCTATTTGAGTGTTAGTATTTCCCAACAATATCACCCAGGGATAGCAATTATGGCAATTAATGGCAACTATTAAAACACATAAGCAACCTATTAGAGAATTATCCAAAAACAACCTCTGCAAAAGAAATCTTCCACGATGTCTGGGCTATTTGTTCACCTGACAAAAAAGACAAGCAGGTGCAAGTTCCAAAACTTCCAGTCCACTGCTGATCACACTCAGTCACACCAAATATCAAGCACTGTCCCACTCCCTTACTCTTGCAGCTTGTTTTCCTGTGCATTTGCTAGGATACATTAATCCTAATTAAAGCCTACCTTCCTAAAAGTGCTGAGCCTCAGATACACAAAATATTGTTCCCTGTCATAAAACCCCCAAAACACCTAAATTAAAAATACACTCAAGAGATGTAAAAATCAAAGAATTACTATCCTCATTGTATAATAAAGGGCAACTAAAACACAGAACTATGCAATGATTTACTACAAAACCACATACTAACTCTAAGGCAGAAGCCAGATTTACGGAGTGCCACTGCAGTGCTGCAAACTGCCTCCAAAAGTCTGATCCCAAGAGCATCAGATGAATTACACCAAGCTGCTGCAGAGCTGATTTCACTGTGGATGTGTCTGCTCCCAGCAAAGCTACTGAGTAACAGACGTAGGTCCAAAGTAACTTTTTCTTATAGCTTTCAAAGATGACAACCTTCATGATGTGGTGCTGTATGTAAAGGGCAAAGCAGGCTGGATTCTCAAAGCTTGGTTCTATGTTAAATCTTCTGTTGATAATGGCAGGCTTCAAAAGCCCAGACGAACCATTTTATGCTGTTTTGTCTCTTCTGGTCTGTGGTCCTATCCATAGAGGAGTCTGATAGCCCCTTCAGCAACAGGAGTTCATCTAGTAAATACCTTTTCTTCAGATCATGAGATTTCCTGAGCCCTCAATCATCTGCTTTTCACTACCCTGACCAGCCTAGCACAGAAACAGCTTTCATGCTGCTCAAGCAGAACTGTGTTTCTCTCCAGCTAATCCTTGTCTTCCAAGGACAGCGTTCTCTTGATCTGGCTGCAGCTTTACTTTGGGCAGCTCAACCAGCAAGGGCTGCTAGAATCACAGCCTTGTTAACATCCAAGCGTACATAAAACATAGAAGTAAGCTCTTCTGAAGGCTCACGGAGAAGCGCATGTAACTAAAATTACAATTAGCAGGAAGAGAAGCACAGACTGATTTCCAAGACTCAGATACAACTTGTGACAATTGCCCTATGATGGCCAAACAGAAACAAACAGGAGGATGGTTTGTTTAGAAGCACTGACCACGCCTGCAGTGAGGGGGTAAAAATAATTACCTTGTGGGTTTGATATTTTCCACGTTATAGGTAATTCAGTTCTTAGAAGCCTAGCCAAAAAATCAAAGTGGAGCCTACTTGATTGGCATTATAAAAGCAATTAACTTACAGACTTGTCAAATATGTTAACATTTGGCTCTGTCTGCTCTACTTGTCTATTTTGACTAGTTGTAGAATCATTTAATGATTTACAGACCTTTCAAGTCTTAAGGCATGGTAGCTGTATTAAAACTGTGAGCCATTATTTCTTGGTCACATCATAAATTACTGTGATATGATAAATATCTTCTTATTTCTCATAGAAAGCTAGATTTTTTAACTCCTGATTGGAGTTTAGGGCTTTGTGTTTTAGTCTTGGTTTAGTTTGGGGTTTGTTTTTTTTTGAACCTGCAATGGTAAACACGAAAATATTTTACTGCCAGTAAAAGGAGTCATGAAACAAAGGGATGTGGTAATAAAACTGCAGCTGTCAAATACATGTTTTGAACTATAAGGTATGTTCACAGAAAATTATTATATCTCTGATATAATAGGGGAAAAATACATTTTAAATGGAAAGAATATTAAGTATGTTGGAGGGGGCAGAAAGGCCTTTTATAGAATTCAGCATTGTGAGGCTCTGCTATTAGAAACATATTAACCTGAACCTACCCTCCTTTCACAGCTCAAAAAAAAAATTTTACCTCCCTCTTTTTTGTCTTTTTTTTTTTTTCAAAGGGGAGAAAGGAAATGAAAAGGAAGGAAAAGTGGAAAACACCTCTAATTTGTTATGGGAAAATACCTGTGGAAAAGGAATTAAATTAATCCAAAAGCAAATTTCAAAACAGAGTGAAACCATGGTCTGCTCAATTCCTTAGTGGCTTCAGGAAAGGGCAGATTAAACTGGTGTCACTGGGTGAACACTCAGCAAACTGTAGTTCTTTTTAAAATATCCAAACCTGCAAGGAAATGTGAAGTCAAAAAAACAAAACAAAACAAGCAGGAACTCTACAGGAACTTCCTCAACCTGTGGTACAACCTCTTGGAAGGGCTATCATGTTATTCTATGTCATCCTCCCAAACTCCATTGTAAGGCTTAGCTCTAAAATCAGCTGAAAATTAATCAGAGACAATTAAAGCAGAGCAGTGCTGAAATACAACGGATTTGCAAGTGTGAAGTTAAATTTAAGTCCAGATCTAGCTGGGTTGTTTCTTGGGTTCAGTTAGTTGAAATTAATTTTCAGCATACTGAAAATAACTCCAATTACAGCGGTTCAGAAGAGAAAGCTACACTTTAAAAATACCCAATTAATTACAGTATATTCTGTTACATTATATTAATTATGTTAAATAGACTTTTAACATAAAATTTATGCTAAAAGAAAATAGATTCAAATTTAATCAAGGGGGGGGGGGGAATTATTAGGAACTTGTGAACATTTCCTTAAACAAGAAATGTGGATGTACCGATGCAGGTAGAGCTCCACTTGAACAGAATGGAAATGAAGATTCCCTGGCTACAGGGAGAGGAGACCTCTGAGAATAAATCTGTTCAAGAGATTTATGCCATTTGCTTTCAAAGCTAAATTTGAGCAACTATCAAGATGACCATCATCCCTCAACTGTCTCAACAAACCACAGCAAAACTTTCCTGTGCAACAGCAGTTGGCTCTTTTGTTCAGACATACAGGCAGAGATTATTTTTTATCCCCGGCATACGTAACGTTCACTTTCACTTTACCTTATGAAAGTAAGGTAAGCACGAAGGCTTATGCTCAGCTTTCCTTGCCAAACAGAATAGAATTTGATCAGATTTGGGTTTCTGACTAATGAAAATAAGTACGAAACCTTCCTTTAGTCTACAACTTTGAAATGCCTGCATTTTTGCACACACCCTCTACCTCCACTGCAACGCAGCTCAGCTGTGGACTTTTATCTTTATTACTCTCTGAAATAGAAATGTTGTAAGCAGATTAACAAAACTATTTGCACTGGATTAGTTATTTGGCACAATTCATCTGGAATTTCACATCAGAGTCCTTCAGGAAAATTCACTCCGGGCAGGATTTTTGCGCTTTCTAGACGAACTCCATCTTAACCGTATCTAACATTCCGTAGTGGAGTTGAAGTTGTCCAAGCAGGTCCAATATGTTTTAACTTTATTACAATTCCCATAAAGTCTCCAGAAATATGCCTCAAATTGTCTTGACAACTTAAATAAAAGCAGATCTGTACGGGGTCTGTAATTGTACCGCGCCATACGATTGAGACTGGCTAATAGTGAGCGCACACTGAGCAGCTGGGATGAAAAAGAATGTGTGTGTGTGCGCGCTTGGGGAGAGGAGGGAGAGCAGAAGGAAAGCTTAATAAAGCAGAATGCTTTTTCCCTTTTCTTGCTGAAAATTAAGCTTAATTGTATTACTAGAGTCAGACAGGGCAACACATATTGCATAGCTATTGCTTTGGAGTCATGCTAGAATATTTCTGTTTTTTTTTAGTATTTTCGATGTGGTTTATGATCATTCATTATTTTGCATCTTCACATCTCTTTCCTGGTTACTTCCAGACACACAAATGTTTTGGGGTTTTTTTTGGTGTGTGCGTTTGTTTATGTTTTTTTTTTTGTTGTTTTTTTTTTTTTTTGTTTTTGTTTTTAATTACAAAAAAAAAAAAAGGAACTACTTTATTTAAGGAACTAAGGAAAACAACTTAGTGTTAAAGGTAACAACCTCAACCTCCCCCCAAAATAGTATTTATGCCACGTTTACAGAGTTTTCAATAGGTTAATAGAAATCAAAATGTAAGAATGAGGAGTGCTGCTGTATCCAAAAAATTACATTGTTTTTGACAAAAAGGCTTTTTTAACAAAAGCCCTAAAGTGAATTAAGTTTAAAAGAAGCAAGCAGCTCAGCTCAGTATGCCTAGTGATTACTTTTTTTTATTTAAAACAGAAAATGAATTGGAAGACTGTGGAAAAAAAAATAAAAGCTTACAAAACCTTCAAGATTATTGCTATTACAAAAAAAAAAAAAAAGTAAATCATAATCTCAAGTTGCACTTACAGCTTACCCTGGAACATCCTTTTATTAAAGAACCCCTGAAGGTAAGTCAGAGCATTAGCAGAAATCAAACCTAGCATACTTGTGCACTTTTTCATTCAAGGGGGTCGTCAGATTCGTGGTTTAGATGCTCAGCAGATCCTAGCTCTAAAATACCATTCCACTACGTCTTGGAACTGAAGCTTTTTACTAGCCTCATAATGATAAAGGCTGTATAGGATTTGCACGAGTCATGAGAGCCCTAAAAGCACAGCAGAGAGCAGAGTTCATGGTGGGCGTCAGGCACGGTGCAAATCTGGAAGCTACAGATATTTTTATAGGTAACAAATCCCACAGTCTTGCAAACAAAAGAGCTGGAAATTTGGCGTTTGTCATTTACATTAACAACCCTCCTTAAGATTCCGTAGGAAAACATAAAGGTTACACTTTTAATTATATTCTTGGGGGTCTCAAAGGAAAATAAATCTCAAACCAACCTATCACTTTCATCTTCACATAATAAAACGCTATGAAACAGGCTGTTAACTGAACTAAGTGCGACCAGGTCATGAAGTAAAAGATCTATTTTCTTTCTTCTCTTTTTTCCCCCTTTTTTTCTTTTTTTCAGGATAGAAAACAGTTTACAAAACAGAAAAAGACTTGTTCAATGAAACAATCAGCTTTAGTTACAAGTGCAAAAGTCAGCCATGTGTACTAATTCTCAGTAATTATGATGCAAAGCGAAGTCCTTGGGGACTTAAAAGTCAACGCCTGGCAATGGTTGGGCAAACAGCAGAGTGGAGCTACTCAGGTGATACTGACCCTTTCAAAGCCCTTTGTGTTACTGAACAACCCAAACCATCCAAGTATCAGCTCTGTCCTCCCTTTCTTAGCTATTCATGCTACACAGTACTGGCAGGGCTGGTATTTCAAGCATTAAAATCTCACAGGCATCCCGGCACACAGCCCTTGCACGAGCAATGCATACGTTCCAAGGAAAGAGGCACTGAAGGAGGAAAACTGAACATCTGTGTTTGGAACAAAAATCACAGCTGAGTATTAAGATGTGGAGAGTGGAGAAAGGTGATAGGGTAGGTGTCTTGGATAAAATTCATCTTATTTGGCTGCCCCTTTTTAGACTCCATTCCTGTCCATTCTACAGAAATGACTACTGTATTGTGTAGAGGAGGTAAAAACCCAAAGCTTGAAAGCAGTCAACAGCATCCTTAGTGTTTCCACACCGCAACCACAGCTTTCATGTCAGCTTAAATGAGGACAAAGTCAGGCCCATACAACACTGAGAGCTACAGCAGCAAGTTTGTCTTTGGCATCCCATATTTCATGCATGTATGTAGACCATGAGAGAAAAATTCACCCCCCAAAAAAACCCCACAAGGCACCACTTATAATGAGAGTCTCTGTTGCTAGTATGAATTGGGTTTAAAATTACAAAAAAAAAAAAAAAAAAAAAGAAAAAGCCCAAAGGCCACCTGCAGAAAAGACAAGTTGCAACCTATCTACCTGGCACTAGGCTATGCCCTTAAGTGGAGCATTCCAGTTAAAAGGAAACTCGAGGCATTCTGCCACCACACATCCACTGCTACAACTTCGTGCAGCATCTCGCTGCTAATATAGATTTCAAACAGCAAATAGGAAAAGGCAACATTTACAGAGGTTTAAAACGCATCTCTCTCTTCAAGCAGTTCTTTTAGTTCACAATGAACTGCTGGCAAAAAGCTTGCTGCAGCATTCTCCTGAATGACAGGTCTCTGTAAAGAGTCCTTTTTGTATTGCATTAAAAAAAATTCACAGCAGTCTGTAAAAATAAAAACTCTAGATCAAATGACACTTTAAATGAACATGTTGCTGAATTCTCCATGGCTGCTATGTTCACAAGACATTTTATTAGTGTAAGGGGCAAATATTTCTTTTACTCAGCAAGCACTTTATTGCATTTTTCCTTCATTTACGGCATGCTTTTTATTTAGGGCTTTAGAGACCCACATTCTTTTCTCCCTCCCCTTCTTTTTTTTTCTTCTCCCCTGAATGCTCCTAAAGTTACAGAACAAGGGGATCCTACCTGGCACTCTACAACAGGTCAGTGATCAAACAGAAGGAGCAGTGAGACAGCAGCCAAATTCTGCCCCATCTCCTGAGAATTACAGAAAGCCAGGGCTTCTCAGCCTGCAACTGCACCCGAGGCTCAAATAATCATAGCACACTCTCTGCAAGCACATACAGCACAAAATCTCCGCACCTACTGAGGCTAAGACACAAGCATTCGTTTTTAAGATGCTGCTTGCTGTAGTTTTTGACACAAGTAGATGCTGCTTGAACATGTGACCTCATCTGTCTTATGACAGCAGAAACAAAGACAGATTGAAAATACACCAACACTGCTCTGCCCCAGTGATCAAAGCTGGTTTAAATAAACAGTGTTCTTTATCTGTGAAGTGCACTGGTCTTTGAACAACTATTCATTTCACCTAAAGTATTTACATTTGCTTGAACAAAATCAATATACCAGATAAAATAAGCCGTACTATGAACAGACAGAACTAGACCAAACTGTGAAGTATTTTCATTTACCCAGTAATATGCCAGTTGGTCATTAAGATACTATTTTGTGCAAGCAAAACACTGTTAAAAAAAGCCCAAAACCTTAGTGGGTTTTAAGTACAGCCTACATTCAGGAATGCATTATGTATAGAGTTAATATCACCCAGCCTACGTCTGCTAGGAACTCAAAGAAGCATGAGTAGTCCTTGCCATTTCAAAAAGCCAGTATCACTGCAAAAAAGTGAAAATTAGTGGGTGCAATAACACATCAGCAAAGAAGTGACGTGGCAGAGTGGGTGCCACAAAGCGGTAACTCATTATTAACTTCTGGAAAGGTTAGCATGAATCCTCTTCAGGCCATAAACTACAGCCAACGTGAATAAAAGACACATTCGTTATTAAGGAAACGAAAGTCTCAGAGGCGAGAATTAAACAGCACAGTTAAAAGGCAAGATGCAGAGTAACATTTACCCTTTCATCAAGAAGGGATGGCCTATCTAGGAAAGAAGTGAGATGCTCTGGCAGAGTCTGCTCTCGAACCAGATCTGTGGTTGAACAGAAGTCTTAGTCCCTGGAGTTAACACGCTGCACATTCACCCATCTCATAGGAAGGAAATTAAAGGTACTTACACAGCCACCAGCAAGAATTTCTGCGGCCAATGGGACAGAACCATCTTTAGTCATAAACTTATCTCTCACAAAATCATTAACCTTAAAAACAAAACAAACCACAAGCATTTAGGAAAGCTGACAAATTACAAGGTTGGAGAAAAGACTCATCAGCTGCAAATTCTGTGCCACTGAGAATGCAAACAACAGCCACGAAGCTACCAAACTAACAGGTAACAAACAAATCTTAGATTTTATGTGAACTATGGTAAAGCTACGGCTTTGTTTTGCACAAAGATTTGCAGCATAGTTGAAAGATTCATTAGTGAGATAACAACTGCTGATTAAATAGAAAAATCATTACCTGCAAATGAATGGTAAAAATCATTTGCGAAATGCTCGCTGGATTTACAATTGCAAATACAATTTCAAGTTCATATCAGAATGTCCAAGAATAAGTTATTAAATAATACAATCATCATCTGAAAATTAATGATAAAACCATTTAGGAAATGCTCACTGGGTGCACAAATGTAAACACAATTTCAAGTTCCTATCAGAATGCTCAAGAATAAGTTATTGAATGATAAAATTCTGGTCTGAAAATGAATGATAAAATCAATTAGGAAATGCCAGCTGGGTTTACAAATGTAAATATAATCTGAAGTTCGTATCAGAATGTTCAAGAGTGAGTTTTAACGCAACAGTAATTCAATTAATAGCATTAAGCACCTTTCTAGTCTTTAAAATGCATTAATATTAGCCTTGGTGAATAGTAGCTTGTAGGTGAATAACCAATACATTGCGATTGGGTTATAACAAGAAATTCTTAAGTGCCTTAAAATCACTCAGAAGTAATAATTAGAGAAGTAAAACATTTAGAGGGAAAAAAATGCATGAATAAAGGTTCCTTTCTTAATCCTTTCCTACCAACACCTCACTATATGTTCCTATGACATTATCTCTGCTTGCACTAGGGTTAAACATGTGGATATATAAAAACAAAAGCCCTCCAAGTCCAATAAATACATAATGATTCCTTTTTGCTAAGAAGTGAAACCAAAGGCTTGTGCTACTTACAACAGCAGATGAGTTGAACAAGTCTAATGAGCTTGGAATAGTTTGGAATGAGTCCAAAAATGAGCTTTCAGTAAGATTCTTAAATGTATCTCTCATCCCTCTCTCCCTCCTCTCTCTCCCTCCATCTCCCCTATCTCCCTATCCCTATATATCTGTATATATCTTGTATGTCACTTGCAATGCTCACAAGTCCATTATAAACAGCTGCTTTGTGCTTTTGATAATTAAGTTAGTATCAAGCAAAACTGATGGAGTACATTCTGCCACACTGCTGACACATTAAGGATAAAAACCTTTTAGCCTGCTAATTGTAATTACATGGATTTTACAACATGGAGAAATGTGAAAATAATCAATTTGCAAACTTACTGTAAGTTTTATGGCCTTCTCTGGTGCTACTCCTAATAGCTGTGGCAACAGACCTGTAACATAGAAAGAAGAGATTTCAGTGCATTGAGTAACTTGGTATTAACTAAACAAATCAACAAATATATGCAGAGATCACCACCTAGAAATGGGCAATTCTGACAGCAATTTTATGTTATTATATTTAATGAGAGCACTTAAACATTCCATTTTGAGATTAAACTTTGTGCTACCATTTCAAGTGCTACAACTGCCTCTATGTATTTGTTTCTTTAGCTTTTTTAAAATCAGTGATATTAGGTCACTTTTCATTTACAGGCAGATTTGCCAACTGTGTTTCAAGCACCCTGTTCTAAACCAACTCTGATTTTCTTCACCTTCACAGAAAAATGAGGAGTTTCTAATTAATTCTGTGAGATGCATGGTGCATCCACTTCAAAAATCATGAGTGAAATACCTTTTTTGGGGAAAAAAATAGCCTCGGATGGCAGGACCCAAGGGGATAGGAATCAAAATAATGCAAAACGTTCAAACGTGTATGACTGCATTCTTAAGCTCTTTGCCCAGATTAAAACAAAGGAAGTTATGCAGCTTTCTTTCCAGCTATGGAATTTCCTCTTTTGTTGGAAGTGATGCACCACAGAGCTGGAGGTGGGAATCTCTGACTGCCAGCTTCACTTGTTTGAAGTGAAAAGTCGATATTTTGTCAATTTTTGGATGACATGACCTAAAAATAGGCAAAGCTTACCAACTAAGCCTGGGGCTAGAGTGGTGCTGCCAGCATTCAGCAGCATAATAAAATTAGGACACCTTTCAGAAGTAGAAAATCATCCTGGCGTGAGTTCCTAGTGCAGACCCCCTTTGACATCACATATACAGATACTACTACACTTAAGCTATATGGCTTCGAAGTTACAGCTTACCAAATAAATTGCAGAAAAAGAAATTTCTAGAAGTATCAAGACATAAAATTATTAAAACAGTCCAGCTGGGGGCTGTGCAAACACAGGACAAATTAAACCCCTTTTCACTCAGCTGAACTGAAGATGGCTTTTTAACCATTTTTCAGCTCCCAGCTCTTTGCATTTGCAAAAGGAACTTGTAAAATCTCAGGAAAAACAAGTTTATCTTGGCACAGGGTTTGTTTTCTTTTTCCCATCTGCTCCCTTCCTCTTGCGCTCAGATCTGAATGGGGCTGTTAAGAGTCAAAACTTTCCATGAAACTTAACTGTGGAAGAGAATTATTAAATAGAATAGGTAGTTACCAAAAAGAAACAAACAAAAACCCAAAACCCCAGCACCTACAAAAAAAAAAAAGAGACCAAAACAACAACAACAAAGCCAAACAAATAACAAGCCCCAAACAACCCAAACTGAACAATTAAACCCCCAGAGTATTCTTCTCTTTTTCTCTCTCTACTTTACAAATTATTTTATAGTATAAAAGTACTTTCTACGTTTAATTACAGATAATGCTGTGTATGTCTACTGCAAGATACCATAGAATCATAGACTGATGTGGGTTGGAAGAAACCTCTGAAGCTCATCTAGTCCATCGCCCCTGCAGTCAGCAGGGATATCCTCCACTAGATCTGGTTGCTCAGATCCTTGTCCAGCCTGACCAGCCTGAATATCTGAATATCTCCAGGGATGGGGCCTCAACTACCTCCCTGGGCAACCTGTTGCAGTGTTCCATCACCCTCATGGTGCAGAACTTGTTCCTAACATCCAATCTGAATCTGTTCATCTCTCATTTCAAACCATTGCCCCTGGTCCTATCACTGCAGGCCTCTGGAAACATCCCTCTGCAGCCTTCTTGTAGCACCCTTCAGGTACTGGAAAGCTGCTATTAGGTCTCCATGGAGCCTTCTCTTCTCCAGGCTGAACATCTAAAGAAGGCAGCATTCATTTTAATTCTACATTTTACATCCTGGCCAGATACCAGCTAGTCCTACTGTCTCCACCATTTCAGGAAGGTAGGCAGACTCTTCATTTGTTCTCATACCTATGTAATTGAGTTATCTGTAAGTGATACCTGTGCATTCTATACGTTATGACCATCAAAACTAAATTCTCTTCTCATGGGAGGCCAAATTTCTCTCTTACAGGATTCACATAAGTAATTTATCAGACAATGAATCACCACTTGCCATTCAAGCACTGTTGAAAGGTTTCTGAACATGATGAAGAAAGAATAAAGCACCTCAGGGGCACACACAAGTGTTATTTTTCTCATGGGGTTATCCTGACACAGTGGGAATTTTTCAGTGTTCCTGTGCACTAGTAGATCAGCAGTGTGACATATACACTGATGCTGGAACAGGTTGCCCAAAGAGATGGTGGAAGCCCCATCCCTGGAAGATTTTAAGGCCAGGCTGGATGTAGCTCCAGGCAACCTGATCTAGTGGAAAGTGTCCCTGCCCATGGCGGGGAGGTTGGAAATGGATGATCCTTGGGGTCCCCTCCAACTCTGACGATTCTGTGATTCTGTGTGACAGGCTTAGAACTGCCTGTCAATGTCTTAAAAATGCATGCATCTTACAACACCAGAGAGTAACATTTTGCACATAGGCAGCCTGCTGGTATAGTGCAGAGCAAACATGTTATTCAGCCCATTTTTGTACAGGAAAGGCTTTTTAGTAGCAATTACCATGTACCACTCCACATCTGACATACTGTGGTAGCAGGGGTCTCTGGGAAAGATGAGGGTATATATGAGAGAGAGCATCAAGAGCTCCATTCAGATGGTGACATCATACAAGTTAATAAACACACTGGGAATATTCACACAATGGCCCATCCAGCCCAGGTGAGGTGATCCATTAACTTTAAAAGGATTTGGCCAAAGTATTTTTTCTCATCTGCAACAGTGAAACTTCAATTTCACAATGTGTAACAGATGTGATTTTATCTTTACTAACTGCAGACAGTAAAATATTTTAAACCATTTGGACCTTTGATAGAAAGGCAATAAAAGAACACTGATGAATTTCTCTCTGACGGGATTCACATAAGATAATACTATTGGACAATGAATCACCAGTTTCCACTCAAGCACAGCTCCTCAGAGGAGAAATCATAGAATCACAGAATGGTTTGGGTTGGAAGGGAGCTCCAAAGGTCATCTAATCCAATGCCCTTGCAGTCAGAGGGGATATCCTCCATTAGATCAGGTTCCCCAGAACCCTGTCCAGCCTGATCCTGAATAAATCCAAGGATGGGGCCTCAACTACCTCCCTGGGCAATCTGTAACAGTGTTCCACCACTGTCATGGTAAATGGGGTATTTCTTGAAGATTTTGTGCCTTGACAGAACTTTGGGTACAAGCAGGCTTGTACTTCATTGCCTACTCCTGGAGGAAAGCTTTTGCCACAGTCTTTTTGTATCATTGGGAGTCTATCAGCAATAATGAAGTTGGATGACAAATGAGACTAAAATCAAAGATTAGAAAGCATCTGGAACCACTGCAGTGCTAGAAGCACCAGCAGGAAATACAAAACTAACAAGTTCCTTGGCACTTAATGATTAGAGATGACAAAGTCTTCTGCAGCTTCTCTTGCCTTTTTCATCCTCTAGAAGTGGCTACTAAACAGTTTCATGCGCCAGGTTTCATCTCTGGTATGTAAATTTCCCATCAAATTTCTATTAAGCAGAGGTGAAATAATCGCTACTTCGATGCACTGCTAAAGACTGTGAAGCATTCTGCTACTCATCAGGTGGACTTCTGATTAAAAGAATATTAAGAAATGAAGGTGACCTCATCAGCTGGAAGAGATGTTGACAAATCAAAGCTTCCAAAAATCTCTTCTATTTGCATATATATAAATACCTGCCAGTTTCTAAATATGTATTTCAGGTATAACAGTAGACACAACAGTAAATTATGGGTATAGGAGATGAGGATTCTTTTCAGCCATGCTGAGAAAAGAGTCTTTTTTTTTTTTTTTTTAAGGACTGCACATCTGAGGTAATATTTTTATCTGTCTCTAACTACACAGCATCGAAATAATGCACATTACAAAGATGCTCCAGAGGTCTGTGTGTTTGTTGTTTGGTTTGGCTGGGTTTTTATGATATCAAAGTGTCTCCTCAGTGGAAACATTGATTATCCTTAGAACCAAACTGACACTAAACAGAATTTAGTGCTCTCTTTATATCCACAAGATGGTGTAATTTATCCTTATCTGAGATGGTGGGGGTTAGAACATGCAGTTTTGCCCTTTTAAAATTTGGAATAAAATAATGATTACCAAAGGGGGGGGGGACGGAAAATCAGCTGACTTCACTGGATGGGAAGAAGCCTTGTGTGTTTAAAATATCAGCTGAAATGGCTGAGTTCAGGGTTTGTAATTCCTGCTTGCTCCCTTGCAGTAGCAGATGATGACAAAGAGGGAACTGCTCCAAATGTCTCTACTAAAATATTTTTTGAAGGTTTTTATTATTGCTCTGCTGTGCAGGAGAATTCTACCAATGACTACTCCTTCCTCCAGTGGAAAAACCCCTCCACATCTACTTAACTCTGAGTGCACCACAGCATAAAAAAGGCTAGTA
Source organism: Picus viridis (assembly GCA_033816785.1). NCBI lineage: Eukaryota > Metazoa > Chordata > Aves > Piciformes > Picidae > Picus > Picus viridis. The sequence continues at coordinate 17,268,597 of CM066574.1, read as the reverse complement.
GTTACCTATGAGCAAAAGTGATCCAGTCTGTAGTTTGTCTTACCTAGTACAGTATTTAAGATTAGAATAAGATCACTCTTGCTGTAAGAATTTAAATTGGGTCCATATACTGATCTATAGAACTTCCCTTTCACATTCTCTTGTTCTCTCAAGCTTAACCAGAGTCCTTCACTCTGCATTCAGTTGCTCAACTTTCTCCAGCATCATCTCCTTAGAAAGCAAACAACAGCCTGAACTTCAGAGAGGAAACTCCACATTTGGAAGGAGTTTTCTCTGTTTGATTCTTTAAAAACCAGAAATTGAATCAGGGTGCCCTTTAAGTAGAGAATCTGGAGAAACAGAGGTCTCACTTTGTCTCTGAAATGATGGTGTTCTTTGCCATCACACAACTCCTACTATATAATCCAGAAATGAGATTATTGCCCTGGGTTTAGAAGTTCAGCTCCACCAAACTGCCTGAGATTTCACTATTCAAGCCTGCTTGGAAAGCTGAAAAGTAGTAAAAGGGATAGGGAACCAAAGGACAAGCTACAGGTTCCTGAAGTTCCCCAACAACTGGTGAAAGAATCACTCCAAAACCAAGACAAGCAAATGGAGTTAAGAAAATGCATCTATTGACATCTCTGAGGTGTTTGTTGTTGTTTTCTTTTCCCAGGTGAAAAACCCACTGTGCTGGAGTTTTAATCAGACAGAAAGTAGGCAATAGTGGAATGGTGCATTTTTGTTCTTTCAGTAACCTGGAAGAAGCAGCCATGCACTTGCAGGGAATACATTTTGTTCTTTATCCAATAATTGGGACTTTTTATGAGTCTGATTGTTAGAAATCCTTAAAAAAGAAACCACATCAATACTTGGCATTATATTATTAGGCCTCTTCAAAAAAAAAAAACAACCCACTTGACTCAAGCTCAGTCAATAATAACAGAGCCTTCCCATCTCCAATTGTGCTGAAATAATTACAAGTCTGTACTTTGCAGAGGAGCTACTTAGCCAGCCTCCAGTAATTCTGGTCTTATGTTAAAGAATGCACATGTACTACGCCACTTCATTTTAATGTTGTTTCACACACAGTTTAACAAACTAAACTTTGTCAAATCACAGAATCACTGGGGTTGGAAAGGACTTCCACTGGTCTAGTCCAATCCCCCAGCAGCAAGCAGGGACATCCTCAACAAGATCAATCAGGCCACCCAGAGCCCCATCTAGCCTCATCTTGAATATCTCCAGGGATGGGGCCTCAACCATCCCTCTGGGCAACCTGTTCCAGTGCTCAACCACCCTCATTGTAAAAAACTTTTTCCTAACATCATAAATCATAACAATATTTTCCTGAAATCCTCAAGTCTTCATTCCTGACTCAAATGCCTTCAGCAATTAATTTCTGTCATGATGATAAGAAATTCTTATTTTCAAAAGTTACACAAACTATCTAAGAAGCTGGCTAAAAGTGAAGTAACACAAGTTTCAAATCCTCCCCACTGAATTTGGGAGAAGGGGAGAAGAGATCTCCATAACTGAGCCATCAGAACTGTAATTTGCTTTATCTCTGTGACAGAATTGTCATGGTTAGAAGGGACCTCAAGGATCATCCAGTTCCAACTTCCCTGCCATGGGCAGGGACGCTTTCCACCAGATCAGGTTGCCCAGAGCCACATCCAGCCTGGCCTTAAAAACTTCCAGGGATCCTCCAGGACTACATCAGTGTTGGCTGAATTTACACCATACCTGGGACAAGGAGAAAATAAAAAGGCCACTGAAAGGTGGGTACTGACATAAGACTGAAGGTACTGACATAAGATAGCCAAAGTGAAGATGTTTTACATCCTGAACGAGCTTTTGGAGTTTACTCCATTGACTACAAAGGGAGCCTGAAACAGCTAATTTCATAACTTGGCTGTAATGGTCACATATATAAAGCTAAGTGGGTTGAAACCCAGCTAACCTCCCTGGCTGACTCAACACTGACAAGCTAAGAGGCAAACTTGACAACTATTCCCAGCCAACTGGTTCAGAGAGACCTTCTGTCACAAACGATACCACAAAAAGATCTTGTTAGTAACAAGGTAATCTGTTTTTTCTCTGCTTTTGTGGTAATAAAGAAAACATATAAGAAAGAACACTGAAACAAACAAAACAAAACAAGAAATTGGATGATCCAACTTCTTGCCAAAGAGGACAAACCATTCTTGGTACTAAGGACAGCCAAGGAAATGAAAATTTGACTAGCAGTCTATTTTTGCTGTAGGAAATTGCTGTTGTGGCCCTGTTGCGGATGAGAAAGGAAAGGACAAGTGAGGTCCTACAGAAATGTTCTCACTACAATGAGGTTCTACTTGAGAAGAAGGTAACTCTTCACCTGTAACAGAGTAGAAGCAAAAGCACAAACCAGGCAAAAATGAAATCTTAACAAAAAAATCTTTACAAATCCAGAGTTCCACTGAACTCTTCTTAGTATCTCATCATTAGTATATACCACCTTTTAACCTTACCTCTATAAAGTCCAAAGAAGCCCTCATAGCGCAGCACTTTCTTGAAGCAATCAAAGCTGTTTTTGTACATCAGCTCTCCCACAAAAGAGCCTGTAGAGCGCTGGTTTTGCATTCGAGTTTTTACCAAATCGATGGGGTAGACTGCAGTGGCTCCCACAGCTGCAAATCAAAGCAACAAATAAATAATTAAACAAAAAAAAATATCAAGCTGTAAGGAAACAGGATTTTGCATTTGCAGTGTTTGACTGCAACTCACCTTCTACATTTGCATCTTGAGTATCAGGTGTATCTCTCTTTTTCTGCACAATATATTCTGGATGCATTACACTACTTTCCACAGTTTTAACCAAAAGCACTTCCTAGCCCTACCTTATGATTAACCTGATTCTTCTGAAGGCATCTGATAGGAACACCTGCAAACTCCAATGGTTTGTAAATCCCAGAACTCTGGTAGAGCAGGTGACCTAGACCAGGTGACCCCTTCCCCTTCAATCTTAAACACAGCTAAGCCTTTAGATATGGCTCCAAGGGAAAGACCGGTAAGCCTTCCACACTTACACAGAAGGCAGAAGAGTAGAAGAAAAGAAGACAAAACCCAAACAGTGAAGATGGGGTTTTTTTTTTTGCTCAGCCATGACTAACCTCCAGCAACTGAACCAAGGGCAAACCTGTAGGCTGATTCTGCAATCTGGATGAGAATAGGTCGAGACGAATCTCCTGGAGCCTTCTGTCGAGGCAGAGTTCAAAATAAAAGGAAAGACAAGAAAAAGTAATCAGAATGTAGTTATTTCACAAGGAACCATCTCATGATCAGACAGGTGTGACTACACAGATACCTGGGGGAAAAAAATCCTACAATACACTGGAGATTTTGTTTTCTATTATTATTTCTTTTCCTCTGATTTCTAAGTGCCCTGTAATGTAGGCTCTTCAGATTGGAATAGCAAAGAAAAGAAAGATTGATACTACAACAAAATTATTCAGCTCCAAAATCTCTGGTCTGAATGTGCATACTAGGGCACACTTCAGTCAGTCATCTTCAACAGCTAAAAGCAGCTCCAGTTTAGGATTCTTTTCTACTGTCACCAAAGCCAGGGACATTTAGGGCTTCTCAGGCTATCAAAACAAGTATGTAAGCACTGTTCATAGATATTAACTAAAGGAAAGTCAGATTTGATAAAACAGACCCACAGTTTCATTTTGCTCACAGTCTATGAGTGCTGGATTCAATGCAATGAAAACTAAATTTCAGAAGTGCTGCAGATTTAAATTTGACAGAAAAGAATTAGGAAAACAGGAATTCTGCAGGGGTGATAAGGCTCCCACATTTCCTATCACTTTTTGTAATACTTCATTTCTATTATTTTTTAGGATTATAAGTAAAAGGACAAAATAAATACATTGATACTTTTTTTCCCCTGAAAATGTTTAAGTTTTAGCTAATTTTCTAACATAGGTAGAGTTGGCCAGATAATAAATTGAGGTTATCAATGCAGATTAAAATCTTTTTGGTCTCATCAAACAGCTGACATTAAGAAGAAATTGGATGGAAAAATGAAGAGGTGAGACAGAAAGGCAGAAGAAATGGTTAAGACTTAAGTAGGTTCATGTGTCCCAGCCTCTTAAAATGGCATAAATCTTACTATCAAAGACAGTGGTCCCAAACGAAAAACTGAAGAAGCTGCTACTTTCATCACCACATTTCTGACTACATTTTACTGCCACCTATTGTAACTTACTTAACTTGATACTCAGCCCAATGCAAAAGCTTTTAACCCCTTTAGGAGTCTTCTAGGAATAGATGGTGAGCTTTTGGGAGCCAAGTCATCTGAATTCATCCCAGCATAGTCAATATTTAGTCACTGCTCAAACAAACAGAAAACCGCCACCCTAGATACTGCCTTGGAGTGGTGGTGGGGGTGTTCAGATGGTGGTGTGGGGAGAAGAAGAAGAAAGAGAAGCGAAAGAGAAGCATGTGTACACACGCACACACAGAGGCCTGGCTTATGGCCTGCTAGTCCTAAAAATGTAGCCTGCATCAACTCATTGTGGTCAAACTGGCGTCTCTGTGTAGACCCAAAGCAGGAAAAAAAATAATATAAAAACACAACCAAAACCCCCTAAGCCTCACAAGACACAAAGTTAAGGCTGCCTTAAAATAGAGACAGAGAGGAACAGAAGGTTAGTTTTAAGTCTATCTGTACAGAAACTTGTGTCAATGAAAATATAAGACAGGCTAAAATGATATCAAAACTGGGAGATGAAGAAGTTTGCCATTTGAAGAACACTATTTTTTCTTTTTGCCTTAAGCACATCTCAAGTTCGCTTGCTGTTACATCATCTAAAGTCAATAAGCTTGAATATTAATGTTTTTACTGAAGCTGTGATGTTAAGCTAAATATAATCTCTCTTATTTTGACATTCAGCAGAGCATAAGAAAAAGCAGTCCAGAGAAGGGCCATGAGGATGCTGCAAGGGCTGAAGCACCTCCCCTGTGGGGACAAGCACCCTGTGGGGAAACCTTAGAGCAGCCTTCCAGTACCTGAAGAGGGCTTACAAGAAAGCTAGAGAGAGACTTTTTACAAGGGCTTGCAGTGATAGGATGAGAGGGAATGGATTGAAGCTTGAGAAAGGCAGATTTAGACCGGAGATCAGGAAGAAATTCTTTACAGTGAAGATGGTGAGACTGAAAGAGGTTGCCCAGAGAGGATAAGGATGCCCCTTCCCTTGATGCGTACAAGGCCAGGCTGGATGAGGCCTTGAACAATCTGGTGTAGTGGAAGGTGTCCCTGCCCATGGCAAGGGTGTTGGAATTAGATGATCTTTAAGGTGAATCTCTGTGTGCTCAGAACAAGGGCTGCCATTTACAGGCTAAATGCTGAATTCACCACCCCTATTTGAAACAGGAAATCTTCTTTCCTCATTAAAAAGAGCAAAGAGCAACAGAATCAAAGAACATAAACACCTTAATTAGGTATACACCTAATATTTACTATGTGGCTGGATGACATTCATATACATATTATCATTCTAAAGTCAATCACATTTAACCTGTCAAACTGCAGCCTGAGAGAAAGGGGCACAGAGAAGAGATGGAGAGGACATGACAAATTCTAACAAGAAGTTATTCCTCACAGATATTACAGAACACAAAAGAACAGCAACTTGTCTCACAGGAGGAGGCTGGCTATCTATTTACCCAGCACTGGAAAGTGGCTTCTGTTCTTACCTGCCTTTGGGCCTCAGCCAGGTTGTAGGGCAATGTCCCCTCCTCCAGAGGAGCAATTCTTTCAATATCTGCTAACGTCATGCGCCTGAGGAAATTAATTCAGCTTAGCATCTGCTTAGAGATGGGGATTCAGATCACAAGAATTCATCTGCATGTGGCCACTACACTACACTCTCCCATTCCCCAACACCACCCTCCCAACTCCATCCAAGAAAAAGAGGACAGATAATTCTCCACTTACCCTCGTGGCTCATACAGATCTGCTAACTGAAACAAGATGTCAACTTCCATGGGTGTAACCTGACCAAATTTCTGAGCTGCCAGAACAAACTCTTCTGCAACAGAATACAAACACAGAAAACAGAAACTAAGCGAATCAGAACAATACAGAGTACTCCAGAGCTGGCTTGTATTTCAGGATTAAGAAGATGCTGATAGGGGAGGGAGAAGGGTGGAATAAAAACACAGAAAAGAAAGCAAAGCAGAACAAACAATCCAGAGCACCCCAGAATCGCTTTGCATTTTAGTATTAAGTAGAAGATACTGATAGGAGAAGGGGAGTAAGAGTGACCCGCCACAAGAGTGCTCCTGCCACTACATAAAGGCATGTTTGAAATGCTCTATCCTTCAGTGCTATCGGCAGGATTCAGGGCTTTGACATAAGGTATCAATCAGCTGCAGGTCAGAGAAGTGGGGGGGGGATCAAATAAAAAGCAAACAGAAAAAAAAATAAAATCAAAAACCTCATGAGTCAAGAGACGAGGAACTTTTCATGTACAGTCCCAGTAGGCCACATTAATGAAACTTTGGCATTGCACAGGGAATTCTCTATAAAAGTGGTTAGATAGAGCTGATAACATCTTGTTCCAAGCTTGTAGATCAGCTTACTGTGCCGCCAATACAAGTTTATGGAATTCTTCAACTACCCTTGAAGGTCACTTTAATAGGCTGCCAATTTGGCAGGAGTCCTAGGAAGTTTTTTAAACTTTTAAATATCTTTACGTACTTTCCTCACCCTGCCCCCCCACCCCTGCCACCAGTTTACTAGGACCTTTTTCTGATTGAAACAAAATGAAAAACCTGGAGGGTGGAATCCAACAGGAGTGTACAAATCTGAGCAGGATACCAAGGAATGCTAACGAGGCTTTCTCCCCCTCCCACTGATTTAAAAGCACACAGATGAGGTCTTTCCCTCTACCCACTCCAATCAAATGGCCAAGGAAACTTCCAGACTGCAAACATTTCAACCAACCCTTAGTGACTTCCACGTCTTTTCTGTTTCCAGCCAGAGTACTGTAGATCTTTCTAATGAGCTCCATGTTGTTAAGGAGAGAATTAAATCCATTAAAATAGGAAAAGCTGACCTGATGAGAAGTGGTACCTCCAGCAGCCTAGAGACGAGACAGTAAAAAGAAGAAAAGAGAGACCGTTACAAGACTAAGACAAACCTTGCAAGGAAGGTTTTCAAACAATGTTATTTCACAAGAGCAACGGTAGCACAGGCAGACTTGCTTTAGAGAAAAAAAAACACACAACCCTGCAAAACAAAGAAAACCATGAAAGATTCTTATGTTACTGAAACTAATCATGACCAGAATGTGAAAGTCTCCCCACCCTACAAACCTAAACAAATACATATGCAGGATTATAACAACATAACCAGTAGTAATTTACAAAGTTCAAGTTTCAGTCCTGCTTCAGTTGGAAACGTTTCATAAGCTGGCTTATTTCTAGTAATGAGGAAATCTACTTCTACATGTAAAGTATATTGCTCTACAGAAAATCCCAACAAAAAGCAAAACATATTCTGAGAAAGGTCAGCTGAAACATTTAAATCCACAGGCATTTCAAGCCATGGAAAACCAGCAGTAAGCTCTCGGGCTTAAATCAGGCAGTCAAACAAAAGGGGGATGACAAGGTTTGAACAGTTCCTCATTCTCAAATGAGAACTGAGCCTAAATCTTTATTCTAAAGTGGTGTTGGGTCTGCAGAAAGAAAAATTATTGGATCAATTCCTTGTTTAAAGCATAAGATCAGTAATGAAGCAAATTTCTGAGAACTATGCATAAGCTGCCAAAATTTAATTGACCTTGAGGGAGAATCAAAAATATTTTTCTTATGTTTTATGACAGAGTGTATGATCCAGGAAAGCTGATAACAAGACTGGGGATACAATCCAGGAATAAAGCATCAGCTCTCATTGTCAATCCCTAAGTCTGGATGCTTCTTCCAGTACTCCAGCCAGAATTTAGCAGTTCTCATCACTTCATACATCTCCCTGGAATTCTTCCTTGCAAAACAGGTTTCCCTGAAGCTGCATAAGGACAGACTTTTGGATTACTCAGAAAGTGCTGCTGCAAGTTCCCAATACTAGAACTGGTCAAAGCCAAACATCTCTTTTCTATCTTTCCTTCAGTGAAGTTGCAGAACTGTAATGTTTGATTTGGTTTCAACCTGAAGTGCATAAAAGAAGTGCACAACTATCAGTTAATACTTAGTGAATGCCCATGGGTGGTGGTCCAGTTCACCACCAGTTCCCAGGTAATTGGAAAATACACTTGGGAGCTTAGAACTGACATTACAAAGCAAGCCCTTTAAGGATGACTTCCTAAATGGGATGCAATGGCATCCTGACCTGAGACAGTTTACTATGGTGGAATGACTGGAAATAGGCAATCACTACATTTCTAGGCCATTACTAAGGTCCATTGACCTGCTCTGTCTTTTGTCTCAAGAGATCAGTAACACTCAGGATACACACTCTGCAGTAAGGGTTAGAAACACAGAACCACAGAATCATTTTGGTTGGAAAAGGCCCCTAAGATCATTGAGTGCAACCTTCAACCCCACACCACCACAGCCATTAAACCGTATCCCAAAGTGCCAAGTCCACAGGTTTCTTAAACACCTCCTTTCACACATGTAGATATAAACTTAAAAATAAGCATCCAGAAGCTGGGATAGGTGCCACAGAGTACACATAAAAACAGAAGGTACATAAAAACAGAGGTACATAAAAACAGAATCCCACATGTGTATCCCAGCTCTTTGCCAGCTGGGATACCAGAAGTACTCACAGCTACTAGACATTCTTCTACAAATGGTGTCAGCATGTGTGGCCGGATAGTGACCATAATGTCCCTGAAGTCCATAGCTGTGACTCTTCCAGACTGATCATTGTCTCTCTGCACAAAAGCTTGTTTTGCATGCTCTAACTGTATCTCCTGAAAACAGATGGGGGAACAAATAAAAATAAAGGTTAGGTTCATCTTAACAGTTAGATTTTGTACAATGCAATCCTACAAGAGAGCTCAGACTTAAGAAAGTAAGATCTTAATTTCATTGAATATTGTGTGTGCAACTTCCATGATTAGTTGTTATACAAAATGGAATCAGAGCAAAAGCGTGTCAGCACTGCTGTGCAAATCTTGCAGTGGAGCATGACTTTATCCTGCTATTCCCATTCTATTTGCAAATCTATGCCTTAAAAGTCCCATTAAACCAAGACACAGACAAGTCAGGAATCACCAGCATGATTTATTCACAGTGAATATGGACTCCTGTAAGTTGATACTTATGTCACTGCAGCATTCAAGAAAATAATGAAGAGTGAAAGCAAAATTCAGCTGGTGCAGGGTAAGACCTGCCTGAGGTCTGCAGCTGCCATCCCTCCTTCAGCTCATTCATCTCACATTATAGATCATAGAATGGCATAGGTTGGAAGGGACCTCAGAGATCACCTACTCCAACCTCCCTGCCATGGGCAAGGACACCTCTCAACTAGACGTGGGCTGCTCAAGGCCTCATCCAACCTGGTCTTAAACACCCCCAGGGAGGAGGCACCCACAACCTCCCTGGACAGCCTATTCCAGTCTCACCACCCTCATGCTGAAGAACTTCTTCCCAAGACACAGTCTGAACCTACTCTCCCTCAGTTTAAAACCATTCCACCTTGTCCCACTGCTAGACACCCTTATGAAAAGTTTCTCTCCAGCTTCCGGTAGAACCTCTTCAGGTATTGGAAGGCAGCTCTAAGATTTCCCTGCAGTCTTCTCTTCTCTAGGCTGAACCAATGCACGCTGCCACTCAAATTGGGCTTGTCTTTTTATTTCAGCTTCCTGAACTTTCCAGTTTGAGTCCTAATTTCTAATTTAAAAACTGTACCTGAAACGTAGGATGAAAACTGCCTAATACATTAAGGCAGAAGAAGGAAAGTGGAAGGAGAGGAGGGGGAAAGGCCTGATCAGTGTTTCAACACTGTCCTTTACTCACAGAATTATTCAGGAGTTTCTGCTTTGGATGAGAAGCATCTGTGGGGGTTGTTATTTGAAGTGTTACCATTTCAGTTCTGTCACGTTTCCTTTACATTACAGCCCCCTATGTGGAAGGGACACACTTCAGCAATAATGCTCACTCTGGCTGGATTCAGCCATGTAAGCTCTTGCTTCTCTCCAATTGTGACTATAATTTTAACAGAAATCTGGAAGCAAGCAGTTTTGAGAGGTTTACAGTGTCCTAGAGGAGCACAAGAACACAAAAATCCTTCGTCAGCTTAAGGCAGGCAGCTACCTGGGAAGCAGAAAGCTCTGCAGAGGAGTTATGTATAGTAACTCTTCTCTCCCTAAATACTCACCACCCAGCAGGTGGAAATGTATGAGCAAAAAATGTTTGTCATTAAGTGTCAGCATCACCAAAGAGAAAATAAATTGAATTTAGAAGGATTACATGGGAAACTGAATGCTGCTTTCTTCTCCTTCTCTCAGTCAATTTATTTTAACCACTGAAACTGCTGGCAGTGTCGTGCTGACAGCATTGAGCACAGAAATACAGTAAAAGATCTGGACACCACTCAGAGGCCCCATCCCTGAAGACATTCAAAATCAGACTCAATGTGGCACTGGGCAGCCTGATCTAGTTGGAGGTGTCCCTGCTGACTGCAGGAGTATTGGACAAGATGACCTTCGTGGGTCCCTTCCAACCCAATACAATCTGTGAATCACCTACGCTGGGTACATGCAGCTAATACAAAAAATACCACCTTAAAAATAAACTGAAACCCCAAACCAGCAGAGTTGTAGTACTTAGAGATGCTATCCAGACTTGCAGTGATTTCTATTGTTTCACCTATTTCAGCCCAACATTGTTTACTCAGACAGGTGAAGGTTTCAAGAAACACAATCCTCATTGCTTTGCAACACAAATTACACATCCTGAAGAACCTTCTCCCACTAGACTTCTGGTAAATTTAAATATACCTAGAAAACAAGCTTCTCCCTGACACTGGGAGTCCAGAATTCCCCCAGGTAGCATGAGACTTCGTGAAAATTAATTTGCACATTGTGGCAGGCAATGCTGGTACCAGAATTTTCATCAGATTAT